>CM056739.1:88417677-88968943 GCA_029844215.1 Przewalskia tangutica
TTCGCACTGCGCCCAAATTTTCAACCTTGCCAATCCTTAAGGCTTAAATTTTTATACGCACGCCTCACGCATATACTGAAATACGGTATAACATTCTCCCCTCCTTAGAAACATTCGTCCCGAATGTTCCTTCTCAAGACGGATAACGATAAAGTTCTTCTAACAAGTTGCCAACGCCACGCCTGGCCACGAAATAACACATGCGCACAAATACTTAAATCCAGGCCAACGAGGAACCACCTCGATGATGCAAAACAATACCAACTCTCGCTCTTGGTCCAAGGGACACTCCCTTCGCACATTCATTTCTCAAAAATGATTACTTCCATCTTTCAAAGACAAGTTCACTTCTTCCTTACTCGTCAGATTTCTTCTAACACTCGAACTCTTCTTAGTACACGCACCACACTTCACCAACGCTCGTTTCAAGACTTGGAGTCACCACCTCCAAACTCGTCATCTTACTAGCCTCAATCTCCTTAAGGCCATTCCCGCCTTCACGATCCGCTCAGTCGAACATATCCACGAACTCATACGATGGTCATCTAAACTGGGCCTAGCACCCTCGTGACCCTACCACCGCGACCACCAGAGCTGACCCTACCTCTAACAGCCACGGTGGCCCGCAACACGGCCCCAACCCGACCCACTTAACGCATCAAGCTCTTGTTTCCCGATCCGGAACAATCTTACCTATACAGGTCATGAAAGCTACCACTTCCATTTTACACTACCCAAGGAATTTTCCCACAATTACTCCACGTATACTTATACATTCTGGCAAAGATCACCCGCAAAAATCTTGTACTCAAGACGGCCTTACATCTAAGGTCTCAACCGTAATATTCTAAGGTTCATCATTTTCTCACCCCCAGGCTTACCCTTTTTCACTAATCAGGTTCTAAATCACATTTTAGCACAAAGCTATCCGAACATAACACTTAACACATTATCATAACATCAATACATACAAGTCTCTAGAGGTTAAGGATATACTGAAAATAGGCGCTCAAAGGACCGCTTAAAGCTGGAACTTCCATCGCGACTTACCGTGGCCGCCGCAGTGTGAACATCCCGCCTAGCTATGGAAGGTGAAGAACCCGCAATCGCTTAAGTAGTCAGGCTATCCTACCAGCGCTACCGCCTCGGACAATCTCGCGATGGCCCCGCTGGCCGCAAGAATAACAATCTCCCAAGTCGACACTCTCCTTATGAAGTTTTCCACAACGGCCACACCGAGACAAGTGGCGACCTCATCCGCGAGCACTCTTACTCCCCGAAAATCAAACACAGGAGCCCCGACCGCTTCCCGAATATCCCGGCGTCCCGGCGCCGTGGAGGACCATTCTCACGGGCGAGGTACATAACTAGTCTGCTGTTGGCGGTCCGCCTCGAAAGTCACCAGCGACCTGCTCGCCCTCTTCACGATCTTCGTCATTCCGCCGATTTCTCCGCTCACATCCAAGTGCATAAGCTCGCATGCGGCAATGTCCATGCCCACCAAGACCTACACCAACAACTCTATACTAGGTAATCATCGAGCCTCAGAACATATCGGTGCACTCGATCCTCCATACTAGCTACTAACGCGGACGACGCCAATGAGTCGAACTCCATATTGTACTCCAACCGCACGCCTGCTCGCAACACCAAAAATCGTTTACCGAGCCCTCTCATCCGCGAGGCAAGAAATGTGCAAGAAATGCCCCGAACTCGCCCCATACGATCGGAAGTGCATGCTCTCCCGAGGCAGCCCACGAATCAAACCACGATCGGCAGATCACGCAATGATGCGAACCTAGACCACCGACTCGGTCTCCGATGCTCGATCACTCCTACGATCCGTCAGAATCGCCGGATGAACTCCCGCGATCATCCTCGTGCCTCGACCCATAAAACTCGCGCTACATCTCGTAAAATCCCGTAGCCTCAAACTATCTCGATCTAGGGTGAACCATCGTGCATCGAACCGCCGCGCCCACCCATCCTCAAGTCTAGCCACAACTCGCCATTAATCGGGCCCACCTTTGTAACCCATCTCTCTCGCTCCGCATCGCGGATCGAGGCTCAGTATCGTGGTCTCAGAGACTGCCGCCGTTTACTCGCAGCCTCCTTCGCCGCCATGCCCTTCTCGCCCGAAGCCGCTTTACGCGGAAGCATAATCGTAAAAACGGCACGCCGGAGGGTCCAACTTATCACATTTCTAAGGCACGATCTCGTAATGAGAAGAATGGAAACCAATCCTAAATGTCTGCAGCCTCTCGATTATAGATGTAGTGCACAACACATCGATAATAAAGACTTACTAGACACGGCCTGTAGACACTTTCCGAGAACAATCGCTCGATACCACTTTTGTCACGACCAACCCGGCCGTGGATCGTGCCTTACCCCTGCACCCTAGTGATACAACATCGAGAAAAAACCAATAACTAAAACTTAAACATATGATTAGACACGGATCAAGATAAAGAAAATAGGCCAACCAAAACTTGTCTTTCAACATATATATATATAGACATTTGAACAAGCATAATCCTTACAACCCGTCTACAACAAAGTACATGCACTTCTAAGATTTTTACAACAACTATGACTAACAGTGGCCCCGCCATACCCCGAATGTACAAGAACCTGCTGCACTGTGGTAACATACCAACGATAAGCCTCCAAGGAACGAGCTTCCCAATACGCTGAAATGTGATCCTAAAAGCGGGGATCGACAACCGACGATTTACCGCCGTGATGAACGCACTTCGGCGAGGTCGATAACATGTACCAAGTATGTGAAATCAGAATATCAGAAATGAAATCATAATAGTCTATATAAAGCGGGAGACATGTATGATAACCAAACTTCAAGACACACATATAACGCTTATATCAAGTCGTGGTCTCACGCCTCCAAGTCATTACTCAAATATAATTACGGGTCTCACGCCCACAACATCAATCATGCCCGTGGAATACCTTCCTCACCGCCAGCCTATGATATGATAACACCAAGAAGTACACCAACACCAAGTCCTACCCGATGCCAAAGCCGTACTAACAATACAATACAACCAAACCACGGTCGACACTGGGCAAGTATGAAGCCGACTACCGATACTGGTCGGCCACGAGTGACCGGGCAAGTACGAGGCTAACTACTGTGTACCAAGTCAGATCACGAGACTTCACACTACACCGAACGGCAAGCGCGAGGGCTAACTACTGTGTACTAAGGCCGAATCACCACGAGACGGCAAGACGAAAGCCGACCACCGTGTACCAAGGCCGAACAAGAAGAAACCTCACGGAGAGCTAGTCCACGGAATAACACTATCAATGCGAGCGCACTGTGGAATTCTCCGCCACACGCAGACGCCCAAGTAAGTTCTCAACAAGTCAACCGCCCTCCATCGAGAGACGCCAGAGTATAGAAACACAATTCTTGCACAACAAAGGCTATCACAACAAGATAGGCAAGTTTCACAACAACAAGCATAGGAAAGTTATACACAACTCAAGGTACTTTCATTTTATGTCAAAGTCCTGTTTTAACTCTAAAGTACTACGACGTTAAATTCCTTTTAAGAGATTCATTCCTTTTATAAAAGTCACCCGATACCCTTAGTATAAAAATAGAGTGACTTACATCTTTTTAAGTAAACCAAAACAACTTCCATACTTTCATTTTAAACCAAATTAAGGCAATACCATGCCTTCTTTTGACCAAAACACTCCTCTTTTAAAGTCAAGTTACCACATTAAAACCAATGATAAAACCCTTCTTTTGTTCTCATAAAGTCGTTATAACTAACTTCCCATAAAGTCAAGTTATAACACTTTATGTTTTAAACCAATTTAAGACAAAACAATGCCTTTCTTTTCCTAAAGTTCCAGCTTTGCCTAATTTCAATTACTCAAGTCTCTTTATTTTAGAAAAGTTTCATAGTTCAATGTCTTAATCTCTTTTAAAACAATTGAGTAACATATGTCATATGTGAGCATCTTATTCTTGTTTATAACCATCTTATTAAAGCAAACATGATCTAGAAAATGTAATATAATTTTGTCTCATCTTAGCTTCTATGCAGATGGAGGTTTCTACTGGTTTTAATAATACTTCATTAGTCATTACATTTCCTTTATTATCGCCGCAGTGGTTTGTCGATACTCATTCCGATTTCAAATCAAGAAACATTATTCCTTTTTAAAACCAAGTACTCATTACTCACGAACGAGGTTTCACACAAAATTCATATTAATTTATTTAAGTCAAGTCTCTTATCTTTTAAGATCAAGTCTCTTAACTTTTAAAATCAATAAACCATTCATTTTACTCTCTTAAAACGTTATACCTAACTTCCCATAAAGCTAGTATAACTCTTATGTTTTCAAAACCAAGTATTACTCTTCTTTCAAAAAGGATTCTTAATTCTTTTGAAATACTTCAAGATTCTTATTATTCAGCTTAAGTCAAAAACATTGCCGCATAACTACGCTCGCTTAACACACGACGCACCGTATTATATATATATATATTATTCAGCTTAAGTCAAAAGACATTGCCGCACAACCACGCTCGCTAACACACGACGCTCACCGCACTATATATATATATTCTTTAAAATATCATGCTCAAGAGTATAGGAAGAATCACATACCTCGCGACGATTATCGACTATAAGCAAACCGCTTCACGGCTATAACCCGGCTAGCCTTGTCCACCTTCCAAGTAGCACATGCTACTCGCAGAACATTCAACCAATAAAGGTTATCACCATCAGAATACAAATTCTATGTAAGTACATTTTAATCTTCTACTAAAATATTCTTCCGATGTGATTTCGCCAAGTCTTTTCAGAATATCCTTCTATTACGCTTCAATTCTCTTCTATGAATCTTATATTCATTTCTATACAACTACGATGTAATTCCCAATTACAATAAGGATGAGTATTTACCTCGATGAACCTGCACTATCAAGTTTAACGCCGCTCCCGAGCAACGTTAAGCTCCTACTCCGTGCTATCCAACCAGCTCCAAACAACACTTAGAAGTTCTAAGAAACATATAATTAACACTTCAACCGACTATGAAAGATTTCATTCGGTTTTTTTTTAGTGGATAAAGGAAAGTATAATAGTATTTCCGAGCTCTACGTATAGAGGTAACTTTTGGAAAGTACTACAAGGTATTTGGGCTAAAGTATTTGGGCATTATAACAATACTTGGAGAGTATTTCTATACCACAAAGGGGGGTATTATACGAAACAACTAGGCAGGGGTGGTGTTCTCGCCAAGGCTTCTCAAAAGAGGGGGCTTTGGACGAACTCAACTTACAAAGGGGAAGGGATTTTAAGACTTGGAAAATGATTTTTGGATGAAGAAGTTCATCAACTTAGAGGGGTATTTATAGGTCAATCAATGGCCAACCAATGGCCAAGATCAAGCCAAGTGCCATGCAAGTGTAGGGCTAGGATTAAGCCAAGTGCACCTTATCCATCTACCACACCAACTTGCACAAAATATCCTACCTAACCCATGCTCCTTTCGTCCCATCACGCCTCTAATTGTTTAATGCGAGGTGACACACGCCACCCTCCCGTTGGTCCAAAATGTTTCGCCTCTGAAAAATCCGCAAAAATTAGAAATGACATAGCCGAATTTTCCTTCGCAAGTCTTGTAAAACGCTTCGTTTAAAAACGATTCTTTCGCACTGTGCCCAAATTTTCAACCTGCCAATCCTTAAGGCTTAAATTTTTATACGCACGCCTCACGCATATACTGGAAATACGGTATAACAAACTTGCGTTGTCGATTTAATTTACATCGACACCAAACCGTGTTACAATTGATTGATGTCCTTCTGATCGGTGTATTTTATATACACCTTTTGTGTCATTTTTAGTTAGTCTTTTGCCCATTTTTGTACAAATATGTGTCGTGTTAGGATATATTTTCTTTCTTTTGAGTCACAATGGTTTAAAGTAGCACATTGGTGAGAAGGAGCGAAAAGAGGGCGTAAAACAGAGGTTCCAGAGCTCAAAACTAAAAGTTGGCAACCCGGCGAGAAACAAAGTACATGGAAAGCCAGAGTCGCGACACGGCCATAGGCCTCGACGACGCTGGAAATTTGACAAATCCGATAGGATTGGGCCAAAGCCAAAGAGGAAAAGGTTTTGCACGCTGAGGATATAAATAGGTCTTTAGGTCGATTGAAGAGTTCCACACCTTACCATTCATCATAACATTAGATCAAGATTGGAGACTTATTTTTGAGTAATTTCTTGTTCTTTACTTTATTTTTTTCTAGTATATGTTGGATACTATTTTAGTTATTGGCATGTCTATGGCTAGGAACTAACTTAATTTAGGGTTTTTCATGTCGAATCACTTGAACCTCGTTTTATGAATTAATGCAAGATTTTGATTTCTTCTCATTATTGATTGAGATTTATTCAATAATTATTTTGATTGCTTGGTAATTAATTGATCACTAATTATCACCACTTATATGATTTCTAATTGAAATCCGAAAAGGAAGATTGTGAATATGCTATAGTTGAATAAATATAGGTTTAAATCGTGGATGAAAGTACCCCGATACTTGTGTTGCTTAATAGGTTATTGCTCTTAATCCTCCTTTGTAGTCAATCTTGTCATCGAAAGATAGAAGGGTTCTCCATTGGAGTTGAATGTTTATATTACCTTAACAGGAGTATAAAACGGCTTAGTTAACCTGCTATCTCAACATAGAAGAAGAACCTTAATTATTTGCATTAACGAGTAAAGCGAGCGGATAGTCGAGGAGATTTGGAAGCCCCATTTCCACTATATCTGAAGTAAAGTAAAGTAATTTAGTTAGCGTCTATAATCATTAGCTATAAACAAACCACCAAATTATCGGTCACCAAATAGATACAACAGAATAGAGGTTGGTAATTGGACACTAATCCCTGAGGACGATATTCGGTCTTACCTAGACTATATTACTTGTCACGATACGTGCACTTGTGTTTAGCGTGTGTATAAATCGTGCATCACCTTCTTAAAGGCGAATATGATACTTTGGCCACCATGATTCAACAGGAAGATCCGTTACCCAGCTTTAACAAAGCTCGCTCGCAGTTGTTGCTCGAAGAGACTCGACGTGCTAAGCAGGATGAGCACAGTCAGAAGGCATTAGCGGTCGAAATGTGCCCTCAAGATCCAACGCCGCCAGAAAATTCTCAACCGCAGCAGGGACGTGGTGGAAAAGGTGGCAGGGGTCGCGGCAGGGGAGGTCGTGGTCGTGGCAAGGGTCGCGGTCAACAGAACCAACAACAACAACAGGGATCGCAGAACAACTGGGCCGCGGCTCCTTATCAATTCGCACACAGCGCCGCGGCGCCCCAGTACAGAGCCGCGACACCGAGTCCATTTCAGTACCAACAACCCTACAATCCGTATTCTTACCCTGGTTTGTTGGGGCCCGCTACAGCCTAGCAGGTCCACTTCATGCAAGGTCAGGTTTTGCAGCCCTCATTCGGCATGACACCCAATGAGTTGGGACATACATTCAACACTCTCTCCATGCAACAACCTGACAATACTTGGTATATTGACTCAGGCGCCACATCTCACGTCACCCAATCTGCACGTACTATCCCTAAACTGTTTAGTTTAAAGCATCCTCAATATGTTACAGTTGGTAGTGGACAACGCATTCCAGTTAAAGGGTATGGTACCTCACACACACAACCTCCTCATCCACCCTTCTACCTCAAAAACACCCTATATGCCCCACACATGATTAAGAACCTCATATCTGTCCGCCAATTTACTCGTAATAATTCTGTCTCCGTGGATTTTGACCCTTTTGGTTTTACTGTGAAGGATCTTCATACGGGGACACCTCTTACGAGATGCAATAGCACGGGGGATCTCTATCCATTCACTTCCACCTCCGCTGCCAGATCTTGCTCTCCCGTCACTCTAGCGGATGTTTCTTATTCAACTTGGCATAATAGGCTTGGTCATCCAGGAGTCCCATTTTTTAATTTTCTTAAAGACAACAATTTCATTGCTTGTAAAGAGAAACTTGCCCAAATTGTGTTTCTTGCTCTTTAGGCAAACATATTCGTCTTACGTTTAAATCATCTACTAGTGTTACACTTGCTCCTTTTGATATTATACATGCCGATTTATGGACATCTCTTATCTCTAGTTCTCTCGGTCATAAATACTATCTTGTGTTGCTTGATGATTTTTCACACTATGTTTGGTTATATTCTCTTAAATTTAAATCGGAAGTGTTTGCCAAATTTCTTGAGTTTCGCAAGTTTATCCACACACAATTTGGAAAAAGCATAAAATTATTTTAGTGCGATAATAGTCGTGAATTCAATAACTCTATGTTTCACCGGTTTTGTACAAATAATGACATGGTTTTTCGCTTCTCCTGCCCTCACACCTCACCACAAAACGGTAAAGCTGAAAGAATCATACGTATCATTAACAATATGATTCACACCATATTGATTCATGTCTCTCTCCCTCCTTTCTTCTGGGTATATGCTGCTAAAATGTCAGAATACATTCTAAATATTCTTCCTACTATCATTTTTCACAATATGACCCCTACCAAAATCCTCTACCATAGAGTCCCCTCCTATGATCATCTACGGATTTTCGGTTCTATGTGTTATCCCAACCTCAGTTCTACCGCCCCTCACAAGCTTGCTCCTAGGTCTACTCCCTGTGTCTTCTTAGGATTCCCGCCAAACCATAGGGGCTATCTATGTTATGACTTGTCGACTCGTCAAATCCACATATCTCGTCACGTCACATTCGACGAGACCACATTTCCCGTTTTTTAATCTTCCAAAATTCCAAAAACCGGACTACTCATTTCTTGACGAGCCTGCCATCTCTCCCCTCATCCTCAAACAACTCACGTCCTTTGTTCCGTCGTCAGAGTCGCGGACCCAATGGGAGGCGTCGCTGCGCCTGATTTCCAGTGAGCAATCTTCAGGAATACCGTCGACAGCGTCGCGGTGCCCAAACTTCAGAGAAGCCTGTCAACCTTCTAGCGCCGCGGCGCTCGATCCAGGAGTCGCGGCTCCTCCGACGGCTTCACCCCCACCTTCTCCTTATCCGACTTTACCCACCGTCTCAGACACCACTCCGCCACCCACTGTCCCGACTCATCCAATGGAAACTCGTTCAAAGCATGAAATCTTCAAATCCTAAGTCCATTTAAACTTGTCTGCCCAAATCATCTCTCAACTTCCAAAGAACCCAAAATTGGCCAAACAAGACCTTAATTGGAATGCGGCTATGTATGAGGAATTCAATGCTTTAACTAAACAGCACATGTGGGATCTAGTACCTAAACCTGAGGGGGTGAATGTAATTCGATGTATGTGGATTTTTCGTCACAAGTTCAGAGATAATGGGGATCTTGAGAGGTATAAGGCCCGTCTTGTGGCTAATGGCACAAATCAGTAGGAGGGCATTGATTGTGGAGAGACCTTCAGCCCGGTTGACAAACCGGCTACTATTCGCACAGTTTTGAGCATTGTCATGGGCAAACACTGATTCATCCATCAACTTGATGTGAAGAATGCATTCTTACATGGGGACCTGAGAGAAACAGATACGCATCACCGCCCGTTCAACCATCCAAAGATCCTCACTATGTGTGTCGTCTTCGTAAGTCACTATATGGCCTGAAACAGGCTTCCCGTGCGTGGTATGATCGTTTTGCCAGGTATATCTTGCAGATTGGGTTTGTATGCAGCAAGAGTGATACATCACTCTTCATTTTTCATCGAGGTAGTAGCATTGCTTACTTATTACTGTACGTGGATGATATTGTTCTGACTACCTCCTCAGATAGATTGAAAAATAAGATTATTGTCTTGCTTAAGTCCGAATTTGCAATGACTGATTTGGAAAAGTTGAGTTATTTCCTGGGGATATCAGTGACCAGGTCTGCCAATCACATGTTCTTGTGTCAGCGTAAGTATGCAGATGAGATAATGTACAGGGCTAAGATGGCGAATTGCAAAGTTATGCCTACTCCAGTCGATTCAAAATTTAAGCTCAGTGTTATGGATGGTGCTCCAGTCTCTGATCCTAATCTGTATAGGAGCCTTGCAGGTACACTTCAGTATCTCACATTTACCAGGCCATACATAGCTTATGTTGTTCAGCAGATGTGTTTATTCATGCATGCCCCCAGGGAGTCTCATTTCACTGCTCTTAAGCGTATCATTCGATACATTAAGGGTACTCTTGATTATGGTTTGCACCTATACCCCTCAGCGCCAAACAGGTTGCTCTCATATACGGATGCGGATTGGGAAGGGTGACACGCGACGCTCCACCTCCGGCTTTTGTGTTTTCTTAAGGGATAATCTGATTTCTTGATCTGCCAAGCGACATGCTACTCTATCTAGATCCAGTGCCGAGGCTGAATACAGAGGCGTTGCAAATGTAGTAGCTGAGATTTATTGGCTCAGAAAATTACTGTTAGAACTTCAGTGTCATTTGCGTCAGACATCTATTGTGTACTGTGATAACATCTCTGTCATCTATTTGTCTCATAATCTGGTTCAGCATCATCGAACCAAACACATTGAGATAGACCTACACTTTGTTAGTGAGAAAGTTGCTCTAGGCCATGTCAGAGTGTTACATGTTCCATCATCCTATCAGTATGCAGACATATTTACCAAAGGACTTCCCAGACAGTTGTTTCTTGACTTCAGATCTAGTATCAGCGTCCGGCCTCCTCCCGCTCCGACTGAGGGGGTGTGTAAACGTGTAATATAAGAAACAATATATTCCCTATCCATAATTAGAATATTTTCATATATTGTGTAAATATAATTATGGTAAGACTAGAATTCCTCTTATGTATATGCTTATCATTCCTATTGTATAAAGATGAATATTGTACTTTATATATACATTGATATTAATGAAAGACTTCATAAGGAAGATTAATATCATCTTATACTTTCGATGAACGGTTAATTTTACGTACACTTTATCCATTATAACAGAAAAAATTAGAACTTAACATATTATGACATTAAAGTTACTACGTATTACAATAATACAGTTACAAAACTATATTAGTCATATTGAACTAACTGAATCGCTATAACAATACTGTTTAAACTCTTAAACTTCTATAATGATAAAACCTATACATTAAGGTGACACTGTTATAATAGGAGTCATATTTATTTTACTATTACAATCGGTAGAGTTCAGTGGCTTAATGTAGCAAAAATTATTTTAGAAACTTTATAAGTATGAAGATGAAAGACTTCTAAAAAGATGAAGCTACACAAAGCTGCACATTTACTTGTTATCCTTGAGCTTACCATAATTTACTTGATAATCCAATTCCAATTTTTTTGCAGCTTGGAAGTATAGTTCAAAGACTGGAAGAAAAACTGAAAACCAATGAAAACCTTCTTGAACAAAAGGTCTGTCAGTTTATGTATTTTCCTAGTCTGATTAGGAAAACAACCATTTAATTTACATCGGAAATGTGAGGTAAGACTGCGTACAAGACCCTTGTGATCAGGCCCTTCCCCGGACCCCGCGCATAGCGGGAGCTTAGTGCACCAGGCTTCCCTTTTACTAAAGAAAGTCCTAAGTATTTTTGGTCCTGACCAAATAATGCAGAATCTTGATATCAAGAATCTCAGTTATGAGAAGAAAGAAACTCTGGCTGCACAATATGCTGCTGAATCAACTCTTAGAAGAGTGTATGCAGACCAGAAGGACAATGATTCGCCTCCTATTGAGTCCATTGTTGCTCCTCTTGAAGCCGAGATTAAGATGGATAAGAATGAGGTACGTATTAATCCTCTCTATAACAACATTTCATTATAACGGCCAAGTTCTCTTTAGAACTGATTTTTCACGTTATGTTATATCATATATTCTATATAACATCATTTCGCTATAGCAACCAAAAAATATCAATTTTAAGGATAGTTACATACTAGCCTCACGATGTTGTTATATAGAGGTTTGACTGTATATCGAAATGATGAAATTTCATTCCAAAAGTTTCTGTTTTGTGTTGCCATTAACTTGTTTTTTTTTTCAAGATTGAGGCATTACAGGAAGATATAAGGGCTTTGGAAAGACAAAACAAGTCAAAAGAATCAGCATTGCTTGAAGCAGAAAGGATACTAAAAAGTGCTCTTGAAAGAGCACTAATAGTTGAAGAAGTTCAGAATCAGAACTTTGAGTTGAGAAGACAAATTGAAATCTGCCAGGCATGAGTTACAAAACCAGAATATAACAAGATACGCTGCTCGGACACTTCAAAAATATTGACGGGTGCGTGTCGGATCCTTTAAAAGTAGTGTATTTTTGGAGGATCGGACACAGGTTGCAACAACATTTTTGAAAAGTCCGAGCAACATAGATAACAAGTTAATAGATAGCATAAACATGAATTACTCCTCATCTGCAGGAGGAACACAAAATACTTGATAAGACGAACCGTCAAAAGATTTTTGAAGTTGAAAAGCTTACTCAAACCATTAAAGAGCTTGAAGAGGCAATTCTTGCTGGAGGAACAGCTGCTAACAAGATTCGTGACTGCCAGAGACAAATTTCTGAACTACAAGTAAAAACACCGCGAAAACAATCAATCAAAGTCGCGGAACTTAATTACTCTTGATCAACTGATTGGAGATTTTCATGAACATGTAGGAGGAGTAGAGGACATTGGAAAGGGAACTAGCAAGACTCAAGATATCAGCAAATAGAGTAGCAATAGTCGTGGCAAATGAGTGGAAAGATGAGAATGACAAAGTCATGCCTGTTAAACAATGGCTAGAAGAGAGAAGGCTGTTGCAGGTAACTAGAACAATATACTAATAGGTCTAATCAAATGAGCGATCATACTTAATTAGTAATTTCTTCAAGTAATTTTGTGCATTTGGATTGTAGGAGGAAATGCAATGACTAAGAGACAAGCTTGCTATATCAGAAAGAACGGCTAAGGCTGAAACACAAATCAAGGTGAGATGTTTTTACATATAAAATCAAATCTCTCTAGAACAGCATCGTTTGTCCTGATATTCTTCGGTTGCTATAGCGAAATGTTGTTACAGAGACATGAAGATTAGTTCCACAACAAACATGATTGTTATAGGGAAATGTTGTTATAGAGAGGTCTGATTGTATATCCTGATGTATTGATCTCTCATTTGTTAAACATTTGCCTATAGGAAAAACTAAAATTGAGGCTCAGGACTATGGAAGAAGGGCTGAAGCAAGCAACAAGTTTGTCTGTCATTCCTAATGGATCGCCAAAACCTCAAAAGACTAATCATTTGTTTAGTATTTTGTCAAGCAATGCTGGATTGAAAAATAGATCAATGTCTCAACCAAGGGCGTCTACTATCAAAAAGAGTTCCGGGCAGCAAAGTTTAGAGAAAAGAAGAGATGATGCTACGAAGCAATTCAACAAGGAAGGCTTCGGAGATAGCTTAGAGAAGAAGAGCCTATGGGCTTCGCGAAATAAGGTTGTTGACAGTGCTGAAAAGGAAAATGCGGAAATCAAAGAAAATTCTAACGGGCACGTATACAGCAGGGAAATGACAGATAACAGAAAATCAAGAACAGGACTGGTGAACATGAAGAGAATAGGAACAACACTGGAAGCAGTGAGAGCAATGATAACGATATGGAATCTGGTTTTTTGTATGATAGGCTTCAGAAAGAGGTACTATGTTTGAGGAAATTCTGTGAAACAAAAGAGTCTGATTTGAATACTAAAGATGAAGAAATTAAGGTAAAGTATCACCCTAAACAAAGTTTTTCTTGCTCTGTACACCATCAAATACATAACAGAAATATCGCCATATCCATTCATCTTTTTTTTTTACATGGGGTTTGCAGATGCTAATGAAGAAGATTGAGACATTAAACAAAGCCATAGAAGTCGAATCTAGGAAAATGAAGAGAGAAGCAGCTATAAGAGAAAGATTTAGTATCAACAAAGACAGATGATACTACAAGAAGCATAAACTCATTAACAAGGTCTGCATTTCCTCTCTTTTCTCTACACAAATTCTTATGGAGAAATCAAATCACTCAAACGATATTACTTCGTTTTGTTCTGCAGCTCCATTAGGGTCAAAACGTCTTGAAGAAGATACATATGTTGGTAGAAAAAGATCGGTCAGATTCCCTTGTTCCTCAGTGTGCTATATTCTTGCAATACTTGTATATACAAAATGTGAGTAATTGAGTTATGAGTAGCTACAGAATAAAGTTCTGATTAATTTGTAAAGTGAGGAACTAATTCAGTCATATTTTGGAGAGTGATTTCATATTGTTATTAACTCTCGTTGATTCGTTTGCTTATACCCTTCTTGGATAAGCTGTAACTATTCGAAAATCCCATCGCTCATATTAGAGAGTGGAACAAATGCATTCAAGTTTCAGAAATTTTATTATTTCTTCCGTTCATGTAAAATACTACAATTAAGAAACAAAGACTTCATGTTTTGGGGCCTGTAATAGAAGTAATAAACAATAGGTGAAAGTGAAGCTTCATATCTCGTAGCCTTTATAATTAAACTCAGAGATGGCAGGCAAAAATGGCCATCCTTCTTGATATCTCCTCTACAACAACAATGTCTTAATCTCAAACAAGTTGATGTTAACTATATGAATCCTCATCAACGATATTATGCAAAATGAGAGCAAAAATTGCTAGAAACTCTCAATATTTTCTACCGACATAATGTGAGGATTCATCGTTAATTGGCTAGTTTTACGCGGGTTGTCAGCCTACCGCAACCCTCCTTTATCCAGCTTGAGACTGGTAATGTGAGCAAGCTCGTACTGATATCTAGTGGAGTTTCTTCATGTCTCCTCTCTTCAAAAATACTTTAGTATGTTCGTCTTTTCATTACAACGCTAGAATTTGGGAAAAGTGGTGCTGGTTTTTAACATATACAAAAATGGTAACGAGATGGAACTAAACTAACTACAACTCTGGAATTGTATCTAAACATGGCCTCCATTTCTTACTTCTTCTTCCCCGGAAGGATCGAACGTTTTTTCCAGATTGGAGATCTTTAACATTATTCAAAAACATCTCCAGCTGCTCTTTCGTCAATACAATCTTGATTCTCTGTCTGTTGCAACTATCACGGAGATAATAAACCTCCGCGCTAGTCAGCTTCTGGGCTTGCTGGGAGCAAATTGCCGTTTTCTCCAGCACAGCATCTTCTTCCTCTAAACTCGGAGCTTTTTCTTTCTGTATATTAATGCAGTTCCCCATGATTAATTGTATGGACATTAGGATTAATTGAATAGCTGTTCTATATATAGAACTGCTATAATATATGATACCACGTCCCAGACAAAGAAACGTGCAGGTCACCTTCATTTTTCGTCTAAAAGCAACATTAAACTAAGCATTTTACAGTTTGCAGCACCCTGCATTATTAATTAGTTTCAAGAACAACAAAGATTAAACTATTATATGGAAGTCAAAACACTTCAATTATTTAATCATCAAGACTATTTTAAGGCACCGTCGGAGGTGGAATATGATAAACAATTTATTGTTTAATTCTTTCAGAAAGTCAAAGGGAGAACATCATTCACTATACATTGCACCCGATGGGGCCAAAAAGGGTCGAACTCCTTCACGTTGGTACCTAAGACGGTGAAAAAGGAAAACAATATCAACATTTTTAATACTTGCATTCTAAATTAGTGAGTGGAGTATTATTTTGGACTTGTTAGTCTTCTTTACCCGAGGGTCTTTCGAAATAACTTCTCTACTTACCAAGGTAGAAGTAAGTCTGCGTACACTCTACCCTTCCCAGACCCACGTTGTGGGGACTTCACTGGGTATGTTGTTGTTGTAGTCTTCTTTACCCGTCTTTCTTCCCGATAGAATAAAGAATAAGGTTCATCCCTCACCCTGGGGGATCGGGGGTTGAGACTTCCTTGCTCTTAGGCCCGATGTAAGGCCAATAAGATCGAAGGAGATTGGTTTTGGGGTCGAGCTGTTGCCCGCACCTAACTTGTAAATAAGCAAGCTCAACGCGTCTTAATTATCGTCGTGATGCATTTGTAACTTTCACAGGCCATCGAACTTCACATATTTCTACAAAGTTTACTTCCCTCAAGTTTCAGATCTGCAGTGCGCATTTGGTGAGGACAGCTAGCTTTGAATTTCTTGACCCAGTTCTTGTCGTCTTGGGTAGCTGATAAGAGAATATCGAACCATTCCTCAGCAACGTGGAAGCCACGAAAATGATCTTCTCAAGATGAGGCAAAGTGAGGCCAATTCAGAATCTGAGAATTGGTTGACCAGGCATGAAAAGGAATTGAGAAAATTAAGAAAAGGGAGGCATGAGCAACAAATGTAACGGAAATGGCAGGTCGTACTGTGGAGAAAGAGTAGGAGATAGCCTCGTGGCAGGCTGAAAGAGGAAGAGTTGGGTGAGGACGATAAATTTGATAACAGAGGGGCGGCAGGAAGAAGATGGGATAGGGGTCCTCGATATGTTAAAGGGAGAGCTCAGAAAGGTGGAAAGAGGATACATGGATATTCTCATATTCATCAGGAGATATAGCGCTGCTCTTCTTGATTTTGGTAGTAACCAGAGTAGTCAATGCTGCCTCAAACCATAGATGGATCAAATGCAGGTCACATTTTCTTCAATAGCATCTGGAAATCCCATAATATTTCTAGCGCTGATCTTCTTGATTTTGGTAGTAACCAGAGTAGTCAATGCTGCCTCAAACCATAGATGGATCAAATGCAGGTCACATTTTATTCAATAGCATCTGGAAATCCCATAATATTTCTAGCGCTGCTCTTCTTGATTTTGGTAGTAACCAGAGTAGTCAATGCTGCCTCAAACCATAGATGGATCAAATGCAGGTCACATTTTCTTCAATAGCATCTGGAAATCCCATAATATTTCCCTAAACGCTAAACCCTTAGCTCTAGGATGTACGGCTAGTATGCTCCTTTTTATCTCTGTTACTAATTTTCTTGAGCAATTGAACTATGGGTATTAAATTCAAGAAATATGTGCATGGGTAAAAACAATGCTTATTAAAAAGAAACCAGGAATAAGATGCCAAATAGGAATTTACTTTTTATGGCTTTTCTCAGTTTTACTAAAATGCAAGAAAGGTTCCTTTGGGTAACAAAATAATTTTGTTTATGTCATCACAACTCATACATATCAGTGTATTACACATCCTTGTCAATAAACTTAACTCAGTCGATATTTAGAAGAGATGTCTTCCGCTCTGGTTTTCTATGCAAAAGAGCCAGCTATGTTTGCTCCAGTACAATGAAAACAGTAACTTAGTGCCACATTAAAAAAAATCAAGTTTTCCATCAGTTTAGTTTGGTGTTCTATGCAAGATATGAAAAAATAATATGGTAGAATCAAAATAATAATATGATATCTCATTCATTTTTCCTCAAATTCTTTTTCTATTGCTGATTGCAAGAGATACACTTGGATAGCTACTGGACTCAAAACTCAAAACTCCCCATCTAGAAACAAGAGGTATCCTAAACAACGAATAATCTTCTAAAGGTACCTTTCAGACGTAAGAGTACAAAATCTCTGTAGCACAAGAATCATCAAGGCCAGAGAGCAAAGAACCTAAGCCACTGCTAAGCAGCAACGACCTCTTGAGCACGTCTAGACTCCAACCATGATGTAGCTGCAACCTTTGTAGTCAAAAACCACCCAGCCTTGTCAGGTGCCTCATGGAATGGAGCGTTCAACTCCTTAAGGTGCGACTCAAATACACCTGCCAGACCTTTCTCGGAATATTTATGTTTTCCATGTCCTGTGTTGATTCCAAGCAGTGATGGGAACTCCTCCCCGTCTTCAAGTGCTTTGTTCAAGTCACTCATCCAGATGTGCAATGCTGTTAAAGCTGCTCCAAGCGAGAGGCTCTTCAATTGTAAAGACCATTGAGTTTCAGTTCGAGACATAATATCAGTATAGATGTTGAGAGTTAGCCCAATATCTAACAACTCACAAGCTCTCTCCAACTTATTAAGGTTGACGCATATGTCAATCAAACAGTTGCAGTAAGCTTTCCGGACATCCGTAGTTACAGAATCCAAAAGTTCAGCAGCATTTTTCTTAAAAGACCCTTCTTCATCAACAACCTCTTCCTCCACCAGGAGTTTCACCACATAACCAAGCTTCGGATTTGCCTTCTCAAGGCAGATAGTCAGCTTATGAAGGTCTTCTTTTTCTGTTTGCGTCAACACATTAAGAAGACAACCGGTAAACCGCTCATCTGGAGATAAACCCAAATCTGATAGCCTATCGAACGTTCTTACGACATCATCCGTCCGACCTGCTTTTCCATAACACTGAATGAGTGAGGTCAAGACAAAAATATTTGGTTCAAACCCTGCTTCCATCATATCATTCAATGTGGCCTCTGCCTCCGAGACCTTCCCACTACAAGAATAGATGGTGATTAGAGAAGAGTATGTCCAGCTGTCAGGTTGACAAGTCCCTGAGCTTTTCATCTCCTCAAAAATGTTAACAGCCTCATCTGTAAGTCCGACATCAGCACACATTGCCAAAAGAGTATTATACAGCACGACACTCAGCTCCAATCCCTTATCCTTCATTTCTTTATAGATTTTAAGAGCATCTTCACTATAACGAGCCCTACCATAAGCCCGAATAAGGGAAGCATAGGTTCCCCAACTTGGTTCAAACCCATTGTTTATCATTTCCGCGTATATGTTCTTTGCCTGCCATGGCCTCTTAGCTCTTCCCATAGCATCCAACAAACTGTTATACACGGTCATATTAGGCCTTACACCAAGCGCTTTCATTTCCTCGTACACATTCAAACACCCATCAAAATTCCCCGCCGAACCATAAATCCTAATCAACGTCGCGAAGGTCACAGCATCAATACGCCATTTATCCGTTCTCGCACGATCATACAAACTCAACGCCATATCTACATTACCAGCCTTACCATAAGCATCAATCATCACAGAATACGTAACATCATCCGGTTCACACCCGAAAGACGGCAACTTCTCAAACCATTCTATCGCTTTTTCAGGTAAATTACACTGTCTAGCACAACTAATAATAGTCGAAAAAGTAACATTATCAGGCTTTACACCTCTCTCAAGCATTTCATCAAACACCTTCTCTGCTCTATCCAAATCTTTATTTTTCCTCAATACTTTCAAAGTAACATTATAAATAATCACTTCTTTACTCAATTTCAACCGTTCTTGAAAGTACTTCAATGCCAACAACGCAGTTTCACTATTACACATGTTATTTAATGTAACAACTGCATCTTGTTCGACTATTTTGTCACCTAAAGTAGCTAAGACATTATAGACATCGTGTTTTAAAGGGTTACAAGAATCTAAAGACTCAGCTATTTTCACTAATGAACTGTACCTGAAATCGTAAGACCTTTGTTTGAGTTCAGTAGCTCGTGGGCTTTTCGGGTTGACCCAAATCTTGCTTTTTCTATCTGGGTTTTGTGAATTATTGGGATTTGAGATGTGGGGTTGTTCTTGTAATGAAACTTGGGGGGTTAGGATAGAAGATTTATAAAGTTTGAGGGGGGAAGTGAAGGAGTTGAAGAACATGTTGTTGGATTCATAGAGGGGAGTTAGTGTAGAGCTTGGAGTATAGGCCATTTTTGTGTGTGAATTTAGGCTGTAGAGGTGCCGCCTTATCAACTCTCAGAGAAATGGAAGATTTACATATTGCCCCTAACAAGTTTAGGTTTTTTGAAAATCTACCACCTAAACTTTTAGAAAAATGACGCGTGATGTCTCTGAAAGTGTATATTTGTATCCGCTTAATAAAATCTTTTAAAAATAACCTTTAACTTGAAAAAATTCGCTATAACTTTTATTGTCCATCAGACATAGAGTTCTAATTTTTACTTATAAGGTAGAATTTGAATAGTTTTACTGTTTTAAAATATAAAACTTATACTACTAATTTTTGTCAAACTAATTTTATTTAACGAAAAATGATTTTTAACACTTTTATTAAGTGAGGCCATTTGTGAACTTAACAGCAAAAGATGTTGGATTTTTCATAGAGAGGAGAGAGTGTAGAGCTTGGAGTAGATGTCATTTTGGTTGGAGCAAAGCTTAGTCTTGCCGCCTGTCAATTATGGTGCTTGATAGAGGTGAATTGATGTATTTGATGAAGAGGATGATTTACATATTGACCCTTAAAAATTTAGGATTTTGAACAATATACCCCTAAACTTTGGAGTATGTATTCACTTGCCTTTTTTTATTTTCTATTCGGTGTCTGATACTCGCATTGGAGCTCAATTATACATTTGCATAGGATAGAGTCCATTTATGGGAAAACGCTCCCTATCGAAAAAATATTTCATACACAAGGCTCTAACATGAAAATTCTATTTAAGGGAGCCACTTGCTAATTCATCCACAAGCAAAGAAAAAGCGTCACAAGTGTTGTTTATAAGTCATGTGAGAAACTGCCCATCTTAAGAAGCTTTATGTACTACATTTTTTAAAAATTAGGTAGAAAGTGATTACACCTATTTTGTTTTCTAAAACGAACTATACCGACGTTATCTATGAGGTGATCAATATATTCATATATGTTTTTCACGAATAAGTATTTAAAAATTATTTCAAGCAAATGCACATCCCCCTTTTCTCTCGACAAATTAGTTCCTTTAATATCATTGCCAACTCACTTGCATCTAATAGAATATGATATTTTTTCATACTTTTTACTAACCACAATCTTCAATGCCTCTCTAATTGTCATAATTTCAACAATGAATGATCTCCTAACCGATTTAGTTGACATGAAGTACCAAATCACAAATTTACTTACAAAATTGTAATTATAATTTTAAAAAGTTTTTAGCTAAATATTGATGACTTAACTCTAATTCTAGAATAATTGGTTTGTACAATACTTCTTTTGCTAAAAAGAAAAGATTAACACTCTTATTATCTAGAGGCTTAAGTAATTTAATTGACTAATATACAATATGGTAAGTCATGTCCAATTGAGAGACTTCCTTGTAATTATCCTATTAGTAATGGTGAAAAGTGGCATTTATTAATCAAAGCTTTACCAACAATATGGTTAACGACTTTTATTCTATTTCACAAAAGAAAAAGGAAACAAGGAAAAAGCCTATTTCTATACATTTTTCATCTGTAAAGAAAAAGACAACCACATTAAGAGGAGCCCAATCAAAAGGTATATTGATGAGCCCAGATAATGAATGACCCATAACAATCAAGCTGCCCAATTGGGCCACATTACATAATTGAGCATCCTGTGGCATTTTCATCATTCAAGTACTCATCACATCTGCTCACACGACAACCCCTTCCGTAGCCATACGGCCCAGGACCATAGCTATATCCATAGTTATGAGGGACCGGTCTCCCGTACCCGTAATAACATGGGCCCCCGGTATGACCTTCGTAACATTGTCCACAACAATATCCTGGTGGGGGCGGAGGGACCGGTCTCCCGTACCCATAATAACATGGGCCCCCGGTATGACCTTCGTAACATTGTCCACAACAATATCCTGGTGGCGGCGGTGGGTATTCTTGAATTGGCATTGGCATTACCATTACGGGCTCTGGTGCTGGTGGTTGTGGTGTTGGAGCAATCGGTTGAGGTTTAGGAGCTTCTTTGGGCTTTTCTGGCTCTTTGGGCTTGGGCTTTTCAACTTCTTTCGGTTTTTCGGGTGCCTTAGGCTTCTCGGGCTCCTTGGGCTTTTCAATGACAACAATCGTAGGCTTCTCGGGCCCTTTGGGCTTTTCAGGAGCTTTGGGCTTTGGAGGCTCTTTGATGTCAATGCTCTTAATTACTCCACATCCTTTACTACACAATTTGTCACGAAGTTTTTCAGGATTGCAGCACACCACAGTGATTATGACTGTATTGGCCTTCTCATCATATACTTGGTCTCTAATTTCTATTGCCCAAAAAAAGTTTACATCACACAAAAAAGGGGGGAAATTAAAATTAATGCTTATCCATATGATCACATCTTCTCCATCATAATATTGAAAAATTCAAGAAAAAGAGACTTACGAGGGAATTTACAGAGAATTTTTTTGACCTTCTTATAGCAGCTACAACACTGAAGATCAACCTTGAGTACCATTATGGTGGTCTATTAAATTAAAGTAAGATGGGGTTATTAATTAGTACTGATCAACTAATTATTAACACACAATTAATCAAAGCTCTTATAGAAAGATTTTCTGAAGTTTTAGTTTTTATGTGCAACTGAAAAGACAATATGAGAAAAAACAAAGCACGATTATATGATCAATCATATATGTTATTCTTTATCAACCGTTAGATATTTGGGGCGAAATCTTTTACAAATATAAAAATTGAATTAGACAAAAGAGTTATATATGGAAGAATCATAAACATACCTTGTCACCACCCATGGTTGATCCTGTTGCAGAAAAATGAATTTTTCGTGGAGGGGAAATGTCTTATTGAGATTTGTTTTTGTAAAATTGAAGGAATAAAGTAGGAACACGTCTTAAATGGAAGTTGAAATTAGTGATATCATCAAAATTGGTAGCCACTAATATCTGTGGGGGTACTTGTGGTTGCTGACTATATTATTATATACCCTCCATTTGCATGTACTACTGGCTTTGATAGTCACATCTCACCTTCCCTTTGTTAGTCTCACATCGATAATAGAATGAAAACATAAATTCTTTATATGAACTTACATAATTTTTATGCTACAAGTTAGCTTTTGAGGTTGAGTTAAAACCCAAGATCCATTCTTTACATGGTATCAAAGACAGACTCATTCCAATTCTTTGTTCACTGGTCCCCAAATTATATTATCCACGCTCCAGTTAAGGAGGTCTGGGCGTGTGTTAAGAGTCACACATCGGTAATTGAGGGCCCCTAAATTATATTATACACGCTCCAGTTAAGGGGGTCTGAGCGTGCGGGGAGTATTAAAGAGTCTCATATCGGTAATGAAATGGAAACATGAACTCCTTATATGAACTTGGACATTTCTCACCCTACAAACTAATTTTTGAGGTTGAGTTAGACTCAATATCCATTCTTTACGGTTACTAAGCAAATGTTATTTAATAAGAAAGTGGTTAAGATAATTTGTAATATCACTCTAAAAAAATTACATAATCATCTTACCTATAAGATAGCGATTAATAAATTTTATGATAATACAATTACTAATTTATTATAATAGGTTAAATTATAATTATTAGTAAAGAAAATATGTACATTATCACCAGAAGCAGAGGTAGCTTTTAGGATACAATGTTCAACGGAATCCGACTTATATTAAAAAAAAAATTAAATAAGTACATAAGATCAATTTAGAAATCAATCTATTTATTAGTACATATAACTTAAATTCGAGCGCGGGACCGCAAAGTCACGAGTTCGATCCCCTGCATAAACCTTCTTGGTTGAAATGCCACACTGGGCCACTGAAGTGCATTTCTACCACTGGCGTATTTGCGCTATCACACACCAAGCACTTCACAAGACTGAAAGAAAGAATGCACATGGCTCCTTCACAACAAAATATAACTTAAATTCAATAAGGAAACTAGTTTGTTTAAGTACTAAAAAATGAGGAGTAGAGATGTGAGAGCTTTAATTTAGTTTGGTGCATTAATGGAAGAAGTTGCACAGGCTAACTCTATTTAGCAAATTCAATCTTTAATTTGTCATTTGATTCCTAACTAATGTTCTCCTTTAAGTATATATTCTGTTTTATTTGGATGTCCAATATTTATATTGGCGTTCCACTAAATTCAAATTCACACTCAAAAATCCCACGTTAAGAATATTTATTCTATTTTACCCAATTCGTATCATAACCTCTTATACCAAAGATGGTGTAAAAAGTGAAAATGATAAAGGCTAAACATACTGCCTATAATTAATGAGCTAATTGTCAAAATATTACTATCTGAAAAAATTATTTCCAGAATATTATTCTTCCAAAATTAATTCTCATTTTACTACTAATTTTGAAACGAATTGCCAACATAGTACTAACTGAAAAAAATTATTCTTAGAATACTATTCTCCCAAAATTAATTCTCATTTTACTACTAATTTTGGAACGAATTGTCAACATAGTACTATCTGGAAAAAAAATTATTCATAGAATACTATTCTCACAAAATTAATTCTCATTTTACTACTAATTTTGGAACGAATTGCCAACATAGTACTATCTGAAAAAAATTATTCCTAGAATACTATTCTCCCAAAATTAATTCTCATTTTACTACTAATTTTGCCACATGAATTGCCAAGTGGATAAAAACATATTAGTTAGTATTTAATCAATATTTCACATGTCACATATATTGTAGCAATGTAAATTGATAAGTTTATATTGTACATTTATTCTATTAGAAAAGTTAAAATATATTTTTTCCGTTTATTCTCGGATCGGGTCGGCGTGGCCCGATAGATTTTTTATTTAATTTTAGAAAAAACGAAATTGAAAATTCAATTTAAAAAAAATTAAAATTCAATTGTTTTTCAAAAACGAAACTGAAAATTCAATTTTAAAAAAAACGAAAATTCATTTTTTTAAAAACGAAACCGAAAATTAAATTTTAAAAAATAATAATAATAATATGTCGGGCCACGTCGATCCGGCCTGAGAATAAACGGAAAAAAATATATTTTAAATTTTCTAATAGAATAAATGTACAATATAAATTTATAAATTTAGATTCCTACAATATATGTGACATGTGGAATATTGATTAAATACTAACTAATATGTTTTTATCCACTTGGCAATTCATAAGGCAAAATTAGTTGTAAAATGAGAATTATATTTGGGAGAATAATATTATGAAAATAATTTTTTCGGAGTACTATTTTGACAATTCACTCATAATTAATGGACAAGACTAATTATAAAATCTTAATTAAGTGCATGAATGAAACGTCAATCTTACCTCATGAACTATTAATCTAATCGCTTAGAAGAGGCCAAATGATCTTGAATTTCTAGAGAGAATAGTACACAAAATTATCATCAGGGAGATCGCTCAGTATCATCTACTTATATTAATTAAAATGTGATATAATTTTTTTCCGGTTTGTGCTTTAGTTTCTAATGTGCTCTTTTTAGGGCCCGTTTGGTACAGCTTATTAAAAAGAGCTTTTAGAAATTGAATTTTTAGGAGTAGAGTTTTTCAAATAGAGCTTTTTATCAAAATGTGGTTAGGTGTTTGATTGTCAATAAAAAAAAATGTTTTTGGCTTAAAAATGGGAAAGGACAAAAGAGATTTTTCCTATACTAGGCAAAAAATCCAAAATTTGAGCTTCTGCCATTAGATGCCAAAAGTATTTTTTCAGCCAAAAACACTTTTGGTCTTTCTAGCCAAACACTTAAAAAAAAGGCCAAAAGTGCTTTTGGCCATTTGAAAAGCCCAACCAAACGGGCACTTAGGACCCGTTTGGTACGGCTTATTAAAAAGAGTTTATAGGAGTAGAGTTTTTAGGAGCTTTTTCAAGTAGAGCTTTTATGGAAAAAATTGTTAGGTGTTTGATTGTCAATAAAAAAAGTGATTTTGTATAAAAAAACAAAAAATAGAAAGCCAAAATAAGCTCTACTCAAGAAACCCAAATTTTGAGTTTCTTCCAAAAGTGCTTTTGGAACCCAAAAATAATTATACATTTGTCGACCAAACACTCCATTTAAAGACCAAAAGTGCTTTTAGCTTTCCAAAAACACTTTTGGTCTTTAGAAAAACCCAATCAAACGGACACTTAGTCTCTAATATATTAGAAATTAAGTCACAGAACTTACGAGGAGAATAAATAAAATAAAATCGATAGCGATGGTATACTTTCTTTGAGCCGAGGATGTATCGAAAAAATCTCTCTATCTATACCAAAATAGGAATAAGGTCTCCATATATATTATCCTTCTAAAATCTCACGTATAAGACTATACCGGGTATAAATGGTTGTTGTTGTAACAGCAAAGTCAAAGGTCAACATCATTAGTACTAAAAAATGTGTGATCCTTTTAGATAGAAATTTAGTACCAAAGTGGGTAGGGAAGGGCTAGTGGGGGACCAAACTCTAAATCGATAAATCCAAAGTTGGCTATATCATCTGATAGTACAAGTTCTTTTTCAATCTTAAAAATGTTTTAACTCATATAAATGGACAGTATAAATTTTGATTATAGTACTATATATCATGTCATACGTCATATATTGAGTGTTTAGGTAAATTAAAAATAATGCAACTCGCAATAACAAATTTATTTTAGAACATGTAACGATTGTGGTAAAGTTTTTAATGTATGTGAATGTAATTAATCAGACACATATCTTCTTTATGTGAAGTTGTTACTGTATATGAAGGTAATTAATCCAAAAAAAAAGTGTTTTTCCTTGTCATATCTAAAGGGTACCAATTTCCTTGGCATTTTTGGGCTTTCAACATTCTTTCGCAATTATTATCATGGTTCTTGGAATTGATCTCGGTTTTGGCTCTTGTCATATACTCAATATACATAAAATATACATGTATATTTAATAATTATATATACGAATCAAAGCAATTGGAGAACAGAAACAAATTCAAGACTTAAATTTAGTGAAAGACAAACTGTTATTGCATCCACTATTTGTTTTGATAATTGGTGGAAGTTAAATATGTGTCACCTCTCTATAACAACATCCTCGTACCTCTCAATAACAATTAAGTTTTTCATAATATAAAGTGTGATTAAATTTAGAATTTGACAATTAAAAAATAAAAATATACTTTTATGGATCTTTTTTTACTTATAACAACGAAATATTATTTAAATGTCACTGCTGTCAGATGCGAGTTTATATAGAAATTTTGGGACATGTGAACTCATAGTCTCTCCTTAAAACTAGATATTTTATGTATATATTTTTAAAAATTGGTATAATAATACATGGTGACACCCATGATACAAGAAGAATAAATTATGTATTTGATTGAATGTTTAGTTATTTACCTAGAGAACTAGAGATCAATTCCATTTAATACATTTTTTGCTGCTTTTTTATTCTCAACTCCGACTAAAACGCATTCATTACTTTCTAATCGTACATAGCAAACATAAACTAGTCCATTTAAACAAAGATAGGAAATCAAAAAATATATACTCCATCCGTCTTATAATAAGTGTCACTTAATCAAAACACGCAAAATTAATAATGCAATATAAAATTTATCAAACTACCTCTATATAATAAAAATAAATTATTTTTTCCTCTTAATTAGAGCATGCATAAGTAGTAATCATGCATGTCTTGAATAGAGAATTTATAAATAAATATTTTTTGAATAAATAACTTGTCATTTTTTATCCAAGGATATAGTTGGAAAAACATAACTAATTTATGTCTTGAATTCTTAAGATGACACTTATTTTGAAACAATATCTTTTACTAAAATGACACTTATTATGGGACAAAAGAATTATGTGAGAATCAAAAAGAGAAATAATTACTAGATGGGAGAGATAAAAAGAAAAAATGCTCTAATAACCAGTATTTGAGAACGGACAACTGATATCACTAATTTTTTGATTTCATCTTTCAACTTTATTTTTTCTCTTTGAAATGTTACACTTATTTTATTAACTTTACCATATTTCAAATTAATTAAATAAAGATTGACACACACAACTGGTTTGGTTTTATTAAAACGAATTCGACTAAACCGACAAATTCTATATACAATTTTTTATTTTTAATTTCCAAGTTAAATGCTTAAACACAATTTTAAATTTTAAATATTTTTTTCTAACTTAACTTCAAATACTACTTTAAATTTTTTTGAAATGTCCAAATATGCCAGAATTTCCAATAATAACACATATGAGTGGATTATGTTTTGTTCTTTTATTTATATAGATTTTCTTGATAAGTTTAAATGTAACGCTTTTAAAACTTCTGTGAAAACAGAAGAAGCGAAGAACAAGAAACAGAAAAGGTTTTCAACACAGCTTTTTATTAATTTTCTGATATGAAAGTGTTGATAATCTCAGCACCGCCATTAATGGAGTGTTCAAGACTGAACCTCTTTGTTATTACAGAGACGATGACTAGATCTAGAACAATCAGTATGCATGCAGCAACACAGAAAGAAGAGAAGACAGCGTTGAAGAAATACGGAAGAAAAAATAATGAAGAAGAATGAATCTGTGTATTTACTTTTGAAGACAAATCTACAGAGAAACTTTGTACAGAGGAACAAATCGCCTCATTCTATTCTGCCCTAGAAGAGAAGATGTCTTTACATTTTATCCTAAGGCTTCTGGCCTAAGGAGCCTCGACTGGGCTGAGGGCTGATGGGCTGGCCTCTTAATATGGGTTGGCCTTTTATCACCCTTTACAATTAATATTACATGAGCCTTTACATTGGGCCAGTCTTTACATTTGGCCCACTAACATTAATTGGGTCAATTCTTTAACATCCTCCCTCAAGCTGGGTGCTCGAAAATATCCAGCAAGTCAAGCTTGGAACAGAGATGAAGATGTTGTAATCTGGTAAGCCCTTTTGTAAGTATGTCTGCTGGTTGTTTTGCAGTGTTGATATTTTCTGTCTCCACCATTCCTTTTCGAATCTTCTCCCTAATGAAATGAAGATCTATCTCAATGTGTTTAGTCCTTTCATGGAACACATGATTTGCTGTCATTTGTATGGTGATCCGATTCATCTGTGTACGATTCTTCGTTGTTTGATGTCAACACCAATGTCCTTCAAGAAGCTAATGACCAGTGATTTCAAGAATAGTCTTTGGCTAGACTTATATTCTCGCCAATGAGCTTCGACATCGTGCTTTGCTTATTAAATTTCCAGGATATGAGAATCTCCAAATTTGACTAAATAACCTGTAATATATTTTCTTGTATGTGGACATGAAGCCTAATCTGCATCACAATAACTAGTTAATGTTTCTTGTTTATTACTAGATAACAACATTCCTTGTCCTGGCTTACCTTTTACATACCTTACTATTCTGATTGCAGCATCAAATGTGATTTCTTTGGGTTTTGTAGGAACTGACTAAGTGTTTGTACACTATAGGCAATATCTGGTCTAGTAAGAGTAAGGTATAACAACTTACCAATTATTCTTTGATATGAGCTGATATCACCTACTGGCTCATCACCAGTGATTGTTTTCTCTTTATCTGGAACCTGCTTTACCTTATACTCATCATATTCTTTTGTAGTAAGTTTTATATTAGAGTCAGTGGGAGTGTTAATAGGTTTGGCAGCAGCTAATCCTAGTTCAGAAATGAGTTCTAAGACATACTTTCTTTGATGCATAATGATCCCCTTGCTGGACCTAGCAAATTCTATTCCTATGAAATACCTTAACTCTCCCAGGTCTTTCATTTTAAAAACATTATGCAGTGACTGCTTAGTCTCCTTTATGAGCCTTATATTGTCCCCTATGACTAACATGTCATCCACATAAATAAGTATAACTATTATACCTTGATTAGTCTGTTTTAGAAACAAAGAATGATCAAACTCAGACTGCCTAAACTGCATCTGAACTAATGCCTCTGTAAGCTTAAAGTTCCACTGTCTTGGTGCTTGCTTGAGCCCATACATGGACTTAGTTAATTTACACACTTGTTTACTGCCCCCTTTACTAATGAAACCTTGTGGAAGAGTCATATAAATTTCATCAAATAAATCCCCTTGAAGGAAGGCATTATACTCATCCATTTGATGAATATACCATCCTCTAGAGGCAGCAATAGATAGAATAGTTCTTATAGTTACCATTTTTACAACAGGAGAGAAGGTTTCTTGATAATTTATTCCTTCTTGTTGACTATATCCTTTAGCAACTAGTCTAGCTTTCAGTCTTTCTACTTATCCAGTGTCTTTATATTTGATCTTGTAGATCCACTTACAGCCTATTGGTTGTTTTCCTTCTGGTAGAGTAACTATTTCCCAAGTGTGATTTTCTTGTAAGACATCTATTTCAGCTTTCATAGCATCTACCCACCTAGGATCTTTTGAGGCTTCCATGTAACCTTTAGATTCTGTTAGTTCTGAAAAAGAGCTTAAAAAGGCTTGATATATAGGTTTTATGTTATCATAAGATATGTAGTTAGCAATAGGGTAAAGTACATTGTTGGCATTTGTTGTAATAAAGTCTTTAAGCCATATAGGAGGTTGTTTGAGTCTGCTAGATCTCCTACTAATTGCTCTGTCATCTGGTTCTATAGCAGGATTACTACAAGATTGTATATTATCTGAATTTCCTTCTTCTAAATTATTCTCAGTGGGATTACTGTCCTCGATAGATTCCATATTAGTGATATCTGCACATCCCTTTTTTCTTGTGATAAAGACACTCAAAGGGTGTAGAATGAGTAATAGAAGAGGGTAGTCTATTGATCAAGTATACTGCAGCCTGTACACACAAGCCCCAAAATCTTAGAGGAATGTTAGCCTGCATTCTTATAGCCCTGGTAATTTCTAATATATGTCTGTGTTTTCTTTCAGCAACCCCATTCTGCTGTGGTGTATATACACAACTTCTTTGATGGATAATTCCTAAGTTCTGAAAGAGGGTGGTGCAGAAATCATTAACAAACTCTGTCCCATTATCAGTTCTAATTATCTTTACTATTTGATTAAACTGTGTTGATATGTACTTAATAAACTGATTAATTACCACACATACTTCAGATTTAAGTCTAAGCAGGTATATCCAAGTCATTCTAGTGTAATCATCTACAATAGTGAGGAAAAATCTCTTCCCATTATGTGTTTCAACCTTATAAGGACTCCATACATCCATGTGAACAATATCAAAAGTTTTATTATTGTAAGTAGTACTATTGGGAAAAGGTAGTCTACACTGTTTTGCACAAGGGCACACATTACATGTCTTTATTGCCTTAGCTATCTCATCATTATTAGCACTGATCAGTTTACTAAGTACCTTACTGTGTGTGACCTTTCTATGCCATGCATTAATATCTTATTCTCGCCATCGCCCTCTTCTCGCTAGCGCATGTAGAACTGTTTTCCTTGAGTCCTGTATATTACTAGCATGACTAACTAACATATAGAGTCCATCCTGGAGCCTACCAATCTCCTTCACCTTCCCACTGTAGAGATCCTGAAATAGACAAAAAACAGGATAGAAGATAGCTGAACAGTTCAACTCTCTTGTTAGTTGAGAGACATACAATAAATTATATTTGAACTGAGGTAGAAAGAAGACATTTTCCAGTGTACTCCTATTAGAGAGAGTACTGATATCAGTGTGAGTAACTTGGGCTGATTGGCCATTTGGTAAGAACACCTTCTTTGGTATGACTGAATCATTTCTTTCAGTAATTTTATCTAACATGTTTAGATCATATACCATATGATTTGTAGCACTTGTAGAAATTATCCATTTTTTTATTATATTGAAGACATGTAAGGCTTTGAGTTCTGATATACCTGCTAAATTTGCAGATGATTGAATACCTTGAGTGTTCTGAGATGCTCCTTTCTGTACCTGGTTATTGTTCAACATCTTTACTATCTGCTCATACTGATTCTGAGAAAATTTTGGTGCTCCTTCAACTTGCCAGTTGGTTTTAGTTTCTTCGCGAGGGCTCGACCTCATGTGAGCATTGTGAGCAAGATATTCCTTTCTTTTGATTTAAAACCGGGAGGGTATCCAACTAGTCCAGAGCGTAACTCCTGTGTGACCTCTCATCTTGCATTCTTCACGAATAGATTGGTATTCCTTCGACCTTTGATTTCCTTTGCTCCATTTTAGAGTACATAGCAGCAGAAGGATTCAAATTTTCACCGTGTCCACGATCGGTGGACCACTCAAGAAGGCCTGCAGACTTAGCACTAATTCCTTTCTGATTTTCATCACTTACTATCATGGAGTAAGCTTTATTGACTGTTGGAAGAGGTGACACGAGCAGAATTTGACTCCTAGCCTGCATGTAACTTTCATTCAAACCCATGAGAAATTGATAAAGCTTCTGTCTCTGCATAAAGTCTCAGAATTCTCCGATGTAGGACATGCACAATTCGGTGGTGGCACAATGGCTTGGAATTCCACCCACAGATTCTTTAGCTTAGTGTAATATTCTGCAATACTAGCATTACCTTGTGATAAGGTAGCAATTTCTCTATGTAGATCATAAGTTCTTGATTCATCCACTTTGTCAAATCTTTCCTTTAGATCTTCACATACCTCATATGTTGTTTCTGCATATAGAACTCCACACAACAAGCTACTAGAAATCGCATTCATTAGCCATGCCTGTACCACCGCATTAACTCTATCCCACTGATCCCACCATTCCACCCCATATTGATTCTTTGTACAATTTCCATTTAAAAACCCTAATTTGTTCCTTCCTAACAGAGCAATTTTCATAGACTTGCTCCAAACAGTGTAGTTTTCAAAGCCCACTAATTGGAAGGATATTAAAGAGACTCCACTGACATCCGAGGCTTGCAAGAACAGAGGATGGTTATGGTCAAATATAGTGGTGGGTGAGGTGATAGAAGTAGTTTCTCTAGGTATATGAGGCATGTAGTTTTTAGAGGATTGAGGAAGATCTGTAACAATCCCAGGTGTTTCTTTGAGTAAACTACTTTCAATGGGTAGATCTGCTCTCATTTCAATCGATAAAGACTAACAATCAGAAGGAGAATAAGAATAAGAGTGACAATCTTTATCAAGATCTAAACAAGTTTCTTGGGAACAAACAATATCGAACAGAATCGACTCCACAGAAGTAGAAATATCAGTTTTCAAGATCTAAAGGAAGGCGATGGTTTACCCAGATCTTGTACAGCTTCATACAACATCTGATGTCGGTGACCGGCTCTGATACCATGTTGATAATCTCAGCACCACCATTAATGGAGTGTTCAAGACTGAACCTCTTTGTTATTACAGAGACGATGACTAGATCTAGAACAATCAGTATGCATGCAGCAACACAGAGAGAAGAGAAGACAGCGTTGAAGAAATACGGAAGAAGAAATAATGAAGAAGAATGAATATGTGTATTTACTTTTGAAGACAAATCTACAGAGAAACTTTGTACAGAGGAACAAATCGCCTCATTCTATTCTGCCCTAGAAGAGAAGATGTCTTTACATTTTATCCTAAGGCTTACGCCCATGAGCTCGTAAATTTGAGGTCAATGGCCGCCTCTTAATATGGGTTGGCCTTTTATCACCCTTTACAATTAATATTACATGAGCCTTTACATTGGACCAGTCTTTACATTTGGCCCACTAACATTAATTGGGTCAATTCTTTAATAGAAAGTCAATTGGCCAAAATCATATTAGATTTATTATGCATGTTTTAGTATATATTTTGTTGTCCAATTTATCTTAGCTTCCACATGACGTCATGATTATTTCAGTCCCAACAAAAAATATTATGACTATATATAATATAGAAAAATTAAAATTAAAATATTTTGCTTAAGAATTGTCATGAGTCAATTTATTGGACATATTTGATCCATATCATCCCATCATTTAGATGAATCAAATTTAAGCGGTCAAAATAAATTAAGTTAATAATAACGGATGTCTCATTTTTTAGATGAACTAATTTTTATTTTCATAAGTTAATTTTATCACAATTAGTTTCAAATAAATTATACAACAATTATATAAAATTTCTTTTCATTGGGATCCCCTCCCAAGTTCTTTATTGCATTTGAAAAAGTACCATATCACTTTAGTTGAATTTTTAGAGCCCAAGTTGAAGCAATTCTTGTCATATGGAGAATATTAATTGAGCATGTCATTCAAGCATCTAACCAAATGCTACGTACCATATCAATTATGATGCTTTTTGTATTATTCTACTCCATATTATTCCTACTTAACATAGAAAAGATGATTACCTTTTTAAGATTCCAAAATTCCTCTTTCCAACTTGCTACATCTTCAGGGACTATTCTGTTATAATATAATATATTTAAGTTATGTAAATTGACTGAATGTTTTTTTACTACTAATATAATTTAATTTTTAATTTATCATAGATTAGTTGTTCTTTTGTTAAACTGAAGATTGGTAATATTTATCATCATAAGTTACTTGATTGTGTAATCCTTTTAGCAGAATATGAAAAACCACGTGTCCTCTATTATCATTAGGAGGGGCGGATCTAGTCATGGCCTAGTAGGGGTGTATACCGGTCTAAAACCGGACCGGACCGTACCGGAATCGAAATCTTCATTTTTTCTGGATCGAGGATCGGATCGGAATAATTCTGGTCCAGATCGGTCCGGACCTGAAAAATTTGGTCCAGTCCGGATTTTGGACCGATTAGACCTGTTTTTTTAAATGTAATTTTTAATTATAAAATTTTAACAGTGTATTTGTAAATCACAACATAATACATTAAAGTTACATTGTGATAGAGTTATAAGTTGAGATGAATAAATTAAAAATAAATTAACATATGAAGAATGTTTTTTCTTACATGGTGATCTCAAGGAAACAATATATATGCATCAGCCTTTGGGTTCAGGGATCCCAAATATCTTCATCATGTCTGTTTATTGAAGAAGTCCTTATATGGGCTTAAGCAATACCCGAGGGCTTGGAATAAAAGGTTTGTAGATTTTGTGTCGATTATTGGTTTCTCCCACAGCAGGTCTGATAATTCGTTATTCATATATCGTCGTGGTTCGTCATTGTCGTATATACTCTTATATGTGGATGATATTATCGTGACTGCTTCATCTAATGCATTACGCAAGTCTATCATGACAATGCCCAGTTCTGAGTTTGCTATGAAGGACTTGGGACCCTTGAGTTACTTTTTAGGGATTGTTGTCACTCGTCATGCAGATGGATTGTTTTTATCACAAAAGAAGTATGCAACTGAGATCATTGAGAGGGTTGAGATGTCATCCTATAAGTCCACTTCCACTCCAATTGATACTAAACCCAAGTTGGGTGATGCGGCTGGCTCCCCATATGAGGATCCGATCCGCTATCGCAGTGTCCTTCAGTATCTTATATTCACGCGACCGGATATTACATATGTCGTACATCAGGTATGTTTGTTTATGCATGATCCCAGGATTGAGCACATGACAGGATTGAGCACATGAATGCGCTCAAACACATTATTAGGTACATCCAGGGGACACTTGATTATGGATTGCATTTATATTCTTTGTCTACGTTTACACTTGTCTCATATACAAATGCTGATTGGGTGACTTTTCTGACACCAGACGATCTACGTCTGACTATTGTATGTTTCTTGGGAATAACTTGGTCTCATAGTCTGCTAAACGTCAGTCTACCTTGTCCCATTCTAGTGCAGAGACCGAGTATCGATGGGTAGCCAACGTGGTCTCCGAATCATGTTGGTTACATAATCTTCTATTAGAACTTCATTGTCCTATTGGAAAAGCTACTTTGGTTTATTGTGATAATGTTAGTGTCATCTACCTTTCTGAAAATCCGGTTCAACACTAGCACACTAAACATATTGAAATGGACATTCATTTGACAGGTACGCGTCTGTCATGTCCCTTCCAGATATCAAATTGCAGACATATTTACAAAGGGGGTTCCCTCTGTCATTTTTGAAGATTTTAGAGACAGTCTCAGCGTACGAAGACCGCCGCTATGACTGCGGGGGTGTGTTTTAAATATAAGTCCATCACGGCAGAAAACACAAGAGCTCATCACGGATATACATTGTAATATTAGAATATTAGGAAATTATATCGGAGTATAATTAGATTTGTACTATTATCATAATTGTATAGTTAGTCTTCAAATTAGATGTATAATATTTCTATATGTAACTTGTATATATATCTCATTAATTAATAAGAATAATCATGAGATTATTTTTTCAAATATCTCCATTCAAGTAAAGACCTTAAAAAGAGCTAAAATCATGATCATGCCATGCCAATCTGACATAACATAATCATTTATGGTCATCAGATGGGCACAAGCAAAAGAACAAGGCTGGGTGTGTCAACAAAAAAAGCTCCTAGAACATGAACGTATATTTTCACACCCCACACAGAACTATAGTTATCTACACTGAATAATTAAAAGTTTGCAAATATCTAATCCACATTCCATAATACATAAGAAAAGTTAAGAAATTGTTGACGAATATTACAATTTCATAATCCATAGGAAAAGTTATTCCACATTCCAATCCATAATATTGTTGACGAATCAAACAGTGCAATATATAATGTTAAGAAATCGAACACCAGCAGAAGTTTTGTTCCTTCAATAAACCAAGATCGGCCACTTAACATTCAGAGTAAAAGGAGAAACTCATCATCGTCATCCACATCAGCAATTAACATCAAAATAAGTCCTACGGGAGGCGTGGTAGACGCCAATAACAGAGGGGGGCGCCAACATCAACGCTGACAGTAGGAACGTACTCGTCTCACACATCGCTCAGTTTTGCCTCAATCACATCCGATAATTCTGAATCAGTGTTGAGATCTTCAGCATTGGGGTTTTCTGCAATGTATCTAAACAACAAAAAATGTTAAAACCACACAAAATTATTCTATGTAACACTCACCCTAACAACTTCTCATAGTCTTTTTTACTTTTAGTAGCCTCACCCTTCTTCAGGTTTAGGCTTTGCTGATAAATGTTTGCAAGACTGGTACACAAATATAAAAAATTGCATTAATATAAGTATGAAAAATTAAATTAAAACAATACAGTAAGAAAGTTTATGTCAGGTGAGTTATTTGGTCATCTGTGGCCTCTAAATGTCTCTCTTATTCTACTTCTGTATTTCTTTTGTAGCAGACAATATGTAGTCTCTCGCCATTTTAAAATTTATACTTTCTCTTGTACGTTTTTTACTAGATCTTTTGGATATTGGATTTTCATTTATGTTTTCTTATGTAATTTCCGCTTATTTAACTTGTTATTTTGGAATGTTGGGATGTGGTTCGCCTACCGGAGATAGTGTAGGTGCTACAACGATCTACTATTTGGATCGTGACATGACGATTGTGTATATGTAATTTAGTTGTAGAGTTTAAGTTAATATTATATTTTTTACGTATCAAATTTTTAATAATAATTAATTATCTTAATTTTTATTATTATTTATTAATAACTCGTGTAACATCCTAAATCAATTATAAAAAAGAATCTCGACATTGAAAGAATTAATCTTCTGATTATTCTTATTGATGAAAGACATATATATACAAGTTACAATAGGAGAATCATATTCCTACTTTACATCTAAATCCCTATTCTATAAGGAGACTAACTATACAATTATGGTAATATTACAATAGTAATTAAGGTACAAGACTAATTATAATATATACCAAATATACACAATTTGGAACACTGTTCACTTCAGTGGCCCCGACGCTTATGGGCAATGCGTGCACAGACACTATTTAACACCGCAATATACGCACGGCCTTCGTGACGCGAGATCGTCTAAAATCTTCAAAAGGACCGAGGAAGACCGTTTGTAAAAATGCATGTCGATATCTGGAAGGACATGCGGCAGCCAGATTTGTCATTTAGCTACCTTCTCTCGAACAAAATGAATATTCATCTCTATGTGTTTAGTACGCTGGTGTTGAACTGGATTACCAGAAAGGTAGATGACACTTATATTATCACAATATAGCAAGGTAGCCTTCTCAATAGGACAATGAAGCTCTAAAAGTAGATTTCGTAACCAACATGACTCAGAAACCCCATTGGTTACCCCTCGATCTTCGGACTCTGCACTTGAACGTGAAAGCGTGGATTGACGCTTGACAGACCATGAGACCAAGTTATTACCTAAAACATGTAATAGTCATACGTAGACCGTCTGGTGTCAGGACAACCACCCCAATCAACATCTGTATAAGAGACTAGTGTAGACGTCGACGAATGATACAAATGCAAGTCATACTCAAGTGTTCCCTGAATGTACCTAAGAATGCGTTTGAGCGCATTCATATGTTCAACTCTGAGATCATGCATAAACAAACACATCTGTTGTACGACATATGTAATATCAGGTCGCGTGAACGTCAGATACTGAAGGGCGCCTGCAAGACTATGATAGCGGGTCAGATCCTCATAGGGAGAGTCAGCTGCAACACCCAACTTGGGTTTAGTATCAACTGGAGTAGAAGTGGACTTACTGATGACATCTCAGCCCTCTCAATGATATCTGATGCATACTTCCTCTATGATAAGAACAATCCACCTGAATGACAAGTTACATCAATCCCCAAAAAGTAACTCAATGGGCCCAAATTCTTCATGGCAAACTCAGAACTGAGCATTGTCATAATAGACTTTCGCAAAGCATCAGAAGAGGCAGTCAAGATAATATCATCAACATATAATAGAATATAAGCCATGAAAGATCCCTGATGGTATATGAATAATGAGTTATCAGACCTGCTGTGAGAGAAATTCATAGTCGAAACATAGTCAGCAAACCTCTTATACCATGCCCGTGGAGACTGCTTAAGTCCATACATGAATTTCCTCAATAAACAGGCATGATTAGGATATCTAGTATCCCTAACCCCCAAGGGCTGATGCATATACACTGTCTCATGAAGACACCATGTAGGAAAGCATTCTTCACATCTAGCTGATGAATGCGCCATGATTTCGAAAGAGTCAAGCTGAGCATAGTACGAATAGTTGTCGACTTGATCACCGGGCTAAATGTTTCACTACAATCCACGTCAACCTGCTGAGTATTACCATCACCTACAAGTCGAGACTTATACCTTGCAAATAAATCATCGGAATTTTTCTTATGACCAAAAATCACATAGACCGAATAATATTAACACCAGATGGATGAGGTACCAGCTCCCACGCCTTATTATCAATAAGAGCATTATATTCATTGGTCATGACAATTTTTCAATTAGGGTCATTTAAGGGAGACACATGATTACGGGATAAGGGTGATTTAAGAACATTAGAATTAAAATTAAAATATCTTCTTGGTTTAAAAATATCTCATTGACTTCGAGTGGCTGGACCAAGAATCTAGGCTGGATTAGGTGAATTTTGAGAATTTTCAGAAATTTCCGTCAAATGCGCCGCGGCGCCTGATGAATAGTGCTCTCTGGAATTTTGGCGCCGCGGCACTGACGACGGTGGTTCTGAAACTTGGTTACTGCCTGGTAGGCGCCTCCCCTAAAGGTCGTGGCGCTGGAGACGAACTTTGTGACAGATCTGAGAAATGACGGAGCATATAGGGGGATATATCATCATCCAAAAAATTATATGAACTAGGCATGAGTTTTCTACTTTAGAGAAACGAAATTGGGACTCATCAATGAGAACATGACGACTAATGATGATTCATTTAGAAGACAAATCAAAGCATTTATAATCACGGTGATTTGACGAAAACCCCAAAAACACATAAGGAGTAGAACGCGCCTGAAGTTTGTTGATTGTGGTGGATGGAAACAGTGGATAACTGTCACGACCCGATTCCGGACCCGTGACTGGTGCCTTACCCCGGGCACCCAAGTAGACATACATCAGAGTAATCAGCGGAACATAAAGACAATACATGAAACCAGTGTAATAAGACAGTGAAATAAGAAGACAAAGCAACTAAAAACGGTTACCTTCGGTATATATATAAATAGCAACTTTTTCAACATGAGCAGTTTAATCCTTTTTACAAACCCCGCCACAACGATTACTGCACTTCTAAGAATGATACGACAACAATGGCGGACAGGGGCCCCGCCAAACCCCGAATGTAAACACTTACGACGAGAACTATACCACTGATAAGCCTCCGAGAAACGGAGCTTCCCAAACGCTAATCGTGACCGAGAGCTAGGATCAACGATCGTGTACCTCAACTGCGGCGTGAACGCAGCCCGGGCGAGGTCGATAACAAAAATTTAGTATATGAAACTAAAAAGCGTAAATGAAATCATAATAGTCTATAAAGCGAGACATGTATGATAACCAAACTACGATTCACAATAAATAGCGATGTATCCGTCGTGGACTCACGCCTCAAAGTCATCACTGAATATAACTATGGGTCTCAAGCCCATAACATCAATCATGCCTGGAATACCTTTCCTCACCGCGGTCATGATAGAAAAGCACGAGGAATACATATGAACACCGGGTCCCACTGTGTCCAAATAAAACAAGACAGGTAGGCACGAAGGCATAGCCGACTACTAACACCTACGCACTAACAAGGTCATAAAGCGTATCATGATATCTGCTTGCATCGTCGCATGATCAAAGCTGGTCACTCGCGCGCAGATCAAATGTGCGCGTCTAGCCTGAAACTTCCCGCGACTCGCGTAGGCCAACCTCATAGGCCCGCATGAGGTATAACCCCGCATCGAGGGTAGCTACTCCGGCGTCGTCGCCCCGACTCGCATCCGCGTAGCCACATGCACCGCGTGACCATAAAGGCCGCGACACTAACCCGAACTCCCGTAGTTCCGCATGGATCCCCGGACCCGCATGAGGTATTCTCGAATCATGGTCCTGCATCACCGAAGTCTACCCAGACGGAGGCGCTTAACCTCCGGAAATAAGTCAAGGTGAGTGGTACAATACCAACATAACGGTGATAGTCAAACAACTTTAAGCACGATCGGAAAGCCCTTTACACTAACATCACAAGATACTAACACACATAAGCATCCTAGCATGTTTACTTATCAATCAACAAGAAAGTATTACAAGGCTATCACAAACCAACACAATCAAGTTATACACACAAGGTACTTTCTACTATATGTCAACAAGTTCGGTTTTTATCCCCAAAGTACTTCATACATTAAATCTTTAAAAGATCGTTACTTTCACAAAAGTCACACAATACCGTAGTTATGTGAAAATAGAGTGATTATCCTTTAAGTAAACTAAAACACTTACCTTTGTAAAATCAAGTAACGACATTATTTTCCAAACGCCCAAGTTTGCCTAATTTCAAATGTTCACGTTTCTTATTTTAGAAAGGTTTCGTAGTTCATAGTCTTATTCATTTAAGAATATAATTCTCTTTTAAACTATCGAGAAACATAAGTCTTATATGTGAGTAGGATATTCTTGTTTATAACAATCTTATTACAAGACCATGATCTAGAAATATCATTTTGTCTCATCTTAGCTTCATGCAGATGGAAGTTTCTCTGGTTTTAATAATACTTAATCAAAACATTTCCTTTTATTAACGCTGCAGTGGTTTGTCGATACACATTCTCGATTTCAAATCAAGAAACATTCTTAAGCCGTTATACCTAACTTCCCATAAAGCTAGTATAACTCTTAAGTTTTCAAAACCAAGTATTACTTCTTTCAAAATGATTCAAAAATCTTTTGAAATACTTCAAGTTCTTTATTAACACATAACAAGCCGCTTATAGTTCAAACCATTACCTTTTAAAACCACAAGTATCTTTCTTACCAACATAAAGTCGTTATAACCAACTTCCCATAAACCGTTATAACACTTTATGTTTTAAACCAATCAAATACATTTAGCACGACGTCTACCGTACTACATAGTTCACACATATCATGCTAGAAGAGATAGGAAGAGGTTCACATACCTCGCGACGAGTATCGACTAATAGCAAACGCTCAAGTACTTCAAACCGCTACTCCTTAGCCGCATCGCGCCATACGTAGTACTTCAACCTATAAGGCCACAAGGCGCTTATTAACATTTAGATCCCTTCAGAGAACATTCTACGTAAAATTCGCGACTTCCCGCAACAACAGAAATCTCCTCCTCTATCGAGTGCCATCAAGCCAACCGGGGTTATCGCCTAACCCTAACTGTACAATTCTACTCCACTGCTACTACACAAGTCTACCGCAATACACAAGTAATTACATTCAAGATTCTTCTTTAAATTCAGCTTAAGTCGCAAAGACATCGCTGTAAGTATTATTCAGCTTAAGTCAAAAGACATCACGATAACTACGTTCAGTTCTATATATAGTATACTTCAACTATATATTCTAACAATATGTAATTTCCAATTACAATAGAGGACAAGATAATTACCTCGATAAGCCCATAATTATCCTAGTTAAAGTCGATCCGGGCAATCGTTTAGCTCCAACTCCAGCGCTCAACCCGCTCTAAACCACCCTTAGAAGTTCTAACCAACTTCTACACAATACTCCAACGGACTATGGAGATTTTCCTAGGGTTTCGGTTTTGTGGATCGACTAAGTATAATAGTATTTCTGGGCATTTTCAGATAGGTATAACCTTAGAATACAATAAGGTATACTACTAAGGTAATTTGGGCATTATAACAATACTTTTGAGAGTATTTCTACACCACAAAGGGGGTATTATACAAAGCAACTAGGCTAGTGGGGTACCCACGCCACACTACTAGGAGGCGCTACTTCGCCAAGGGGCCTCACGAAATGGAGGGGAGCTCTCAAGACTTAGAGATTTTTTTGGATGAAGAAGTCTTCAAAGGGAAGGGGTATTTATAGGTCAAGTGAAGGCCAACCAATGGCCAAGATCTTGCCAAGTGCAAGGCATGTGTAGGGCCAAGATTCACCCATGTGTCCTGTTGACACCCAATTTTGACCCTCCCGTCCAGTCATTAACTATAAAATTAGACTAATTTTGTAAAAATATTTTTTATGATTTTTTATAACAAAATGCAGCGATAAAATATAAATACAGGCATAAATAATTAATTTAATAATGGCATCGCGTCTTACGTAAAGTCTTAAGCGTTTAGAGTCCCGCGCCCGCACTTATTAACTTTAAACTTTGTCGTAATTCTTAAATAAATAATAAATACATAAAATAAATAATTTAGCAACGACGTCGTGTCAGGTAGCATAGCCGCATTTATTAATAATCATTTGTAATTTAAAATCAATTTTAATCTAATACATGCATTTAATAGCACCGCATTTATAAAAGCTTTAAACGATTCTTAAATATCGTACTTGCATTCAGCATTTAAGTAATTTAATCTAAGCTCAATTCAATTTTAATTTAACTTCGCAATAATGCACAATAATAAGATTTTTAATAGCGCCGCATTCTAAGTATTGAGCATTAATTAAATAGCGCGCCCGCATTTATTTATTATAACAATTAGATTAATGAAGCACCTAATTATTTTAATCACATTTGTTAATTTAAGTTATCACTAATTAATTAATACACTTGCCTAGAATTAATTAGCTAACTAATTAACTAAGCCTAAAACTAATTAAATAATCTAATACCCTAATTAAAAAACCTACCCAGCCCAAACCGTCGACCCGCACCCCGGCCCACGCCTCTGTCCCTTGGCCCAAACCCGCAGGCCCAACACCCAGGCCCCATTCCTTTTCCTTTATTTCCCTAAGCACACAGAAGCCCCTTACCCATCCCCATCGTCCTCACACAAAACCCAACAAAAAAAAAAAAAACCTAAACTGGCGCGAAACCAAGAAACCATCGCCGCCCGGATTCTCGCCGGAGAATCCGGGACTTTCCTTACCCATGCACCCCAGCCAGCTTTTCCTTACCATATCCATCGCCCAAATCCTTCCAAATCGTTTACCTTATCATATCGCACGAATCAATGCATGAATCAGCACCAAATATTAGCCAAAATCTCAGCCTTAAACCTTACCCAAACTTAGAACCCAAACGAGGGCTATAAATACATAAGCCTTTCACCATTCGAAGGGCGGGAGTCCGATCGAGGGCTTGGAGGGCAAGACCAGTGCATGCACAAGAACAGAGCACAGACGGGAGCTCAGTCAGGGAGAGCAGTCGAATCGCAATAAGCAAGAGTTCTGTTGGGAGAGCAAGTCCAATAGCAACGATCAATAACTCAGAGGAGTCCAATAGCAGCAGTCGACAACTCAGAGGAGTCCAATAACGCGATAACAACTCGGAGACAGAGCTCAGTCGAGGAGAATCGACAGCATCGGAATTGTGGGCCCCGTACCTAGGCCACTAGCATCGCAATAGGTAATTCGAATCCCCTTTACTTCAATTCCAGCCAAAAATCAGCAAACAAACCTTGCCCTTCTATTCGCATCGCAAACCCAAAACCCGTCGAGTGGACCGACGACTTGATACGCTGCCCCGGGTCGCTGTCCGGAGAAGGTAAAATCAGCTTCCTATCGATTTCGTTGCATCTTTGTATTTCTGCATTTCGTTTAGGGTGTTAGATGCGTGTTAGTTAGTTCGTTCATACTATCGGGTTCAGTGATGCATGAATGTGATGTCAGTTATTGTTTAATTGTCTGTTAGCCTGTCCATTTTGACTATTAATACTCAAATCTGCAGGGATTCGAGCATGATATGTATTTTATCTCATATTCAGTGTTAAGTAGATATAAACTTAAATCCCTCTATGACTTATATAATGTTGTGTCCTGTTTATATGCTACAGCAAGTCGCGCATCTGAGTTTCCCCTGTTGGCAAAGTGATAAACTTGTTATTTTGCAAATTCAGAAAAAAATAGGAAAAGATGACAATTTCAGAATGGTTGTTTGAGTCCAATATTATGCTTTAATAATCACCCCATTTGTGATTACTCCAGTATGCTTGTTTCGGTCGAGTCATGTCCCTGAATTCCTTTTTTTTTTTCTGGTAGTATTAGTAGTCGATTAGCATTGTTTGATTCGTCTGTATGCTTATTATGTCTTGTCTAGATACATAAGAACTCAATCTTTCTTTGCCTAATCCTATAAGTCGATTTAGTTGCATTAGTAAAGTCTAATAGGCTGTCTTGAGTAATGAAATGAGTCTGTTACCTGTTTGCACATCCTGCGGATAAAAATGCTCGTCTATCCACTTTCCTCCATGGTTTACTTTGAATCTACACTGATATACCCCTCTATATATGTATTAATGGTTGATTCTATCCAATTTGCCCAAGTTTATAATGCCAATCTGTTTGCATTAATGATTTATAATGTCTATATTGAGGTCGAGTCAGTGTATACTTCTGCATATATCACATGTATATATTCTGAATATCTCATATATATCCATCTCTGTATGCTAAAGCGTCAACTGTGGATTCGTATATGTCTAAGTATATCCATCGTCTGCTTCCTTTGTTGACTCCGCTGTGATTTAAGACGATATATATCAAAGCATATGAGATGTATACAAGCAAATAGCGTAGCCTGAGCGTGTTCTCCTCGTCCCCTGCTTATAATAAGAAGTATGGAGATTTCACGTTTCGGGCCTGCGTTATATATTCTGTTTGTTGGCTGCATGTGAAGCCTAATCCCTAGTTGAATCATTTTGAGATGCCCCTTTGCTTGACTGCCCTTTATCCTGGACTGCTACTATCGAGTTCCATATGTGTTTAAAGTCGTATGAATATTTATTTGCATTACTAATATAATTTGGGTGTATACTAATCCTTATCTTCTTTTATTTTTACATGAAACGCACCGGAGCGACAAAGAGTCTCATGGCGAGACTCATCGTGGCAAATTAACACCCGCATCTATGTGCATTTCTCTATCCGCATCGGAATCCCAAAGCCGCAGGCGAAAGACATCGCTATTCCTCGAGTCCTTTTAATTATTTTATATCCTCCCCTATTATTTGTTGTAATTATTTGTTATAATTATTTGTCTAACATTACACTACTAGTAGACATCTAGAATAATTAAACTTTGGGCTGTCATTAGAAAATAGTTTGGCGCCAGAAATTCACTCTTCTTAAATTAGTTATTTTATGATTAGTTATGCATTGCCTAAGCCGTACCAAAATGACACGTAGCTAAAGCGTCACTCGCTATTAAATCCTTAGCACAATAAATTAATTTCTTCACAAACACTCACTAACATCCATAATAAAAAATTTATTTTGTTAGTCTTTGCATAATAGATATTCTACATCTTATTTTATAAAGTACATATTTCGTCATAATAAGATTTTGCAATACATGCATCTTATCTAATACGTTATGAATTCAAGTTTTATCCAAAGCTAATTTTATATTCTAAATCAATCTTACAATTTTTATCCCTTTTATTTAAACATTTTTCAAACATGCATTTTTATAGAATAATAATTCCCTAGTTTTGAACGGACAACCGCAAGTTAGCGGATCCTTTAGGGTGCCTAACCCCTTCCCTTTAGGATAATAAAGAATCCTTACCCAGAATCTCACTAAGTTTAGCAGACCATTAAAATGGAGTTAATGTTTTACTTTAAACTAGTTAAACATTTAGGTGTCCTAATTCACCCAAATTAATTAGGTGGCGACTCCGCGAACCCTTAGCATCCCTAGCAACCCTTTAGCATTTAGCACCTTTAGCACCCTTTTATATTCTAGCACCTTTTTAATACTCTTTAACTTTCTTTTAGCATTTTGTTATTTATTTTCTAACCTTTTAATTTGAGCAGCAGGAGTTTAGAAAATAAATGCCGCGGTCGAAAAAGGGCGCGACATGTCCTTGACCAACTAACACACAAAATATCCTACCAACTACACCTCTCCATTTCGTCCAATCCGAGCCCTTACGTCCGCCAATGGGAGGGTGCCAAGTGGCGCCCTCTTGTTGGCCCAACACGTTTCGTTTCTCGGAAAAATCCGCAAAAATTAAAAATGACATAGCCGGAAATTTCCCTACGAAAGCTGTGAAAACGTTTCGTCGAAAAACGACTCTAAACGGGTGTTGTGAACAAAATTAATTCGGCCAAGCCTTAGTACAAGTTTCAAATTTTCTACGTACGTCCTTACGTACATACTCTGAAAATACGGGGTATAACAATAACATAAGTATCCAAAGACCCTAAGATGAGAATACGAATGAGTTTTTTTGTATAACACTTGAAGATGTGATGAATATGTCAAACCTTTAGAGGGAAGAATATTAAGTAGATATGTACCCATTTGTTGTGCATGATGCCAAAACAACGGAAGTACGGAAGAATGAACTAATAAGGTGCGGATAATGTTGTTAATGGTACAAATTTTCCATTCAGCTTTTCCATTTTGTAAAGACGTATGAGGATAAGAAAAATGAAAATTTGTCTCATTTTGAGCACATAACTCCCTAAAATCCCCATTTTCATACTCTTTACCATTATTACATTGAATATTCTTTATTTCCCGTTCAAATTGAGTTCTTATGAAAGCTCTAAATTTTACGAATATGGAAAAAACTTGAGATTTTTTCACAATTGAAAACGTCCATAAAAATTTAGAATAATCATCCAAGAATAAAACATAATATCGATGACCCATAGAACTGAGAACGGGAGATGTCCATAAATCGCTATGAATAATATCAAATGGAATTGAAGTATGAGAATTCGAAGCTACAAACTGCACTTAATATTTTTTTCTAAAGAACAAGATTGACAATTTGGAGTACTACGCGTACCCTGACAGGAAATAAACTTATTTTTATCTAAAACAGATAAAATAGACGACCCCAGATGACCTAGACGAGAATGCATAAGGAAGGAGCAAGGGCTGCAAAAGTGGATGACAAGGTCTAACGCGAGAAACCGAGACTTGGTGTGATTGGATAAAGATCCCCCCTGCATCACACCTCAGGAGAGGACTTCCCGTCTTGAAATCTTTCACAAAAAACCCAAACAGATCAAAATCAATAGAAACTCAATTATCAATGACGAATTTACGGACAAACATCAACTTTTAATTAGTTTTGGGGCATGAAGGGTATATTTCAAGACAAGTGATGGATGAGGAGGGGATAAAGTTTTATGACCATAATCCTTAATTAGAATTGAATTATCTTACCTACAATTATACCACTATTACTGCTCAAATTGAAATAAGATGAGAGAGTGTCTTGGTCAGATGTCATGTGGGTGGTGGCTCCGGTGTCCATGTACCAATTCGGGTTTGGTTGAGTTATTCTAAGCGTGTGCATTACATCTTCAATGTCGGTCTACATGGGTCACATCACATGATGGGCTTGAGGGGGAGAGGCCCAAGTATATCGGACTGCTGGGGTTGCCCATAAGCTAGTCTGAACCCTTGAGTCTGACCTGGAAAAAACTAGGTTGCGGTGCTTGCATGTGCTGAGACTGCGGCGTCGCGGCGCTATAATGTTGGGTCGCAGCGCTGTGCAGCGCTGGGACCCACTTCCAATGTTCAGGGGGCCACTGTGGGCTGCAGAACTGCTGCTACTGACGGTTGCCCCCGTTGTTGCCGCCGTGATTTTTGCCATTATTTCTCTGATTTTGGTCCTTTTTACCCCTACTGTTGTTGCGATTGTGGCTCGAGTTTGTGGAACCGGAAGGAGAAAAATTGGACTCAGTTGTCATGACAACATGACTAGCCCCAATAGCTACCTTCTTAGCCAATCCGACTTCCTCCAATGTAAGCATGGATCATGCCTGATAAAATTCCGGCTGGGGGTTACTCTGACGAATAACCGAAGCAACACCGTTATAGGCCTCTGACAGACCTGCAACCTTCTGAAGAACAAGACGACTCTTGCTCACAGGAACACCCACATTGCGAAATTGATCTGCCAAGTCATTGAGTCGCTGACAATAAGAAGAAACGTTAGGAAAATTTTCCATAGCAACTTTAGAAAATTTCTGCTCAAGGATAATAATGCGAAAATGACTGTTATCTTGAAAGATATATGTTACACCCCGTAATTCCAAGGCAATAATAGGAGAACGTACTTAAAGAATTAAGATTTGAATATTAGAAGGAAAGTATAATTACTTTTTCTTATGGAAAATTTTGGGAAAAATGTGACGACGAAAATTTATTAACTTGGAGTTAGATTCCTTAATATGAATTTATGAATTTAGTATTATATTATGAAGTCTTGACATTGATAATATGGGGCCCACCAAAAATTTTACAATTTTGTGGGGCCCTTCTAAATTATAGATAATTGTGGCTAAGTGTAAAGATATTTTTGGTGAAAAGAATATGTGACAAATAGGAGGGTGACATGTGTCCCTCCCCCACTTGTCTTGCAAGATGACATCTATATAGAGGAGTATATAGCAAGAGTTAGTTCATTTTTACACAAATATGTTCCTCTCCAAAAGATTTCTCTTCTCTCTTCCCTTAACCTCTTAAGTCTCAAAAATCCCTAGCAAAGTGCAAGAACAAGACTAAGTTATTTTTCAAGATTAAACACCTTAACCAAGTTCTAAGCCAAGTTAACTCTCCAAAATTTCTCCAAAATAGTTTTGGTCGAGAACTTGCCTTGAAAATCTAAGCTTGAAGATGAACTTTTTGGAAGTAAAACAAGAAGGCAAGATGGTTACAAGCTTGTAGAGGATACATGTGTGTGATTGAAACTTGAAGAAGTGGTGTAAAAGTGAAGGTGTTGGCCAAGAACTAGTGGACTGTTTTGGGCAAAAATTAAGGTAAGATTTTTCTTCCTCTTAAAGTAATTGGATACCACAAGTTGTTATAGTTAATAGGTGAACTTGTGTTAAGAAGAATGGAGAATAAAGAAGTGTATGGACAGTTTTGGTTGGTTGGCCGAATTGAGGCAGTTTTGGTATATTGGATTCGTTGGTTATAATTGTTGTTATTAACGTCACTACTTGCATGTTAAAATGAAGGAATCTTGTTGTTGATAAGTTGATATGGTTTATGTTAAAGTATGGAAACTTGAATTGGATTATAAGGGATTATGAAAAGGGTTATTGTGTTGGGGGTTGTTGGCCGAGAATACCTTAAAACTGTGGGATATAGTTATGCAGTTTTAGGGACTGTTTTGTGGTATTAAAATGCTGAAAATTGAGCCACCATTATGCATGTTTAAATGTAGTAATTGCTAATGTAAGTCCTAAAAGAATAAGGGTATAGAAATGTGTTGAACACATTTTACCCTCGTTGTTGTTGGATTATGGACTGATTTTAGTGGACTGTTTTACATGAATAAGAGATTGTTTTTACGTGAGCAATAGGTGTGTGAATCACCTTGGTTGTTGTTTTGATTATGCCCTTAATTGGTGCTTGGTCATTGATGTTATTGGCCTTATTTGTAAGGTGGAAAAATATGTATAAATAGGAGAAGTACTGCCAAATTTTTATAAGAAAGGAGAGTCATTATGTGGTATAGTGTATACTAGTATTCATGAAGTTGATAGACGTGTTATTGTGGTTATAGGTTGAAGTACTAATTGAGACGTATTCTACTTAGCATGTTGGTTAGTCGTCAATAAGGTATGTGAAACTCTTCTTTCCTTCTTTTGGCATGTTCTACGTGTGAACCATAACTGTGGTATCGTTTCAGAAGTTATTCTACTCTTAGAAGTTAAGGAGTATTCATGTTATTGATTCTATGCTAAAAGCATATCTAAAGTATTTCTAAGTCCTTATTAAGGCATACGGGAGAGATGTTGATAAGAGTCTTTAGTAAGCATGAGAGCCGAGTTGACTCTGCTTATTTAAAAGAATTGCGAAGTATTAAGTGTTGAAACAGGTTTAATAAATAAATGGGTATGTTTTAATAGACGTGTTAAAATAAGTCATTGCAGCGTTAATGAAAAAGGTATCTACAACCAATTATTATATTGAAATGATTAGAATTCCATCTGCATAGAAACTAAGATATAACCTGTTTATTTTACATTTGCTAGTTCACAACTGATTAGATAAGATCATTATGAATAAATTACTCACATCCCATATAAGGATTAATTAGGCAAATTAGGATCGGTTATCACCATTCAGATGTTTCCATAATGTTAGCTAGAGGAGCGAGACAAATTTAGATTATCAAGTGGTACAAACGACAAGCGGTATGTGAACTATCCTTTCTTGTTTTGACATGATTATTTATATGACATGGGTGTACGACGAACGTACGTAATTCCATTGAGTTCTACTTTCTAGTAGTATATGATATGAAAGTGTCTTGATTTATACAAGATGTGATAGTTCCTTGGTGTTTTTTTATAAAATGAATGTACGGTGAACATACATAGTATTTTTGGGTTCAAGTCCCTAATGATACATGATATGACTTTTTTTATAAAATGAATGTACGGTGGACGTACATAATACTTTTGGGTTCAATTCTCTAATATTACATGACATGATAGTGCTTTGGTTTTTTCCCAAAATGAAAGATGTGATAGTGCCTTGGGTTTTCTAAAAGAAAAGATATGATAAGTGCCTTTGATTATACAAGTGAAGTTCATTATATATGATTGGTACATGATATGTTAGTACCTTGGTTTTTCTAAAATGGGAGTTCATTACAAATGTTTGGTACATGATATATTGGTACCTTAGTTTGTATAAAATGGGAGTTCATTACAAATGTTTGGTACATGATATATTGGTACCTTGGTTCTACCGGCAATGTTCACCGAGTCCCAAAATGGGCCGGCAATGTTTATACGTATGATGATTCCATGGACATGTATCCATGATGCGAGTGCAAGATGCTCATGCGGTTATATTTGATTCCATGGACATGTATCCATGATGCGAGTACAAGATGCTCATACGGTTATATTTGATTCCATGAACTTAAATATCCATGATGCGAGTACAAGATGCTCATGCGGTTATATTTGATTCCATGGTCCGACCTCCGTGATACGAGTACGAGATACTCATGCGGGTATAAAGACCCATGCAGGTTCGATTCCCATGAATATGATCTGCATAATGATTCTATGAGCAGGTGTCCCTGATTTTGACATAACTTTCATATTTTAAAAAGATACATTTGACTCTCATTTTTATAAGGTACAGTGGTACAGTGATTCAAGGTACAGTTGGCTCTTATTTTATATGGCACGGTTGGATCTGAGATTTGATTTTCATACTTGTCCCTATCATCTTTTGTACAGTTATGATCTTATTTACTGTACTTTATGTTCACATACTTGGTACCTTGTTGTACTGACCCCCTTCGGGGGGCTGCGTTCATGCCCGAAGGTGTAGGTACACAGTTTGGTGATCCTCGAGCTTAGGATCCTTGCTCAGCATTTTGGGATAACTCCATTGTTCCGGAGCCTAATCATTTTGGTACATGTCTTCCATTATGACTTATGTATATTCAGGGGTACGGCGGGGCCTTGTCCTGTCATAGTTCATTGTCTTATTCTTAGAGATCTGTAGTCATGTGTGGGTTGGACATATGTACAGTTGTGGTTATTTGGATATTTACAGTGGCGGCCTTGTCGGCTTGCCTGTTTTATCATAAGAGTTTGTCATTTCAGTTTAGGGGACAGGATCCCTTGGTATATGATTATGAGTTTTTATTAGCTTCTGCTGATTTTATGTGATGTGTGGGTAGAAGGGTGCCCAGGTAGGGCACCAGTCGCGGACCCGTCAGCTCGGGTCGTGACAAAGGTGGTATCAGAGCAGTTAGTCCTCGGGATGTCTACAGACCGTGTGCAGTAGAGTCTTGGTTATCGGTGTGTTGTGCACCACACCCATAAACAGGAGCCTACAATACATTTAGGATTGGTTTCTATTTTCCTCACTCTAAGATCATGCGATAGAGCTATGTTGTTATGGCAGTCAACATATTATTGTGGTTGTAGCTATGCTTCCAAAGAAAGCGACAGCGGCCCAGAATGGGAATATATGGACTTTGTATACAGGTTGGTAAAATTGTTGTATAGTTGGTATGATGATGATGTACATCTATACGAACATATTTATTAGGGCCATATGTGTGTTGCCTGAAACGATTATGGGTTATCGTGAGTTGGTTAAGCTTTGATAATGGCTTGGAAGGTATGAAACCGTGTTATGAATCCACATCAAGGCTTTTATATATGTGCTAATTTGGAACACTTAGGAGGTGATGAGCTATCTGAGATTGTGATGAACTCTTAAAAGATCATGTTGAAATTGACTTAATAGAATACCATGTTGTTAGATTAAGCTATGTTGTATGCTTAAGTAATATGCACGGATAATATTTGTATGGAGTAAATAGGGTTGTTATGGTTAAGACAACATGATTTGAGATTATAAGGAGTTGTCTTACCCGTATACGGGGAGAGATAATGTGAGCTTGGGACATGAAATGTTTAAGGATCTTAGAATATTTGATAATCGTTGAGCCCTTAGATATACAAGACCTTCGTGAGTAAAAGATTTTATGGTTGATCTTGATTGGAGTACATGGTATATGTGAAGTATGTTAGTTGTGATGATTCTTTGGTATGCCTATGTTTATATGAAAAGGAGATGAGATATAAAGATCCAATCCAAGTAATACATGTGTTATATTGTGGCCCTGTGTGACTTCTTGTGTTGCTAAGTATAGGTGGATATGTTTGGTTAAAAGAGACTATGCCGAAAGTTGTATAGCTTGAGACCGTTGATGAACATTCGAGGACGAATGTTTCTAAGGGGGGAAGAATGTTACACCCCGTAATTCTAAGGCAATAATAAGAGAACGTACGTAAGGAATTAAGATTTGAATATTGGAAGGAAAGTATAATTACATTTTCTTATGAAAAATTTTGGGAAAAATGTGACGACGAAAATTTATTAACTTGGAGTTAGATTTCTTAATATGGATTTATGGACTTAGTATTGTATTATGAAGTCTTGGCATTGATAATATGGGGCCCACCGAAAATTTCACAATTTTGTGGGGCCCTTCGAAATTTTAGATAATTGTGGCTAAGTGTAAAGATATTTTTGGTGAAAAAAATATGTGATCAATAGGAGGGTGACATGTGTCCCTCCCCCACCTGTCTTGCAAGATGACATCTATATAGAAGAGTGTATAACAAGACTTAGTTCATTTTTACACAAATATCTTCCTCTCCAAAAGCTTTCTCTTCTCTCTTCTCTTAACCTCTAAGTCTCGAAAATTCCTAGCAAAGTGCAAGAACAAGACTAAGTTATTTTCCAAGATTAAGCACCTTAACCAAGTTCTAAGCCAAGTTAACTATCCAAAATTTCTCCAAACAGTTTTGGCCGAGAACTTGCCTTGAAAACCTAAGCTTGAAGATGAACTTTTTGGAAGTAAAACAAGAAGGTAAGATGGTTACAAGCTTGTAGAGGATACATGTGTGTGATTGGAACTTGAAGAAGTGGTGTAAAAGTGAAGGTGTTGGCCAAGAACTAGTGGACTGTTTTGTGCAAAATTTAAGGTAAGATTCTTCTTCCTCTTGAAGTAATTGAATATTACATGTTGTTTTAGTTAATAGGTGAACTTGTGCTAAGAAGAATGGAGATTAAAGAAGTGTATGGACAGTTTTGGTTGGTTGGCCGAATTGAGGCAGTTTTGGTATATTGGATTCGTTGGTTATAATTGTTGTTATTAACGTCACCACTTGTATGTTAACTTCTGAACCCTCTAAACAAATACAAAAGATTAGCTCAAGTGATCCATAGTGTGCAAAATTGTCTCAAACATTCTAGGTTTGATTCTTAAGGAACAACATTATTTTTATATTTAGCTTTTATTATTTTTTTCGAACACCCTGAATGAAAATTCTGAATCCGCCGAGAATTGAAATTTTGAGAAAATGCTTATCAGTTCCCTTTCTGTTCATTTCCTTCAAACACGTGTGGAGGCAGCAATTACCACTGGACTGTTGAGATATACCACATATATACATTGTATATATGTGTGGTTAGATAGTGGTTATTGCTACAACATAATAGTTATAAATAGTTGTAGTGTTTCTTTATTTGTTAAGACAGAGAATTAATATCAAAATACATAGAAAAGCAGATATTTTGCTCCCCAAAACTGCACTCTCGTCTTCCTTCTTCTCTCGACTTCTCACATTCTCTCAATCTCTCGATCACTCGTATTCTCAGTGTATGATTGTTAACATGGTATCAAAGTCGGATAGATCCGAGAGACACGATTGAAGAAGTAGAATATCAGAATTGCAATTTATGAAAATTAGAATTGCGTTTTCGACTGAAAATCAGAAAAAGTCAAAATCGAAGAAGCAGAAATTTGCAATTGCAAACAGATCAATAAGGAGATATCAGTAAGGAGATTCGCGATCGAAAACAGAAATTTCTTCGAAAAATCAGGAAAATAGAGAAATCAAAATCGATTGAAAAAAAATAGAATCCCAAAAATCGCGATTCTCTTTTGAAAAATAGAATCGATCGCGATGGAGATTCAGTAGATAATAGAGAATCGAAAATCGATAGCATTTTCTTCTGGAAATCAGGAAAACAGAGAAAATCAGCAGCAATTTCTATCGACTCGCAACAATTAAAAATTGAAAAACGATTCGAAAAACAGAGAATCGAAGAAATAGAATTCGACAAGAGTATTGAGGTAATTTCTATTATCGCCTTTGTCGATCGAGTCGTATGGATATGTTATCGATTTGTGCGGATACAATCCGCCTTTGGCTATCTTTGCGACGTCGAAGATCGCCGAAATTATTTCTAAAGGTTATTTTCGTATTATTCCGTGTTGGTGAATTATTTTGTATTGTCAAAGTTGAATTTGTGTTGGTGAATTGGATGTATTGATGTGGTAATGGATTCGATGTGATTACGTGTGTTGTTGTAGTTGAAAATACATAAACAAAATAGGTTTCGTTCGTCGTTGTTGTGTTAGTCACGTCTACTGTTGGTTTCTATTCTGTGTCGCGTTGCTGGTTATGCCAAGAGTTACTTCAGGAGTAGATTTATATGTTGGTTCTGAGGCTGTCTCGGCTGGTGTAGATGTTGTTGATGTAATTGCAGATTCATTTTTTGTGTTGGTATTATTATTGTTGGACACTGTGTATTAGTTGTGGATAATGTTGTTGTAGTTGACTGTTGAGGTTATGTTGGTATACAACAGTCGTAATGAATCAAAGCAGCCTGTTGTGAAACAGCAGGCAACATGATGCCCAATTATGTGGCAATAGATTTCTATATGAGAAGTGATTGAAGGATCGAGGAGTTCTTAGCGACAAATAGACTAAGAATTGAGGGATTCTTTATCGAAGACAATATGGATTGAGTGAGATTGCGTGATGAGAATCGAGGGATTCTCTAGTCCAAGCGAAACTAGAGAACGAGGGGTTCTTGCCACATATCAAAATAGCGTGCGTGATGAGAATCGAGAGATTCTCTAGTCCAAGCGAGACTAGAGAACGAGGGGTTCTTGCCGTGGGTTTTTCATAGAGAGAATCGAGGGATTCTCTAGTCCGAGTGAGACTAGAGAACGAGGGGTTCTCCGTCAAGATGAATCCAGTGGTTAATGTCGAATTTAGAACGGGAAACTGAGAGATTCAATTTGTAAAAGCTGCACCTGATGTGGTCATTGTTGCGACCGCTGCTGGCTCAAAATTGTTAGTTTTGCTGGTGCTGGTTCAGAAGTTGCTGAAATGTGGTGGGAGTTGAAGTTCCTGCTTGAAAAATGATTAATGTTGTAGTTGGATAATTGTTGGTACTGCAGAACTGATTCAAGCATTTGTTGTGGTTGCTGATATGGTGGTTGCTGCAACTGATAATGAAGAATCGTTCTGCCATCGATGTCGAGGCGCTTGTCGCTTCAAAATGAAAGAAAAATCAAATCTGAAGATCTTGTGCTGACATGCGATGTTTTGTTTTGGTTTTCATCATTTTCTTGTGTGGTACATGTTGTTGATGGTCGTGCAGCAGCAACTGATATTAGAGGTGATGTCCTGCTGTTGTGTTGCTGTTGTGGAATCTGTTGGAAGACAGATCCCAATTGCATTTTTAGAGAGAACCAAGGAAGAATTTACTAAAATACGGTGCGAGCAAAGTCGCATCTTGTTGCTAACAGCTTAAACATGGAGTTTGGGCCCAAACTGAAGGAGAAAATGAAGTACTGTGTGGATCATCTAGAGGAAATCAGTAAGCTTACAAAGATGGTGATGCAGGTTGCTCTTACCGTCTTTGAAATTAATATGCGCATCTTTGGAAGTGTAGCTGTTGTACACATGCCACTCGAAATGTTGTGGCTCTGTGAGGTTTCGTGTGGTAACGCAGCTGAGCACCGCTGCTGAGGTTTCGTGTTCCTGCTGTCTAGTATTGCTTCCAAGCTGGGACTGAAACCGATGTTTTCAGTGCCTAGCTTGAGAGGGGGTGTTAAGATATACCACATATATACATTGTATATATATGTGGTTAGTTAGTTTAGTTAGTGGTTATTTCTGCAACATAATAGTTATAAATAGTTGTAGTGTTGCTTTATTTGTTAAGACAGAGAATTAATATCAAAATACACAGAAGAGCAAATATTTTGCTCCCCAAAACTGCACTCTCATCTTCCTTCTTCTCTCGATCACCTTCTCTCAATCTCCCGATCACTCCTATTCTCAGTGTATGATTGTTAACAGACCATTTCGTCATATAAGCTAAAAATATATGATTACATTATATTATATTATTGAAACTGTGGCGGATTCAAAGTAGAGTTTACTGTTTACCGAATTCAGTAACTTTCGCTCAAATTTTGTGTATATATATATATATGAAAGGTTTATCTATTCATAAATATTTGATTATAAATTTAATTATTGTAATAATAACTTTATGTCACTGTAAGAATTGCATAAATTTTAAATTTTGAATGGCCTATATATTTGAAACCAAAACACTGCTAACTAATCCTGGGCTTTGTGATATTTCCATTAATGGGTGATGTTTACATTATGTCCAATTAATGTGGACATAATGCAAGTATAATTTCTAACTACAGTTTCACTACTCCCTATCTTAAATTACTAGTTGTGTTTCACTCTTCGAAAGTAAATTATATAAATTTTGATCAATTTTTAAAAGTAATTTTTTTCATCAAATTGATATGAGAAAAGTTATAATTTAATAATATTTTTTTTATACTTTTTAAATATTTAAATTTAAATTATAAAATATAATTACTCTCGATAATTCAAACATGACAATTAATTTAAAATGGAGCAGATAATAGCAATCTACAAATTAATCCAATATATACATTACTGTGATGTCACAGAGTTGAAACAAAAAAACTAAAGCGGTAAACTGTTGTGTCATTTCTATCACAAGACTTTCCACTTCCAGCTGTTATCCAATTCATGAACTTTCTATTCGCAAGGTAGTCAAGTTGGTGGAGTATGAGAGCGCAGGACTGAAAGATCACAAGTTCGATTTCCTCTGCTAATATTTTTTTGGTTGAGTCTGTCACACATGACTTGTCAATTGTGATTTATCTAGCTGACATGATTTGCAAGTTATTGCGTCAGTCTGAGGGTTTACTCAGTGCACAGTTATAAAAAAAATAACGGCGGCAGATTTCCCGTCATCATAAAAAAAAACTATAAGGAGTTTTTTCCAAAAACATTCCACTTCCAGCTGTTATCCAATTCATGAACTTTCCTACTCTTTACTTGTTCCTACAAAGGTGGAATCTTCCCCGGGAGTCCACACCCCGGTCCGATGAGTCTGTGAAGGAGATAAATAATGGTGACATATTTATAAATATAGAGTAGTAATTTACAATCTATTAATTGTTGCTACGTACAGAACTACAAGCATAATGAAAATTACACTCTCTTCAGAAAAAACAAAGGACCAAAAAGAAGTACTATCAACAACTTAATTAACAACAATGTAATATACATGACAAACTCCTTGCTTCCCCTTTTCTTCTTTTTGGTTGACCTTCATTGCCCCTTTTGCTGCGTCAACGAGACAATAGAAGAGAATTTAAGTGAATAAAAGAGAGACGTGAGAAGATGAAACTTGAATGTGATTGACAAAACAAAACTACCAAAAAACTACCGTCTCAAGTTTAAACACTACATCAATTTGAGTTTAACTATCAAGTTTACTGAAACACGACCATTTCTTATTATTTTAAACTTGCATTATTTTTCTTTTACTTTAAATGTATATATCATACCATGATACACATATTTAACAATAATATATATGTGATTTTAAAATGTTTTTACTAATTGATATAAAATGCACGTGCAACACACAAGGTGCGTATGTAATGCATGCAAAAACAACTACTAGAAGAAAAACACGACATGTAATTTAAGAAGGAAGGAGTACGGTGGTATTTGATTAGGCGTGAAATTCAATATACATGTAACTGAAAGAAATTATCTCTTGCTTATATTCATTAATGAAGAGATATATATACATGATATATAATATCTAAATACGAAAAATAAATCTACATTTTTCTAATACAAGACTAATACATTTTTCTAATATAATACTAACACCATAATTACACTTGTACAAGAATTCTACAAATATGGTAAATTAACAATAATGTTCGGTTCAATGGTATACACAATTTTGACCGTGTATACCTTCTATCACACCCCTGCAGTCATAGCGGGAGGTTGTCGTACATTGAAACTGTCCCAAAAATCTTCAAACAAAACCAAGGAAAGACCCTTAGTAAAGATGTCAGCAATTTGACACCTTGAATGGACATGCAAGACACATACTTGTCCACGAGCTACCTTTTCACGAATAAAGTGAATATCCATCTCGATATGTTCAGTGTGTTGATGTTGGACCGGATTCTCAAAGAGATAGACTGCACTAACATTATCACAGTAGACCAAGATAACTTTATGAATAAAAAAGTGAAGCTCTTTACAGAAGATTACGCATCCAACATAACTCAGACACCACATTGGCTACCCCTTGATACTCGACCTCCACACTGGATCGCGATAAAGTGGCTTGGCGTTTTACCGACCAAGAGACCAAGTTATCACCAAGAAACATACAATAACCAGATGTCGAACGTCTGGTATCTAGACATCTACCCCAATCAGGATATGTATAATACACGAGAGTGGAGATGAATGATGTATATAAATGCAAACCATAATCAAGTGTGCCATGTATGTATCGTGTAATGCATTTGAGAGCATGCATGTGCTCAAACCGCGGATCATGCATAAATAAACACATCTATTGTACTGCATAAGTAATATCTGGTCTCGTGAAAGTAAGATACTGAAGAGCCTCTGCAAGACTACGATAGTAGGTGTAATCTTTATTTAAGTTCCTCCCGTATCGTAATCCTCATATGATGCCATGGTGTATGTTATTTGCAGATGACATAGTCCTGATTGATGAGACTCGCAGTGGAGTGAACTCTAAGTTGGAGGTTTGAAGACAGACTCTGAAGTCTAAGGGTTCAGGCAGAGTAGGACCAAGACAGAATACATGAAGTGCAAGTTCAGTAATGGGAGCGACCATGAGAGACGTGGATGTGGGGTTTGGTATTCAGGTCATTCCAAAAAAAGAAAACTTCAAGTATCTCGGGTCAATTATCTAAGAAAATTGAGAGATTGATGATGATGATGTCACATATCATATTGGTATATGGTGGATGAAATGAAGACTCGCATATTGAGTTTTGTGCGATAAAAAAGTGTCACCAAAACATAAAGACAAGTTCTATAAGATGGTGATTAGATCGACTATATTGTATGAGGCGGATTGTTGGCCGGTCAAGACTCTGCACATCCAAAAGATGAAAGTTGCGGAGATGAAGATGTTGAGATGAATGAGTGGGCATACAAGGAGGGATAATATTAGAAATGATGATATTCGGGACAAAGTGTGAGCGGCCTTGATGGATGATAAGATGCGGGAAGAGAGGTTAAGATGGTTCGGGCATGTGTAGAGGAGAGACACAAATGCCCCAGTGCGGAGGTATGAGATGTTGGCTATGAACGGGTTCATGTGGGGTAGAGGTAGGCCGAAAATTATTGGGGATATGTGATTAAACGGGATATGACACATGTGCAACTTACTGAGGACATGACCTTAGATAGGGGGTTGTGGAGAACACGAATTAGGGTAGAAGGGTAGTTGAGTGTAGTCCTACTTACGCTTACATACTGGTAGTTGTAGTGTTATTATTGTAGTCCTGCTTAGCATATCATACTAGTAGACACATTATTATTTTATAGTCCTCTGTCCTTTGACTTCTGCTGCAGTATCTTTTTTTCGTGTACTATGTTTATCTTATTTACATGTGTTAGTTACTGCTTCTTTTTTCAGAATATTTTATCATGACTTATTCGCTTTTGTTACTCTCATTTTCATACTACTTTAAATTTATTGTCTGGATATGATTGTTTCTCTTGCTTTGCTTGTGCTTATGCTTTTTCTTGAGCCGAGGGTCTTTCAGAAACAACCTCTCTACTTACCAATGTAAGGTATGCATACACTCTACCCTCCCCAGACCCCACGTTGTGGGACTTAACTAGTTATATTATTATTGTTGTATCATCTGCATTCTGCATAATTTTTACAACATAAAAACTGAGTCAATGTCTTGTGTGGTTCATTGCCATCTTTGAGTTCGCGTGAAGTCATAGGCGTTTGAGGTACCGTTACTCAATTTGATAAGTTTATCCGTTATATCATGGGAGGAAGTAATCCATAACCTCAGATATTTGAGGGGATTAAATTTCTTAAGGACACATAGTGAATTTTATGGTCCCGAATACTTCTTTTGTTATCTTCTTTCTCGGTTTTTAATTTAATTATTGTTTCGTTGTTTGAACATTGTTTTACTAACAAATTATTGTTTTGAGCACAATTTGGACAGCACAATCCAAATATAGCCTTACTCGGATACAAAATGAAAAAAATATATAGGGAAAGACGTGTACCATGGTGCAAGTAACAGTTAGCGTAAGGGTGGCCAACGGGGCGGAGTCGGGGTTCTACGGTACTGGGGGTAGGGCGGGGTCTGTCACCGTCCCGTCCCGATCCCGAGGTATGGGGTCGGGGTGGGTCATTATTTTTTTCCCTTTAAATTAAAATAACACACACAATAAGATAGTTTAATAAAAACATCTCAAGATTGTTTTTGTGCCTCTTATATTATTTAATAGAAGTATGATTCTTTTTTTGTAATACAATTTCAAAATTGCAACTTCGTGATATTGAAAGTTGCAAATAAATAACATAGTAAAATTATAATTAAAAGAATTACATGTTAAGAAACACGTTTTCTAGTTTCTTTATAATTTCTTGTGGTTCTTATGTTGGAATTTGTAATTGTTGGTCAAATTGGTCGACGTCGCTTCCACCTCCGTCGGATAAGATTTTGTTGTAGTTGTAGTCTTATTCTTCATTGATCTCCGGTTGGCCGCTCCTCCTACGCTCCGCACGAATCCAGTCTATGAATAGAACTACAATCTTCAATGAGTCTCCCGCCAATGAATGTATGTGTTCTCCTATTTGATATCTATCGGCTGAAAAAGCGCTTTCAGACGTTGTTGATGACGCTTGAATGTTCAACACATCTCAGGCCATCTTAGATAGTGTTGAAAATGTCTTCTCAATTATCCCTCCATATTTTAGCAAGTCTTCACGTCCCTCTTCATTTTCAATTGTTTCGTACGGTACAACACCCTGCAAAACAAAAACATTAAGCTCGCTAACTTGATTAGAAATGTTACCACTAAACATCTTATGTCTGAGGCTTTCAATACTAGCTGCAACATGTCATTTTTGAGGCTGTGTTGAAGAAGAAGAAGAAGAAGAAGATGGAATGGAAGTCGGTTGGTTGCTAGCACTTTCTTGTTGGTAATACGTATATACTTTTTTACATTCATCTCGTATGCTAGACAATACTTCTTCTCTAGTTTTTTCAATATGTGGTGGGTCATTTGAATTTTTTGGAGATGGAGGTGGAAGGTTATCTATGCAATCATAAATAGTTTCAATAAGTGCTTTACAACAGTCTATTTTAATAGACGGATTTAATATAACACTAATAATATAAATTGTGGAAATAGAAATAAAATATTTTTTCATTTTTAAAAATATTTTTTAATAGGTGCCTTATAAGCTGGGTTTTCCCATATATTCACTAAGTAATATAATATTAGAGCTATATAAAATAACATTGATGAAATAGTAGGATAATAAATACTAGAAAATTCTTTAGTAGCTAGATAAAATTTCTCTAAAACTGTAATAAGTTTTAAAATAGTATCTCAATCGGAATTAATAATCATATCAGTAGGATTTCGATTACGGGCGTTAAAAATTGAGTTATAGGTCTTCTGTACTCATAAGCAACACGTAGTTGGTTGTATAGAGAATTTCATATAGTGCATACTTCTTCGGGAATTTTTCTGTAAGGTAGTTGGTAATCGTGACAAGTTTTTTTTATATTCTTTGTATTCTATTACTTTTAAAAATAAAGTTTATAGCAATTTGTATTTTACAAGAATGTCTTCAAAAAGTGATAGATCATCCTTTACAACTAAGTTATAAATATGACATGCACATTTTATATGAAAATGATTTGGAAAAGATGGAGTTAAAATATTTTTTAATAATTTAACAGCAGTAACGTTAGAAGAAACGTTATCTAATATAATAGTCACACGAAAGCAACGCTGGCTTTGTTGCGGGTTCAACTGGAATTGTAAGAAGTCAGGAATTTTATCAGTTATGCCATAATAATCGCAAACTGAAAATTATTTTTTGAAATAAAAAGACCAGTGTGCCTACTATTAATATATCTATATGCTAAACTACGTTTTTGCATAGAAAATGTATAGTCTACTAATGACATGTTACAGTTAAAAATAATCATGGTCGTTAGTATTACGACCTATATCAGACGTAATAGATACTGTGCCAGGAAAATGATATAATGAATAACATAAATATTATTGATATTCGTGTGCAAATTTAAAAACGTCTCTTCTAACAGTTGATCTAGAAAAATCGTTATAAGCAGGATTGTACATTTATCTTATATAATGAATAAAATCAGGAGATGAAAAAGGCAAACCCTCCACTGCAATTAATTTTTATAATGCTTCCCTATCTTTATTTTTTGTCCGGGACAGTATGTGAACCTTGTCCCGACTGAGAGGGCATTGACGCACCCGCTTTTTTAGCCTTATATTCCTCCCACCTAGCTTTGTGAAATCTATTCAAATGCGTAGTTAAACCTTCCGTCCCGCTCTGACCTTTTCCTACTTTAAATTTATAAATATTTTTACAAATATACATCTGATGTTAATTTTCGTTGTGGTGGGTGTTAGACATATTTTATATACACTTTTTGAGTCATTTTAGTTAGTATTTTTCTTATTTTCTTTGAAATTAGTGTCGTGTTAGGGTCGGTTTTCTTTCTTTTTAGTCACAACGGTCCTAAATGGAGAAATGACAAAAAGAAGAGGAAATGAGCTTAATTGAGATGAATTGCACACTAAAAAGACCAAGAAATGAAGCCTAAGAAGTCTCGGGAAGTAAGAAGAAATCAGACAAAGTCCGGACGAAAAAAGGATGAAGAACCGAAAATTCGAGAAATTAACGCCGCAGGGCCGCGGCGCTAAGGTTGAACAAGAGATGACACTTTTTGACTTGAAAGCCGAGAGGCTAAAGAAAAAGTCCATCAACCTCGTGTTGAGTCGTTCCATCCCGGTGGGTGAAGAGGCTTTTCCCCACTTCAGTCCGCCTCATCACGAACCTCTGGTGTTGGATATAAATTTAGAACTTTATGATGGACTTCACCGCTTTTATTTTAAGGGAAAGAGGAAGCCCCGAAACATTTATCCCAATGGTCAAGCGGGCTACCATTCGCACTGTGCTCAGCTTGCTCTTTCAAAATCATGGCTCATTCATCAGCTAGATATGAAGAATGATTTCTTACATGGTGATCTCAAGTAAACAGTGTATATGCATCAGCCCTTGGGTTTTAGGGATACTAGATATCCTCATCATGTTTGTTTGTTGAAGAAGTATTTGTATGGGCATAAGCAGTCTCGACGAGATTGGTATAAGAGGTTTGCTGATTATGTTTCGACTATGGGGTTTTCTCACAGCAGGTCTGATAATTTATTATTCATATATCGTCGTGGTTCTTCGATGACTTATATATTATTATATGTGGATGATATTATCTTGACTGCCTCTTCTGATGCTTTGCGAAAGTCTATCATGACAATGCTCAGTTCTGAGTTTGCTATGAATGATTTGGGTCCATTGAGTTATTTCTTGGGAGTTGATGTTACTCGTCATGTATGTGGATTGTTCTTATCACAGAGGAAGTATGCAGCAGAGATCATTGAGAGGGCTGAGATGTCACCTGTAAATCCATTTCTACTCCAGTTGATATTAAACCCAAGTTGGGTGCTGCAGCTGGCTCTTCCTATGAGGATCTGATCCGCTATCGTAGTCTTGCAGACGCCCTTCAATATCCTATGTTCACGCGACCTGATCGTACAACAGATGTGTTTGTTTATGCATGATCCCAGAGTTGAACATATGAATGCGCTCAAACGCATTCTTATGTACATTCAGGGAACACTTGAGTATGACTTGCATTTGTATCCTTCGTCGACGTCTACACTTGTCTCATATACAGATGCTGATTGAGGTGGTTGTCCTGATACCAGAAGGTCTACGTCTGGTTATTGCATGTTTTTAGGTAATAACTTGGTCTCATGGTCTGCCAAGCGTCAAGCCACGCTTTCACGTTCAAGTGCAGAGGCCGAGTATCGAGGGATAGCCAATGTGGTTTCCGAGTTATGTTGGTTATGAAATCTACTTTTAGAGCTTCATTGTCCTATTGAGAAAGCTACCTTAGTGTATTGTGACAATATAAGTGTCATCTACCTTTCTAGTAATCCAGTTCAGCACCAGCGTACCAAACACATAGGGATAGATATTCACTTTGTTCGAGAGAAGGTAGCTAAAGGACAAGTACGCGTCTGTCATGTCCCTTCCAGATATCAAATTGCAGACATCTTTACAAAGGATCTTCCCTCGGTTCTTTTTGAAGATTTTAGAGATAGTCTCAGTGTACGAAGATCATCCGCTATGACTGCGGGTGTGTGTTAAATGAGGGCCAAGCGTCGCAGCCCAAGCCTGCATAGCTCAGCGACCCAGTCTGCGGCCCAGTCCCGTGAACAGTGGTTTAGTTGAATATATTTAGTATATATTATATTAGTCTTGTACCTTAATTAAACTTAGATTATTATCATAATTGTATAGTTAGTCTTCTTATAGAATAAAAATTTAGATGTAAAGTAGGAATAAAATTCTTCTATTGTAACTGGTATATATATGTCTTTAATCAATAAGAATAATCATGAGAATAATTCTTTCATTAATAATTCAAATACTTTACATGAAAATTTATAAATACAAAATTAAAAAAAATCTTCTTATTTATTGAACATTTAAATTTAAACGGAGATAAATATTATAATAATAACCTTTCAGCGAATCAACCATACCGTGTATTTGACAAATACTTCATATTCCTAATATGTAGCACACTTCAAACCGTTATTAAGTATTTTACTTTTTCTTTTGAAAAAGAAAAGATTCTCCTTATTTTTGCAGAGAGTACTACTGTTTTAGTTAAGTTCAAACGTTGATTCCTATATTTTCAGATTGACCGAACAATGAAGACTATGGGTCCCTAACGGGCAGCAGCAACACACGTGCTTTCCTTTACACGTGTCATAATTAACGTTGAAAACTCAACTCAGTGATAAAGTCCTACTGCAAAAGCAATTAAATCATCAACGCCATTCAATTCTCCGTTAGTTTACACGTGAGCCCACAATCCTACGTGGAACTATTGGTAGGACCCAACTGAAGAACCATGTGTACATCGGGTAAAGAGTGTGTCAGTACCAATATGGCACGTGAGGTTCACACGCTTGCTCAAGCCCCACTTTTCACCATTTTGATTGATCCATAGTTTTTGTCACCATCCTTTATATATATACCATTGAAAATGCCACTAAGTCAAATTAAAATATTAAAAAGAAAAGAAGCATCAGAAACAGTTGTTTGGCCCCTGCATGTGCATCTATCTATTGGTATGTTACATATACTCTTTAATTTCAGTTTTTCCTTCTTTGGGTTTCTGAATTTAATAAGAAAAACAAACTATCTATTCCGCCATTCGTCAAGATAAACGAGGGTTTCTGTTATTAATGTGAATATCTCCGTTTTCATAGTGGAGTTCTCAAAGATTGCAGTGAGGGTAGATAAGAAAATCGAGTTCGAGTCCTGAATATTGAAAAAGTTTTGATAGGAAAACTTTGTCGTAAATTTAAATTAACCGAACTTCAATATTAACATTGAATATGAAGTGAGAAACAAAAAAGAATAAGAGATTTATAAATTAAATTAATTGAATATATGTCTCCGATAATAAAAATATTATAAAGCAAAGTGTCCAAATAAAGTCCGAGTATGTAAACATTTTACTATGAGTACATATGCGCAGCTGAGCTAATTTTGTCCTTTTATGGTCACATTATCATATTATTATAATTCTTATAGTGTTTAAATAGAATGAAGTTGGATTTTAATTATTTTTAAACCGATCTAATATAAGAGAGCATGGGGATTAGGAAGAAGTTTATAATTAAGTGGTGTTTAAGTATGATTACTTTTTGTATCCCATACGTATGCACGACCATAAGGAGATAGAGATTCTACATGCCTAAATTATTGTTGAACCCATAAACATTCTCCCAATTAATAATATCATATTAGATCTTTTAGAAATGTTGTTCCAAGACAGAGACATTTATATATAGGTCACAAGCTTCCAAGAACATAGTCATGCGTACCTGTCTAAAATAATTGAGTTTATTTGTCCTCTCAAATCAGCGATTTAAGTCAAGGTGCTTTTTAATTTTATTAGGAGACTATTTGTTTATTTACCATTTTTCTAAGGCAACTATATAATATACACTTTTTCCCCTCCTAGTCAGAAATCTAATTTTATTAAAATCATCTGTTACTGTCATGCCTATAAAATTCTTGCTCCACTTGGACTGATGCTCTACTTTGTGACACCTAAAAAGGCAAATAGTATTTAGTTACAAAAACTTACTCGAATTTGAGTTAGTAATATTACAGTAAAATTTATAATTGGTTACTAAATCACATCTTTAAAAGTTTTTTATTTTATATTACTAGCAATATATATAAAACAAAGGGTGTTTTAGTAATAAATATATAACCAACTTGTCTCCAAAACAGCTTATATATACATAACGACATCAAAGTACTAAACTTAGTCTTGACATTCACAGCTGAAATGTCATCTACCAAGAACGCCACCGTCCCACCACCACCACCTTCCTCCGCAGGGAAGCTGAACGGAGATCCACCACTATCCGACAACGAACGATGTTCGGTGGAGGAAGTAGCTCTGGTGGTGCCAGAAACCGATGACCCTACTTTACCAGTAATGACATTCCGAGCATGGTTCCTTGGACTCACTTCATGCACTATCTTGATATTCCTCAACACTTTCTTTATTTACAGAACTCAGCCATTAACTATTTCTGCTATACTCATGCAAATTGCTGTACTCCCTATAGGGAAATTCATGGCTGCTACACTTCCTAAGAAGAATTTTAAACTTTTTGGGAGATGGGGTTCTTTTAGTTTAAATCCAGGGCCATTTAATATTAAAGAACATGTTATTATTACTGTTATGGCGAATTGTGGAGTTTCCATTGGAGGTGGTGATGCTTATTCCATTGGAGCTATTACTGTTATGAAGGCTTATTATAAACAAAGCGTCAGTTTTCTATGCTCTCTTATTATCGTCTTGACTACTCAGGTACAATTTTTACTCCTTTAATTACTTGTGTTTATATTACTACTCTCAAGTTTGTGCTTGATTTTTCTTCAAAGCTTTCAGTGTTTGATTTGAGTTTGAGTTGGTAACTAAAAGACAAAACACAGCAAGGAAAAAAGATAAGGGAAGGCGTTGGAGTTAAGCACACTATCCGACACTGTAGTGTAAGTAGGCGTTTGGACCAAAAAAAACTGTGATATTTGAAAGAAACAAAAAGGTAGTATCTGAAAAATGATATTTGGAAATTGAGTTGCATTTGAACATGCACTTAATTCTAAGAAAAAGAAATTGATATTTTGTGAGTGGAAAAAAAAATTCACTTGAAAAAATGGTTAAACCTGGAAATTCGTCTTCATTTTTTTTTAGTCAAATGTATAACCAAACACTATCTTGATTTTTCTAAAAACAAATTGTAGGAAAAGTGAAAAACTTGTATGAACAAACGGGACCTAACATGTTTTGAAGTTTCAATGTTTATTCTTCTAATTTGAATTTCATGCATTTGTGTAACTAATGGATACTCAATCCCAAAAGCTAGTTTGTAGGGTGAGTATTGTCCAAGTCCATGTAATGAGTTCATGTTTCCATTACATATCCTATCCGATGTGGGACTCTTATGTCTTAACCTTCCCCGCACGCCCAGACCTTATTAATTGAAGCGTGGATAAGCTTGAACCTAAATAGGTCCGTCACTGGGTCCAACATCGGTAAACAAAGAATTGAAATGAGTCTGATTTTTGTGGTCCTTTAAAGAATTTTTTTCCAAAGTAACCAAACCATGAAAAATAATTTTTTCATCGAAAAAAAATTACGTGAACATTTTCAGTCACAAGTCCCAAAGGTTATCATATCTGATAGTGTGAAAATTGTGCAGATATTGGGGTATGGATGGGCAGGGATGTTGAGGAGATACCTGGTTGATCCTGTGGATATGTGGTGGCCTTCAAACCTTGCTCAAGTCTCGCTATTCAGGTTCGCCTTCTCATTGATGATCGTTTCTGCATTATCACTGTCTTTTTGTCTAAGTAAAATTCAGTAGTACCACTTCATAATGCAACAAAAGAAATAAAGAAGAAAATAGCAACTTTATATATGATGTTTATTTTCTTCTAAGCCAAGGGTCCATCGTAAACAACATCTCTACCTTTGTAAGGTAGAGATAAGGTTTGCGTACATCATACCCTCCCCAGACCCCACCTTGTGGGACCACGGGTTTGTTGTTGTTGTTCTATATATGATGTATATATCTTCTATAGTGGTGGAGTTGAATGGATCTTATTTAGGTTCTAGTATCAGTAGCTAAACACAAGTTCAATTGGCTGATATTGCTTTATGCATTGTCTTATCGATCAAGTGGATGTAATACATAACTTAGCCCTAAAGATCACAGCATCCTATGGTTGCTAGTGAAGGTGAAAAGAATTAATTAAGCGTAAACGATATTTTTCAATTCGATGATGGTTTCTGATGACAATTCTCGCATTCGCAGCAAAATTATAAGAATATAATGTAAATTGAAGATCTCTTATAAGAGATACTAATAGTGATTCACTAAATAGTTTATAGCAAGTTGCCAACTTCCAGAGTGTTATATATCATCTTTGATGTCCATGTTTTCCTCTTTATATTTATTTGACTTTGTTATAACAGGGCACTTCACGAGAAGGAACCAAAAACAAGAAGCTTGACAAGGATGCAGTTTTTCCTTGTATTTATGGCTGCAAGCTTTGCATATTACACTTTCCCAGGCTATTTATTTCCGATTTTGACCTTCTTTTCGTGGGTCTGTTGGGCGTTTCCACACAGTATCACAGCTCAGCAAATCGGCTCTGGATACCGTGGCCTTGGTGTGGGTGCTTTCACCCTCGATTGGGCTGGTATATCAGCTTATCATGGCAGTCCACTAGTGACACCGTGGTCCTCGATTCTAAATGTTGCCGTCGGATTTATCATGTTCATATACATCATTGTTCCTTTATGTTACTGGAAGTACAACACTTTTGATGCTCAGAAGTTTCCTATCTTTTCAAATAAGCTGTTCACAGCTAGCGGGCAACAATACGATACCACTAAAATCTTGACTCCACAGTTCGATCTCAACATTGCTGCTTATGAAAAGTACAGCAAGCTCTACCTCAGTCCTTTGTTTGCCCTCTCAATCGGGTCGGGATTCGCAAGGTTTACAGCGACCCTCACACATGTTGCACTATTTAATGGCAGGTTAGCCTCTCCTAAGCTTTATATACTTAAATATAGCTTGTCATTTTGAATTTCTTAGAAGCTTGAAGCCTTTTTCGGCTATTTGACTACTGAACTTGTCGCTTACTCTTGAAAATGAAATGAGGTTCGTTGAAGTCTGGCTAGAGTTATCAGTTATGTAGAGCCAACTTAAATGAATTTTTGAACTGACAATCTGTTTAATTTCTCCTCGGCCAGTGATATTTGGAAGCAAAGTAGATCAGCTGTGAAGAATGTCAAAATGGACATCCATGCAAAATTGATGAAGAGTTACAAGCAAGTCCCTCAGTGGTGGTTCCTCGTATTATTGTTCGGTAGCATAGCCCTATCGCTTATGATGTGTTTTGTATGGAAAGAAGATGTGCAACTGCCGTGGTGGGGCATGCTGTTTGCGTTTGGACTTGCTTTTATTGTAACTCTCCCTATAGGAGTCATTCAAGCTACTACCAACCAGGTGAAAGCTTAATTCCTAATTGTTTCAAGTGCTATTTCATAGTATATCCTGGGCTTTGACCTTATAAAAGTTCGATTTGCTGACCTAATTTTTATTGCGTTGCAGCAACCTGGATATGACATCATCGCACAGTTCATAATTGGTTATATCCTCCCAGGAAAACCAATCGCAAACTTGCTTTTCAAAATCTATGGCCGGACCAGTACGGTTCATGCTCTCTCCTTTTTAGCGGATCTTAAACTTGGTCACTACATGAAAATTCCGCCACGATGCATGTACACAGCTCAGGTTAGTAACTTGTTTCTCTGTTTTCACTCTTTGAACTATAACACGTTTGCAAGGATGTCCTAGTTTCCAATTCATTCATCTTTATTTCCCGTCTTCCAGCTTGTTGGGACACTGGTTGCCGGTACAATCAACCTTGCTGTAGCATGGTGGATGCTAGGAAGCATCGAGAACATTTGTGACGTTGAGACTCTTCATCCCGACAGCCCATGGACCTGTCCGAAATTCAAAGTCACATTTGACGCTTCTGTCATATGGGGTCTAATTGGACCACAACGGTTGTTTGGTCCCGGAGGATTATACAGGAACTTGGTATGGTTATTCCTCATAGGTGCATTGCTACCCGTGCCTATTTGGGTGCTAAGCAAAATCTTTCCCGATAAGAAATGGATCCCATTGATCAACATACCCGTTATATCCTATGGTTTCGCGGGAATGCCACCAGCAACGCCAACAAATATTGCTAGCTGGCTTATTACCGGAATGATATTCAACTATTTCGTGTTCAAATACAGAAAAGAATGGTGGAAGAAATACAACTATGTTCTATCAGCTTCCCTGGATGCCGGAACAGCTTTTATGGGGGTTTTGTTGTTCTTCGCGTTACAAAACGAGGGCAAAAACTTGAAATGGTGGGGAACTGAGTTAGATCACTGTCCCTTAGCAACTTGTCCAACAGCCCCTGGGATTATAGTGAAAGGATGTCCAGTTTTCTAGCAATCCAACAAGAAGAAGGAATGATGTTTGAATATTTTTAGTTGAGTTTTAGTCTTGGAGGGCTCAAAGCTTCAAACAAATCTAAGAATTGTTGTAATTTTGAGTAACTGATAGCTTTGTGTTGTGTAAATGATTTGATAAATTCCATTTATATTCACAAGAGCAATTGATTGTGTCCCCCAACTGAAATGTTTGAACCATTATTTTGACTTCACAAATTTTTATAGAGTTTATGTGATGGTGTAAATTACCTATGAGATTATGTGATGGTGTAAAAAATTTTGTACGGGCATGTTTGGTACGTTGTATTAAGTTGGACTGTACTGGACAAAAAAATAATACAACGTTTGGTGGGCGTTTTCAGCCGCACTGGACTGTACTATTTTTAGAAATAGTACAGTCCAACTGTCATTTTTGAGACCCATCTAGCAGGTGGGTCTCCCCTGGACTGTACTAAAAATAAAACAAATAAAAAATATAGTTCATTATATATTAATACTTTAATACCGTCCATTATATATTAATACAATTCAGTCCAATACAATACAATGAAATTAGTACAGTCCAATGCGATGTACCAAACGAGCCCTAAAGTGCACAAAACTTAAAACTCAATTTTTTTAAACCATAGTGTATTTTATTGAACTCAGTTTTGGTCAACAAAGAAAGAAAGAAAGAAGCTAAGATAAATAAAGTAGTTGGTCAAAGCCAACCCCACCAAAAATTCCCAGAACCAATACATTATGAAAAAAAGAAGGTGATTTATGTGATTCGTTCAACTAATAAATTCAGTTTCTTATATTATAATATCATGAATATTACTAATAGTATACTAGGAAAAAATTAAATTTGAGGGGATCCTAGGCCCCCGGCTACATGGTGGCTCCGCCACTGGTTCTAATACTCCATAAAAAGTAATATTTACATCTTAAAAATAAGATATATTGCATGTTATAACAGATAAAACTGATTAGATAATATAAAATTTCGACGGCTATTTATAAAACTCTTATAGAATTAATATTGCTTGTATAGGTGCTGATAAGATTAGGCCACCAACCTATTTTCCAACGTTTTTTTTATATGTGAACTATATATGCAAAGGAATTTATATATAATGGAGATAGTAGCTACCTTTTCGTATCTTTTCTCTTCATTCTGTATATATATATTGATCCTATTTAGAAACAAAAACACCCCATAATTAAAGATGATTCAATTATTTCAAGGAAGTATTATGATGATGATATTCATAATCTCCTATTTGTTAATTGTGCCAATATGTTGGGGAATTAATATTAATAATAATCCGTTAGTAGAACTTTCAAGCAGAGAAGAATTGGCAAAGATGGCTGGTTATGGAGAAGAAAAGCTCTCTACTGTTATCCTCCTTGGTACTCTTCTTTGTGGTGATCACACACCACAGCCAGTTCCAGGTTTAATTTCTATTTTCCTTCACCTTCTAATAATTATATTCCCTTTTAACCTAAGAACAATTAATTGCAACCACATATACAAATAAGAAAAACACTTTTATTATCACGGAAGGATGTGGTTCAGCGGATGAGGTTGCTCCTCCCTTAATTAAAGGTTTCGGGTTCGAGTTTTGGATATGAAAAAGAGCGCTTTCCCCGAATGGGACCCTATGCGAGTCGGATATACGTCAACCGTCTGGTCTTGGATCTGGAAAACCAACCCAAAAAAAGCAAGTTTATTACATTTAATCAGCCTTTAGCCAGCTTGTTATGATTTCTTAATTTGTTTGCAAAAAGTTGTGTATAAAGCAAAGTGTGGAAAAAACAAGCATATCCTATTCTTTAATGACTCGCTGCAATATTAATTCGAATCACTACATACTAACAGAAGGCTCTGAGGATTTATTAGTCTTAGGTTAATAATTAATTAACGATAAACTACTAATATATATATATATATATAACTTCTCATGTACTACTTTCTTGGTAATTATTATAGAATCCAACACCATCAATGATAGTAATGGTACTCCCTACTTCCCAAATTATGTCAGTAGATTGGACACATAATTTAAAAAAGAAATATTTAGATAAATTGTGGTCTAAAATATGTTAAGAACATTTTTGTGGTTAATACAATATTCCAAGTTTAAATTAATTCAAATTAAATATGAAAATATAGAATGGAATAAAAAGAAAAACGGTATCAAATAAAATGCTACTTAAAAAAATAGGATTACTTGTTAAAAGCAAAAACATAGTACCTTTTTGCATGAATTATGAATATATTTTGGACTAATAATATATCTAGCTAAGCTATTCATAAATTAATTTTAATCAATTGGTCTTAATTTGTGTAATATTATCTGCAGGTGCATCAGTGGCGGTATTTTGCGGAACTAGTGGGCCGGGTAAGGTACGGAGATCATCATGGGCCCAAAATATAACAGATGAAAGTGGAGAGTTTGTAATAGATGTCCCTTCTCATCTCCATGCTAATATTGATAATCCAAACCTATGTCATTTTCAAATCCTTCATCTCCCACAGGAGTACTCAGTTTGTGATCATCATTCTTTTACAAAAAGGAAACAGTACACACTAACATCATCCAATATCGGATCATCAGATGGCATCCGCATTTACACCACTCCGACTATTCACCTAACTCTTAAAGCTAGCTCATAAATATATATCACCGGGACACAATTTCTTGATATGGTGCTTCAGTCTCACGCGTTAAAATTTTATCACATTGTACAATTTTGTGTAGCTTTTAAGTGTTGTACGTGAAAATTAGACTATTAATTGCGTGTATGTTGTGTGAGAAATCTTCAGTGTAACTCCATGAGTGATACCTTCAAGTATGTAAAAACTATACCCGCAAGCAGAAAGTTAGTGCTTGAAGAAAGAGTGACCGCGGGCCATGGTCACGAGTTCGATCTCCTGCATAAACTTTCTTGGTTGAGTCTATCACACATGGCTTGTCAAGTGTGGTTAATTGACTGACGTGGTTTGCGGTATGCGTCGATCAGGGGTTACCTGGCCGCACTCGAAAAGTAAAATGCGGGTTCCTTTGTCAACAAAAAAAACGTATGTATAAACCCTTTTCAACAACTGACCAGACATGCATATGATCGATATTCACGAAGTTAGTAAAAATTTGCAGTACACATATCTTGATTATAGTCAATTTTTTATGTGTGCGAAGTAAACTCCTTTAAGAACAAAAAATGCAATATTTATATAAGAAACACCATTATCTAGAGGAAGATCGTCCAATCTCTCTTTATTCTCTATAAGATTTTAAACCTTTCTTCAACTATAGGTGACAAATGAACCAAACTATCACGTGTATTCGATGCACATGTATTAATGCTATACACAAGCCCGGGTAAAATTCACAGATATGCATTTTTTTAGCTTTTATAATTGAATAATAGTACAGGAAAAATTTCAGGATATTATCACGAGACTATCGATCGTTTTTTGCACGAAAAGAGGTGTAGGGGAAGGGAAAATGTTAAGAAGTAAAAATCGGGTCATTTGCACTTTTGTGCTTATTTTGTGTTGGTCTTTAGTTTTTTCCCCTCAATGAATGAGCGAAAAAGACTTCTCTAGAAACACTTTCCAGAAGCATCAAATTTGTGTTTCTTGGTGTTTATAACCTGTACCGTGCAGAAACAATTTTTGAGCACGAAAAAGCGTTTACTTACGGAAAGAGGGTGTTTGACCAAAGAAGTGTTTCTGAGAAACAGAAGTTTGGCCAAACATCACCTAAGTACCATTGAATTAATTACCTGGAGATACCATTCAGGTATCTAGTTAATTAGTTTTAGCCTAATTATCATTTTCTTCGTCTATCTTGTTTCTTCCATATGTACGTATGCGTTAATTAGGTAAACGGCCACTGGACCGATATCATCAAGATTCAAGATCACATATTAATATGCAGTGATGAACTAAACAAGCAGGTTAATACGTTGGGATAGATGGGATTTTGTTCAGTTGAACATTTCCCTTATTATAGCTGCATTACCAATCCACCTTTGATTGGCAATTTTAAAATCTTGCTATTTGTGTTGATTTCTCTCCTTGGTCTCTTTATATAAACTTGGACAACATCCTTCCATCATAAACTAATTTTTGGGGTTGAGTTAGGTCCAAGATTCATTCTTTACATGTTATTAGAATTAGATCCGTCTCAATTCATTGTTTTCGATGTTGAACCCATTCTTATATTGTCCACGCTCCAGATGTCTTCCTTGGCGTGAGGCGGGGTGTTGAGTTCTCCCACATCTGTTGATTTAATAGTCCTTTGAAGTTGAATTAGGCTTAAGATTTATTCTTTACGATTTGTCATTGGCCAAGGTAACTTTGAATTTTTTTTTAAAACATAATATAAAATGTAGCATTATTAATTTATAAATCTATGGAAGATTCAAGTAAAACCCACTGGTATCGATATCATCGAATCCGAAAAGTTTTTTTTGTTAAAGTTCGTTGGTTTGTTTTCAACTCTTTATAGTGTAATTTCTTAGAATTTTGAGTATTAAGTGTCAGTAATATTGTGATTACAACGATTACAATAATTGGATGAACGGAAAATAAATGATTATTACAAAAATTACAATATGGAAATGAGGACTAAAATAAGATTTGTTGAGTCGAGTGATATTCACTATGTCCTTAAGATAATATTGCCTCGTATATATCTTTTTATGGTAATTGACAACTTGTCTCCCAAAATAAAACAATAATGAACAAGTGAGCAAAGAAAACTCAAATATTTACTAAAAGAAAAACATTAAGTGCGTGAGAGATTGCTTAGTGAGAAATACAATAAGTACTCAGAAATTTCTGATTGCAATTGTTTTCTCCAATTGAGACAAAAATCTCAATTTATAGTGTAATATAAATGACCTCTCAACTAGTCAACTAATGACCTTCAATAGCTATGTAATGACACTTGTTGAGAGGTTACAATCAGCCAAATAATGGTTGAATTCATGTGTCAAGTAATGAAGATTCAATGCGCCAAAACCAGCCCAAGAGTCAGAAATCTTTCAGCTCCCGTCGACCTTTACTGTCTGGGAAGTGGGGAGGCGCGACGCCTAAACTCCAGTAGATGACAAGTTGTTAGGCATATTTTATATACACTTTTTGAGTCATTTTTAGTTAGTATTTTCTTATTTTCGTTGAAATTAGTGTCGTGTTAGGGTCGTTTTTCTTTCTTTTGTGTCACAGCGGGCCTAAATGGAGAAATGACAAAAAGAAGAGGAAATAAGCTTAATTGAGATGGAATTGCACACTAAAAGGGCCAAGAAATGAAGTTTAAGAAGTCCCGAAAAACACGAAAGCAATCTACGAAGTCCGGACATCAAAACGACAAAAATCAGAGAAATGATTTAGGTGCAGTACTTTCGGCACCACAGTGCCATTCTACAGCACCGCAGTGCCGAGGCGGAAAAATCACGTTCTGGGTCGATTTTGACACAATTTTTAGGGTCCGAAATCCATATTTTCTCAACTATAAAATCCCTAAACTCTAGCCTCATTATTCATCTGGGATCTTACATCTCACATCATACTTTGAAGAGGAAAAGGATGCTACTACACAAGATTGGAGACAACTTTGGTTCAAGTTTTTTTTTTGTTTTGTTTTTATTTCAGTTTAGGTTGGTTTGTATTAGTTCTTGACATGACAATGTTTAGGAGTTAATTACTTTATTAGGGCTTTCCTATTGAATCGCTTGAACATCTATTTCATGAATTAATGCATTAGTTTGATTTCTTTTTCACTTGATTACGATTTATTCAATATTGGTATGAATGTTTGATAGTTAACTGGTCATTAATTATCACAATCTATATGATTTCGAATCAAGAACCGAGAGGAGAGATTTAGAAATGCTGTAATTGAATAGATATAGGTTAAAATCGCGGACGAAAGTACCCTGATACTTGTGTAGCATTATAGGTTATTGTTCTTAATCCTCATATGTGGTAAATCCTATCATAGAAATATAGAAGGATTATGCACTGGGGTTGAGCGATTATATATCCTAACCGGAATATAAGATAGTCTAGTTAACCGCTATCTTAACGTAGAAGAAAAAGTCATTCCAGTTGCATTAAGGATTGAAAAGAGTGGATAGTTGAGGATATTGGAAGCTCTAATTCCTTCATAACTGATTTAAACCAAAGTATTATCATAATTAGTTTATTTTCTGCAATTACTTAGCCTTAGTTATTAGATAAAATATAAACAAATTAACGTTCTCCAAATAGAAACTAAAGTTTAGATAATCGGTACTTGATAACAAGTCTCTGAGGACGATATTCGATCTTACAAGACTATATTACTTGTAACGATACGTACACTTGCGTGAGCACGTGGAAATCGCCTAACACAAGCCAATTAGCATCGTTGATCGAGTCATAGGGCACCGCGGCTCAGTCGCGCCGCGACCCTTGTGGCTTGGGCGCCGCGACTCTCTGACTCCGCAGAGACGCCGCGACCCTTTTCAGATTCATTTCGACATTTACACTTCGTACACTTCTTCCTTCATTTATCAACGTGAAACACTCGTCATTTGGCCAACAACCGTCTATCATTTCATGTCTCAAATATTTTATTTACGTACCACTATCCAGGTACAACGTGTGCACGTGTGTAAAAATGATGTTTCCAACGTGCGAGGCCCTAATTGTTCGAGTCATAAATAATAGGATAACCTTTATTTCATGTTAATAAATTTTCAACAATCCCCTCTTGAAAGAGATTTTGGCGCACTAACATGGTGCATTTCTAACAATCTTTCGACGGATCGATGTTGTATCTGGATAGGTAGTCGTGGCTTCGAACCTTCCATAGTTTCATACCATCGGACTTACTTAATATGTGGTGAACGTGATGTCTTGAACCGTCAGTGTTTAATGTAAGTCGTGACAACGGTACCAACACAACAACTTTCCTTACTCTGTTCTTCTTTAATGTTTTGTCCGTTGTGGTCGTGGACACGTCTTGGATTCTTAAGTGTGTTCATTTGAGGTGGCATGTCCTCGCACTTAAATAGGTGGTCTCCTACAAGGTATCCTGTTATACCCCACTTCACAAGTGTTGAAAACCATTAAAAGTTTTCCCAAACCTAACCTCAATCGTTGAGGATCATTAAAGGTTTTGGAAACTTAACATTTACCCACACTGCAGATAGCACTTAATGCTATCACGGAAAGGACCTTGGATTCATGTTTCTTTACATAAATCTTGCTTCCACCGAAACGCTCAACTGAACCTTTACGATTTAGTTTTCCCATTGAACCTAATTCTTGGGATCTCCAGTCAGTAAGGTTGGGTATCCACCATGTCAGTTCTTATTGATTGAGTTTTAAGCTCATTCCCCTAGACATGCAGAACATCTGATATCTGGGTTGCCTTTAGTCAAAGGGTCTGTTATGTTTTTCTTTGATTTTATATAATCAATGAAAATAATATCCGTGGTGATCAGCTGCCTAACAGTTTTTTGTCTCCGTCGGATATGACGAGATTTGTCATTGTACATAGAACTATGTACCCTTCCTAGAGTCGACTGACTGTCGCAGTGGATCATTACATAAGGTACGAGTTTATCCCAATAAGGGATATCCTCTAAGAAGTCATGAAGTCACTCAACTTCTTCCCCTTCTTTGTCTAAAGCAATGAACTCTGATTCTTCGTGGATCGGGCGATGCAAGTTTGCTTAGATGATTTCCAAGACACAACCCCACCACCTTGCAAATATATACCCACTGGTGGACTTGGTGTTCTCTATATCAGATATTCAGTTTGCATCACCGTAATTTTACGTGTATTTTAGGTATCGTAGTAACCGACTCAACGCTTTCCAGTGATCATCACTTGGATTACATGTGAACCTAGCCAACTTGTTGACTGCATAATCGATATCAGATCGAGTGCAGTTTGTGATGTACATCAAACTACTAATCACCTGCGCATATCGCTCCTGACATACGGACGCACTATAATTTTTATCAATCTTTTGATTTATATCTAGTGGTGACGTTATCGTCGAACTATCGAACATCTCAAATTTTCTCAACACATCCTCGATGTAGTGAGACTGAGATAAGACCAGTCCACCAGATGTCTTAGAGATATTGATTCCTAAGACGACATCTGCAATACTCATATCCTTCATGTCAAAACATTGTTTCAACGTGTTTTTAGTCTCTAGGATCAACCCAGGACCGCTCCATGTGATCAACATGTTGCTACGTAAAGACATATCATGACGAACGAGTCGACATTCCCTTTCGTGTAGACACATTTGTCACACTCATTAATGGCGAACTTTTTCGATAGTAAAGTACTATCAAAGTAGTCAAGGCCCTCATTTTGTCTCAAATTACTTGATCATTTCTAAAAACAAGATAAAATTTATTATTTTTTTCCTATTTTGTCCTTAGTATTAATTATTTTTTAAAATAATTAATATTAATTAGAGTGTAATTAATTAAAAAAAAGAATAATATAGTAAAAACAACATTTTTATTGATGATTTCTTAATAGACGTATAAAATGAAAAATTGTGAAATAATATGGGATGGTAGGAGTAAATGACACTTCCAAATGCCTATGCAATTGGTTGCCATTAACATTACCCAAAAAGCACTCAATTTTTGAAAGAGACCTGCAATTTCAGTGGGAAAATAGTAATTAGAAGAAGCAGATTTTAATATGTAGGGGCAATAGAATGTTTTATTACTACTCTCCATATTAGCCTATAATCACAGTGTTAACAAATTCATATAAGAGTTGTACCTTTGAGATTATCTAAAACGAAAATGAACTTATTTAAAGATTCACTTCATCATTTTATATTTAGATTTAAGTTATAAGCACATATAGTATAAGATTTTTTCACACGGTCAATTTTATTTGACCTATAATTGCAAGTTGGTTATCATTTCATCGAGTTATATATAAAATTTAATGCTCATTATAAAAATTTACTTGTAATTATCTTAAAAGTAATTTGATTGTGCAGGTACTTTATAAATCATGAGTCGTGCATAAAACTTAATGGAAGAATTAATTCCTTGATTATTCTTATGGATTGAAGACATATATATTAAATTTATAATAGGAGAATCTTATTCCTATTTTACATTTAAAACCCTATACTATACAACTATGGTAATAGTATAATTCTAATTATAGTACAAGACTAAGTCTACCAAATATATAATATACAAAATATGTAAAATCTGGATTCTGGAAATCTGGGGCGGTGCCGCGGCGCTAGGTCAAACAATCTGGACTAGGGATGTCAATGGGGCGGGGCGGGGGCGGGAAGGTACCCATACGTACGCCACCTAAACTCACCCCATCCCCGCCCCACCACCCATCACGGATAATAATTCCTCCACCCGCCCCCGCCCCACCTATCCTGGGCGGGTACCCACTTACCCGGCGGGTACCCACCTAAATAAGTTGAATGAAACTACATAGCAGAATTTTATTTTTCTTAGTAGTGAATCTCTAACATCTATGAACCTAAGTAGCTAGTTTAAAGATACTATGTAGTATCTTGAAGATATAGAGAGTATCTCAAAAGCTGATCCAAAAAATATTGATTTCATTTGCATGAACTGATCATGATAACACCCTGAAAAACACTTTTAGAATTACCTGTGAAATAGTATAATTATACGAGGAAGAAACACAAAAAAAGGTTACGATTATTACTAAATCTTGATTGGAGGGAAGGAAAAATCGGACCATGTGGAGATTAAAGGTGATAATACAAAGGGTAAATATACAAAAGTATAAGATGACATGAGCGTATCTTGAAATCTCATCGTGTACATATTCCGAACTCGCAGAATCTTGTTCTTGAAAGGCAATCGAATAGCGACCGGTGACAATAATATGAATAATCCCACCGCTATTATTGATGGCGCCCAATCTGTTCCCATTTTTTATGCAACACTTCGTCTTGTTATACTTTATATCTCTACTTGTTTGGTACTTTGTAAATAAGTGGTATATAGGAGATTTTTGTAAGGCAAATATAGTGAGTTTTACTTACTGGAGAAGGAGAAAGGATGCTAAACTTGAGAGTGAAATGCACGTATGGTATTAAAAAGGAAGAAGAAAGCGTGCAGGCGGTGCGGAGTGCAGTGCGGGTAGCGGGGCGGTAGTGCAGGCGGGTCTTATATGAAATCCACCTCCGCCCCACTACCCATGGCGGATAGCACTTTTGATACCCATACCCGCCCCACCACCCACCAAACCATCCTCCATACCCGCCCCAACTGGAGCGGGTACGGGGCGGTACCCGCATTTACCCGCCCCACTGACATCCCTAATCTGGACATTGTTTAACACACCCCCGCAGTCATAGCGGGCAGTCTTCGTACGCTTAGACTGTCTCTAAAATTTTCAAAAAGGATCGAGGGAAGACCCTTTGTAAAGATGTCTGCAATTTGATATTTAGAAATGACGTGGCAGACACGTACTTGTCCTTTAGCTATCTTCTCTCGAACAAATGAATATTCATCTCTATGTGTTTAGTTCGTTGGTGCTGAACTGGATTATCAGAAAGGTAGATGACACTTATACTATCACAATACACCAAGGTGGCCTTCTCAATATGACAATGAAGCTCTAAAAGTAGATTTTGTAACCAACTTGACTCGAAAACCACATTGGCTACCTCTCTATACTCGGTCTCTGCACTTGAACGTGAAAGCGTGGATTGACGTTTGGCAGACCATGAGACCAAGTAATTACCTAAAAACATGCAATAGCCAGACGTAGACCGTCTGGTGTCAGGACAACCACCCCAATCAGCATCTGTGTAAGAGACTAATGTAGACGTCGATGAAGGATATAAATGCAAACCATACTCAAGTGTTCCCTGAATGTACCTAAGAATGCGTTTAAGCGCATTCATATGTTCAACTCTGGGATCATGCATAAACAAACACACCTGTTGTACAATATATGTAATATCAGGTTGCGTGAAAACGTCAGATACTGAAGGGCGCCTGCAAGGCTACGATAGCGGGTCGGATCCTCATAGGGTGAGCCAGCTGCAGCACCCAACTTGAGTTTAGTATCAACTGGAGTAGAAGTGGACTTACATGATGACATCCCAGCCCTCTCAATGATATCTTATGCATATTTTCTCTGTGACAAGAACAATCCACCTGCATGACGAGTTACAACAATCCCCAAAAAGTAACTCAATGGGCCCAAGTCCTTTATGGCAAACTCATAACCGAGCAGTGTCATAATATACTTGCGCAAAACATCAGAAGAGGCAGTCAAGATAATATCATCCTCATATAATAGAATATAAGTCATGGAAGAACCCTGACGATATATGAATAATGAATTATCAAACCTGTTGTGAGAGAAACCCATAGTCGAAACAAATCAGCAAACCTCTTATATCAAGCCCGTGGAGACTGCTTAAGCCCATACAAGGACTTCTTCAATAGACAGACATGATTCAGATATATAGTATCCCTAAACCTTAAATGTTGATGCATATACACTGTCTCTTAAAGATCACCACGTAGGAAGCATTCTTCACATCTAGCTGACGAATGGGCCATGATTTTGAAAGAGCTAAGTTGAGCACAGTGTGAATGGTAGTCGGCTTGACAACCAGGCTAAACGTCTCACCACAATCCACACTAACCTGCTGAGTCTTACCATCACCTACAAGTCTAGCCTTATGCCTTGCAAATGAACCATCAGAATTTTCCTTATGAACAAAAATCCACATAGACCGAATAATATTAACACTAGATGGACGAGGTACCAACTCCCACATCTTATTATCAATAAGAGCATTATATTATTCAGTTATGGCAATTTTCCAATTAGGGTCATTTAAGGCAGACACATGATTACGGGGTAAGAGAGATTTAAGAACATTAGAATTCAAATTAAAATGTCTTTTAAGTTTAAAAATACCCCATTGACTACGAGTGACTGAACCATGACTCTTGACTGGATTGGGTGAATTTTGGGAATTACCGTCGAAGGCGTCGCGGTGCTGGAAGAGCTGCAGAGCTCTCTGAAGTTTTGGCACTGTGGCGCCTCAGTGCAGGGCCGCGGCGCTAACTCGCAGGAGTTTTGGCGCCGCGACGCCTCTGTGCAGGTGTTAGGCATATTTTATATGCACTTTTAGAGTTATTTTTAGTTAGTATTTTGCTCATTTTCACTCAAATATGTGTCGTGTTATTGTAATTTTTCTTCCTTTTGAGTCACAATGGTTTAAAAAGGTAAAGTAGCGAAAAAGAGCAAAAAGTGGGCAGAAAAGGAGTTTCCCGAGCCAAAATTGACGAAAGCTGGAAATCCGAACAAAGGCGAAGCATCGCCGTGGCGCAGAAATACAGGGCCACGGCGCCCAAAGTTCTGAGAGGCTACAGAAGTTACGTCGCCGGTTTGCAAGGCCGAGGCGGAAAACAGTCCAGATCCGAATGGGAATCGGCCAAGGGCAGGGATTTCCAGGGCACACGTTTTTGGGAGCTTATAAAAGGCCCTTTGGGAAGATTTTTTAAGGGTTCCACAATATTTTCTTGACAACACAACCTAGTTTCTTGGAGGCTACAAGATTGGAGACTTGTTCCAAAGTATTTTCTTTTCTTTGCATTATTTTGATTTAGTTTATGTTGGATATTAATTTGGTTCTTAGCATGTCTATGGCTAGGAGCTAAACTTTTAATTAGGGTTTTTCTTTCGAATCACTTGAACCTTGTCTTTATAAATTAATGCAGTATTTTAGTTTCTTCTTCATATAGTTAAGATTTATTCAATATTTGGTTTGATTGTTTGATAATTAATTGATCACTAGTTATCATCACGTATATGATTTCGAATCAAGAACCGAGAGGGGAGATTTGGATATGCTGTAGTTGAATAAACATAAGTTAAAATCGTGGACGAAAGTACCCTGATACTTGTGTAGTTTCATAGGTTATTGTTCTTAATCCTCCTATGTGGTAAAATCTATCATAAAAATATAGAAGATTTCTGCAGTGGGGTTGAACGTTTATATATCCTAACAGAAATATAAAACTGTCTAGTTAACCTGCTATATGAAAATAGAAGAAGAACCTTTATTGTTGCATTAAGGATTAAAGCGAGTAGATAGTCGAGGAGATTGGAAACCCTAATAAAGTATCTTAGTTAATTTCTGCAATTACTTCAGTAGTTTAAAGATAAAACGAGAACAAAATATCGATAGTCAAATAGATAACGTAGGATAGATGTCTGGTAATTGAACACCACTCCCTGAGGAAGATATTCGGTCTTACCAAGACTATATCACTTGTCACGATACATACACTTGCGTTAAACGTGTGAAAAATCGCTAACAAGTTTTTGGCGTCGTTGTTGGGGATTGACGTAGTCTCAATATCAAACTATCTATTCTTAATTTCTAATTTGGATTTTATTTTCTTTTTATTATTTTCTTTTATTTGTGGAACCGTGAGCCGTATTTGTTTGTTGATTTTGATCCATCTCATGGACCCAGCGAACATGGACTACCACTATCACGGGCTACCGAACTATCAACAGCAATGCAACTCTCATATCCCACAAGAAGATCAAAATGGGTTGCAGGTGGCCATACTCATGCTCACTAAGTGTCAGACTCAGTTCATGGATGAGACAAGAGTGTCCCTCAAAAATTTAGAGACACAAATAGGACAACTCGTTGGCATGCTGAGCAACAGAATACAAGGGAACCACCCTGACAATATTGGGGTGAATCCGAAAGAGCAGTGTCAGGCGATTGATCTAATAAATGGCGAACTAGTGGAAGCTAGCTCACCACCACCGTGTTCGGAGAAGGAAGAATCAGAAGGCTCTCAGGATTTCCAGAGCCGCGGCTTTACTGAGCAGGGCCGCGGCGCCGATACATCAGACGACGTAGTGGTTGCTGGAGACCTTTGTCCAGGTGAAGACACCATATCCCCAGAGGCTAAAAACAAGTTCTCTTGACAAACAGTTTTCTAAATTTTTGGAAATCTTCAAACAACTGCAAATCAACATTCCATTTGCTGAGGCTCTAGAGAAGATGCCGAGTTATGTAAAGTTCATGAAGGAGATTCTCAGTAAAAAGAGGAGGTTAGATGACTATGAAACAGTGGTGTTGACTGAGGAATGCAGTGTCATCCTACAGAGAAAGTCACCTCAGAAATTGAAAGATCTGGGGAGCTTCACCATCCCTTGCACTATAGGGAAGTTTGAATGTCAGAAGGTCTTGTGTGATTTGGGGGCAGGTATAAATCTGATGCCCTATTCAGTGTTTTGCAAACTTGGAATGGGGGAAGCACGACCTACAAACATCACCTTACAGCTAGCTGATCGCTCCATCGTCCACCCTATAGGAATCATCGAAGATGTGTTGGCTAAGGTGGACAAGTTTATCTTCCCCGCTGATTTCATCATCTTAGACATGGAAGAAGATGAACTGATTCTCATTATCATTGGCAGGCCATTCTTAGCCATAGGACAGACACTCATTGATGTTCAAAAAGGTGAGCTGAGACCTCGTGTTCAGGAAGAAGATGTGATTTTCAATGTATTCCGGGCAGCAACCTTCCCAAAGGCAAGTGATAACTGTTATGCTATTGATATGATTGAAGAAACAATTTTTGAAAGCGAGTTCAGGAGTGCAGATGCTCTTAAAGTAGCGCTGACACAAGGGGTTGGGGGTAATATGGATGACGCGAAATTGATGGAGTATGCGAGTTGGTTGGATTCCTTTGAGCCATGCTATAAAAAGAAATATGAAAAGCTAAGAACCATGCCAGAGATACCAGTGTCATCCACAGAGAAAGCTCCAGAACTAGAGTTGAAGACTCTGCCAGATCATTTGCAGTATCGATATCTAGCCAAGGTAGTACCACCAGGATTGACAAGACAGCAAGTGAAAAAGTTCTATTCAGAGGTAAAACACTACTATTGGGAGAAGACGATTCTCTGCAAGCACTGCGCCGACCAAGTCATTAAGAGTTGCATACCAGAAGATGAGATGCACCAGATTCTCACCCATTGTCATACCTTACAATGCGGTGGGCACTTTGGAGCATCACGAACAGCCGCCAAAGTACTGCAGAGTGAGTTTTACTGGCCATCACTATTCAAAGATGCCAATACCTTTGTGAAGGGTTGTGATCGTTGTCAACGAACTGGGAACATAGCAAGGCAAAATGAAATGCCCTTGAATGGATCTTGCAAGTAGAGTTATTTGATGTTTGGGGAATCGACTCCATGGGCCCATTCCCGTCGTCCTTTGGGAATCAATACATCCTTCTTGCAGTGGATTATGTGTCCAAATGGGTAGAAACAGTAGCCACCAAAGAGAATGACAGTAAGACTATCCAAAAATTCCTCCAGAAGAATATATTCACCAGGTTTGGTACTCCCAGAGCTATCATCAGCGATGAAGGAAGTCACTTTTGCAACAAGCAGCTTGATACGCTACTTTCCCGCTATGGAGTCTACCACCGTACCACATTGCCCTATCACCCTCAGGCAAATAGGCAGGCCGAAATTTCTAACATGGAAGTGAAAAACATACTGGAACAGATAGTGGATGGCTCAAGGAAAAATTGGTCTATCAAGTTGGATGAAGCACTCTGGGCGTATAAAACGACTTTCAAAACTCTCATTGGAATGTCACCATACCGGTTAGTATTTGGGAAAGCATGTCATATGCCAGTTGAGTTAGAACACAAGGCTTATTGGGCAATGAAGAAGTTGAACATGGATGCCAAGGCAGTAGGCAGAAGAGGCTGCTACAGCTGAGTGAGTTAGATGAATTTAGATACAATGTCTATGAGAATGCAAAGATCTACAAGGAAAGAACCAAGACATGGCATGATAAGAACTTGATCCCAAAAGACTTCCAAATAGGACAACAAGTGCTCTTATTCAACTCTAGGTTGCGACTCTTTCCAGGAAAGCTTAAATCGCGATGGTCAGGCCCTTTTCACTGTTGAAAGAGTATTCCCCTATGGTGCAATTAAAGTAAGAGGAAGAGAGGGAGCCCCATTCAAATTGAACGGACAGAGATTAAAACCTTACTTGATAAATGACATGGAATATGTGAGCTCTGTGATCCATCTCAATCCAATGTAAAGAGGGTTCTGCATCCGGCTACAAGACGTTAAAGACAGCGCTTGTTGGGAGGCAACCCAACACTTTAGAAATTTTGTTAATTTTTCTCTTGAACAGACTCACAATCTTGTAATCTCAGGCAGATCATGGACTAGAAGCAGAAGGGTAAAGAAAATGGAGCTGTAGAAAAAATGGCGTCGTGGCGCCAGATAGCAGTACCGTGGTGATAAAATACAGGGCCGTGGCGCTAAAATACAGGGTCGCGTCACCTATCTGAAATTGTCTGCCATGCCAATGCCACCATTTTAAACCGTAAAGTCTGTAAGTCGTCCCGTCTTTTTATTTTGAGTCTTGTACACATTAGGGACAATGTGTGATTTAAGTTTGAGGGGGGGGGGGGTTCTTAGTTTATTTTGGTTGTCTATTTGTGTCTTTTTGTGTCTATTTGATTATTATTTTTTATGTTTTATATGAGTCAAAAAAAATTATGATCATGCATGGTGTAGTTACTTGAAACGCCTAATGAAGTAAGTGAAATAATGTAATGGAATTAGAAGCAAAAATCTGAACGCTTAAGTTAGATATGCCAAGAATTCATGAAATCAAATTATTTGGGGTATCTGTGCTTAATTTATGCGTTGTTAATGATAAAGTCTATGTGTCTGCTTGCTTGTTATTTGATGCGAAATAGATAGGATGTACATGTTAGGGAGATGACTCAATAATTTCTTTGTTAGCCCTTCTTACCATTCACTGCCTATCCCTGACAATAAAATGTATCACTAGTCAGCCCCTTTGAGCCTAAATAAGATCTTTATTTGACACCCTATGATTCCATGTTTGTGCCATAAGTGGAAATTGAAGATTCTTGGAATAAAAAATGTTGAAAAAAGAAACAAAAAGAGAGTGAAAAATTTATGCACCCCAATGAAAAATATGCAAAAGCCTAAGTTTGGGTGCATGCTATTTATAATGTATCTCATTCTCTCAAAACAAAAGAGGAAAAAATAGGTATGGGATAAAAAAAGGAAAATGAGTTGAATGAAAATAACTTATGGTACGTAAATTGAGCCTAAATGCCTATTTTTACCTACCACTGCCTAAGCCTACATTACAACCCTAAAAAATCCTGAAGATCTCTAGTATGTATGTCTATGATTAGTGAAGAATAGCAAGTGAACAGGCCATAGAATTTTGAAATTAACATGCATAGGTTGGGTATTCTTACTTCCATTGAGCATGATTGAAATGAATTTGCGAAATATCTGACTTGAAAGTTTTAGAGTGCTAAAAATTCATGCTATGTCTGTTTCTGCATATTATCCCAACTGACATTCATGTTTTTCTAGTGATATTTGTGCAGCAAGTGATCAGAGTCTTTGAGTCTTTTATATTCTTTTCTTTTGTGTCTTTGATTCTGTTTTGGTATTTACTTGAGGGCGAGCAAAGGTTAAGTTTGGGGGTGTTTGTTAGGCATATTTTATATGCACTTTTAGAGTCACTTTTAGTTAGTATTTTCCCAATCATCACTCAAATATGTGTCGTGTTAGAGTAGTTTTTCTTCCTTTTGAGTCACAGTGGTTTAAAAAGGTAAAGTGGCGAAAAAGAGCAAAAAGTGGGCAGAAAAGGAGTTTTCCAAGCCAAAATTGACGAAAGCTGGAAATCCGGACAAAGGCGAAGCATCGCCATGGCGCAGGAATGCAGGGCCACGGCGCCCAAAGTTCTGAGAGGCTACAGGAGTTACGTCATCGCGGCGCCGGTCTGCAAGGCCGCGGCGGAAAACAGTCCAAATCCGAATGGGAATTGGCCAAGGGCAGAGATTTCCAGGGCACACGTTTTTGGGAGTTTATAAAAGGCCCTTTGGGCAGATTTTTTAAGGGTTCCACAATCTTTTCTTGACAACACAGCCTAGTTTCTTGGAGGCTACAAGATTGGAGACTTGTTCCAAAGTATTTTCTTTTCTTTGCTTTATTTTGATTTAGTTTATGTTGGATATTAATTTGGTTCTTAGCATGTCTATGGCTATGAGCTAAACTTTTAATTTGGGCTTTCCTTTCGAATCACTTGAACCTTGTCTTTATGAATTAATGCAGTATTTTGGTTTCTTCTTCATATAGTTAAGATTTATTCAATATTTGGTTTGATTGTTTGATAATTAATTGATCACTAGTTATCATCACGTATATGATTTTGAATCAAGAACCGAGAGGGGAGATTTGGATATGCTATAGTTGAATAAACATAAGTTAAAATCGTGGACGAAAGTACCCCGATACGGCGATACTTGTGTAGCTTCATAGGTTATTATTTTTAATCCTCCTATGTGGTAAAATCTATTATAGAAATATAGAAGATTTCTGCACTGGGTTGAGCGTTTATATATCCTAACCGGAATATAAAACAGTCTAGCTAACCTGCTATCTTAAAATAGAAGAAGAACATTTATTGTTGCATTAAGGATTAAAGCGAGTGGATAGTCGAGGAGATTGGAAACCCTATTTCCACCATAACTAATTCAAATAAAGTATCTTAGTTAATTTCTGCAATTACTTCAGTAGTTTATAGATAAAACGAGAACAAAATATCGATAGTCAAATAGATAACATAGGATAGATGTCTGGTAATTGAACACCAGTCCCTGAGGACGATATTCGGTCTTACCAAGACTATATTACTTGTCACGATACGTACACCTGCGTTAAGCGTGTGGAAAATCGCTAACAGCAGGGCCGCGGCGCTGACGACATTTTTTCAGACAAATCTAAAAATGACGGAGAACATAGGGAGAGACATCCTCATCCAAAAAATCATAAGAACTAGGCACGAACTTGTCTATTTTAGAAAAAGGAAATTGGATTTATCAAAGAGAACATGACGACTAATGATGATTCATTTAGAGGACAAATCAAAATATTTATAACCACAGTGATATGACGGAAAACCAAAAAACACACAAGGAGTAGAACGTGTCTGAAGTTTGTTGATCGTAGTGCATGAAAATAGTGGATAACATAAGCATCTGAAGACCCTAAGATGAGAATATTACGAAGTCTTATTGTATAACACTTTGAGAGGGGATGAATATGTCAAACCTTTAGAGAGAAGAATCTTTAGTAGATCGGTAGCCATTTGTAGCGCATGATGCCAAAATAAAGAGTGGGATTTTCACTTTTCTTGATTTCCCACAAATTCCTTAGATCCATAGTATTAATTCTAGAAGCAAAGCTTCCCGGTCGCCTGCCTTCTTGTGTGGAAATGCTTTTCATGATCTCCAGCTCTTTCTCACCAGCTCGTTCTTTACTAGGCATCTAGGCGAACCCGCCGGGTTAATTAACTCAACGTAAAGAAAGCTCATTAGGTCAAAACTAGGGGAGTGCTTACTAATAGCGAAAGGTTAACATCTCTCCGCCCTTATTAGTGTTAGTAGTAGCGAACATCAGGTAACTTCGTGCTGTAAAACGACAGATTGGTAATGAAAGGCAATGTACTAAGAAAGCGTAATGGAGGAACGGAAGAAAGAACCAATAAAGTGCGAACAATATTATTAATGGTACAAATTTTTCGCTCAGCTTTTTCATTTTGTAAAGACGTATGAGGACAAGTAAAACGAAAATTTATCCTAGTTTGAGCACAAAATTCCCTAAATTCTCCATTGTCATACTCTTTGTCATTATCACATTGAATATTTTTTATTTTCCGTTCAAATTGCGTTCTTATGAAAGCTCTAAACTTTATGAAAATGGAAAAAACTTGAGATTTTTTCGCAATAGAAAACGTCCATAAATATTTAGAATAGTCATCTAAGAATAAAACATAATAACGATGACTCATAGAATTGAGAATCAGAGATGTTCATAAATCACTATGAATAATATCAATGACATTGAAGTATTAGAATTTGATGCTACAAATGGTAATCAAATATTTTTTTCTCAAAGCAATAAAATTATGTCTATTTAAAGAAGATAAAATAGACGACCCTGGATGACCTAGACGAGCATGCCACAAGGAAGGAGAAAGAGCTGCAAAATTGGATGACATAGCTTGACGTGAGATGCCGAGACTTGGAGTAATTAGATAAAGATCACTCATACTGTTACACCTCATGAGATGACTCCCCGTCTTGAAATCCTTCACATAAAATCCAAATGGATCAAAATTAATAGAAACCCAATTATCAGTGGTCAATTTACGGACAGACACCAAATTTTTAATCAATTTTGGGGCATGAATCGTATGTTTCAGGACAAGTGGTGGATGAGGAGGGGACAAAATTTTATGACCATAACCCTTAATTGGAACATAATTTCCATTACCAACAGTTATACCACGATTAGTGCTCAAATTGAAATAAGACGAGAGAGTACATTGGTCGGATGTCATGTGGGTAGTGGCGTCGGTATCCATGTACCAATTAGGGTCCGGTTGAGTCAAACCAAGTGTGTGCATCGACCATCACTGCTTCAATGTCGGTCTGAGTGGGGCTGTTAGATGTATTTTGTATACCCTTTTTTAGTTATTTTTAGTTAGTATTTTACGCATCTCATTTGTGCTTAGTATAGTATTGTGGTTGTTTTTCTTTATTTTGAGTCACAGTGGTCATAAATGGAGAAACGTAAAAAAAAAAGATGAAATGAGCTTATTTGAGATGGAATTGCACACTAAAAGGGCCAAGAAATGAAGCCTAAGAAGTCCCGGAAAGTATAGAAGAAATCAGACGAAGTCCGGACGAGAAAAGGACAAGGTTTCGAAAAATATTTGTTGCAGTACTTTCGGCACCGCGGTGCCATTATGCAGCACCGCAGTGCCAAAAGATCCGCGAGTTCAGGTTGGCTACAGGACTTCCGGCACCGCGATGCCATTCTGCAGGACCGCAGTGCCGACGCAGAATTTTGCAGATTCGAGCCGAAATTGGACAGGGATATAAGGGTCCAAAGCAATATAGTTTATAAATATAAAATCTTATACCCTAGGTCATATTATTCATTCTACTTTGAGGCATCTTGTACATATTACACAATTCTACTTTGGAGGCTAGAAAATGAAGCAAGACAACTTTGGAGGCTTTTCAAGTTATTTTCTTTTCTCTTTTCTTTGTTTTTAATTCAGTTTATGTATGGATTTTGTGTTAATTCTTAGCGTACTATGGCTAGGAGCTAAACACTTTATTAGGGCTTTCCTTATGAATCGCTTGAAACTTCTATTCATGAATTAATGCAGTAGTTTGATTTCTTCTTCACATGATTAAGATTTAGTCAATAATTGGTATGAATGTTTGATAATAAATTGATCACTAATTATCATAATATATATGATTTCGATTCAAGAACTGAGATAAGAGATTTGAATATGTTGTAATTGACTAGACATAGGTTAAAATCGCGGACGACAGTACCCCGATACTTGTGTAGCATTATAGGTTACTGTTCTTAATCCTCCTATGTGGTAAATCTTATCATAGAAATATAGAAGGTTTCTGCACTGGGGTTGAGCGATTATATGTCCTAACCGGAATATAAGACAGTTTAGTTATCCGCTATCTCAACGTAGAAGAAGAAGTCATTCTAGTTGCATTAAAGATTGAATATAGGGCTGCACAAATTTCGGTCCGGACCGAAAAATCGGACCGGACCGAACCTGTTCGGACCTGACCGAACCGGACCGAGAAATTCGGTCCGGTCTTCGGTCCGTGTTTTTTAATAATTCGGTTTTCGGTCCGGTCCGGTTCGGTCCTATTCGACTAAAATATTTTTATTTTTTTATTTTTTTTATAATATATATATATATATATATATAATATATAATATATATTGAAATATATAATTCATAATATATATAATATATATAATTCCTAATATATATAATATATATAATTCCTAATTTTCTAAATTCCTAATATATAATATATATATAATTCCGGGTCGGGTTCCGGGGCCCGTTTTTTTTTTTAAATTGAATTACCAATACTGAAATTGACATTCTCGGACGCGGTGCCACGAAATTTTTACGTTGAAATCTATTGTACATCGCGAGATATTTAGATTTGAAAATGGGAAAACGAACGATTTGGGGAAAAGAGAAATTGAGGGCAAGATGGACGTTTTTGGAGAAATCGGACGAATCAAACTGCTAATGCAGTTTGGGCACCCCGTGTCGAAAAATACGCGAAATCAAAAAAATTAGGTAAAACGGACGTCCGAGCGCAGTTATGACCGTATAAAGTTTGATTAATTTACAACTTATATTTCATATGTCAATACGTCCGGTCAAGGGGGGGCCGCGGGAGGGGGCTGGCGAGGGGGCTGGCGGGGCTGGCTGGGCCTGGGGCTGGTTGGGCTGGGAATCACCGGTCCAATCGGTCCAAAACCCGACCGACCGAATTGACTCGACCGGACCGAGAAATTCGGTCCGGTCTTCGATCCGGATAATCCCGCAGTTCGGTCCTCGGTCCGGTCCGGTTCGGTCCGGTCCGGTCCGGTCCTGACCCTTTGTGCACCCATAATTGAATATAGTGGATAGTCGAGGATTTTGGAAGCCCTAATTCCTTCATAACTGATTTAAACTAAAGTATTATCATAGTTTGTTTATTTTCTGCAATTACTTAGCCTTAGTTATTAGATAAAAATACAAATCAATTAACGTTCACCAAATAGAAACCATAGCTTAGATAATCGGTACTTGATAGCCAGACTCTGAGAACGATATTCGGTCTTACCAGACTATATTACTTGTGAACGATGTGTGCGCTTGCGTGAGCATTCAAAATATATCTAACAAGTTTTTGGCGCCGTTGCAGGGGAATGTCGTACTTTCAATATCAATTTATCTATTCTTATTTCTAATTTGGTTGCTTCATGAACAAGTTTCTAACTTGTCCTGCGAGCATCTTGTTATCAATTTTTGTTGTTTTTCTTATTTTGTAGGTAAAGCTAGAGTCACTTGAAAAAGAAAAAAAACAGGACACATAGACTGTCACGCCCTTTTTCGACCGCGACATTCCTCAGCGAATCCTGCTTAGAATGTTAGAAAATAAAATAATGCTAAAAATAGTGCTAAAATGCTAAAGGGTGCTAAAGGCGCTGAAAAATGCTAAGAGGGTTCGCTGAGTCGCCACCTTATTAGTTTGAGTGAATTAGGACACCTAAATGTCAACTAGGTTAAAGTCAACACTAACTCCATTAAATGGTTTGCTAAAACTTAATGAGATTCCGGGTAAGGATTCTTTATTATCCTAAAAGGAAGGGGTCAGACACCCTATAGGATCCGCTAACTTGCGGCAGTCCGTTCAAACCTAGGTTATTATTATGTTAAAGATAAATGCATGTTTTAAAATAGGCCTAACATGTAAATTGTCTAAATTTATTTTCTTATATGAATGTTAATAAGAGAATTTATGAGAAAATATAATATCCTAGCTACATGAATAGTTATGCGAGTGAAGGTTATAAGTAGGGCTGGCCAGTGGGCCGGGCCGACCCGACACCGTCCCGGTCCCGACCCGACCCCGTGTTAAAAAAAAAAAAACGGGATCGGGGCTCGAACCGGGGCGGGACAGGGTATGATCTCGCCCGACCCGATCCCGCCCCGACCCCAGTCCTGCCATTTGCCAAAAATAACCGTTGTCTAACAGCCATTTTACATTTTGGCCGTTAGACAACGGCCATTTTTGGCTTCCCCCAACCTCCCCTACCCCCTTTATATTTATTTTTAACCCCTAAGTTATTATATTTACACTTTAACCCAATTTTCCAACTATAAATACATCATTTTCTCTTCTTATTTCTCACAAATCTTCCTACATTTTCTCTAATTTCTATATACAACATTGTCTACTACATATTCACTATATTTATTAATTTGAGAATTGGGAGTGAAGTTGGCAACTAGCTTGAGGGTTAATCTATCGAGAAAAGTTTCAATTTTCAACCTCTCTCGATTACACATCGACTCTACGTCGGCGTTTGGTACATTCGTTCCCTCATTAAATTATTATTTTGTTTTTATTTCATTTAGCACATTTAATTTCATTATCTTTAAGTCTTTAACTATTTAATTATTTATTATCATAATTAAAATGAAAAGAACAAAAAGTCTTTTCGGCAAGGGTACTTCTTCTAGTAGGGCGGGTAACAAGGGCAAGGGTACTTCTTGTAGTATTCCTAGACAAAATGATTTTATAAATCCTGAACTGTTTCCTGAAATACCATATGATCTTGACACAAATGTTTATCCTCAAAATGAAGAAGATTTTAATTTAGATGACACTCTAGATGATGATACACCTACTAATGAAGATGATGATACACCCACTAGTGAAATGCCTCCTATCCCCCCTAGTATGAGACGAGGTCCGGCAAAACGACCATTAAAATCAGTTGTATGAAAATATTTTGACAGGGACGTACCGAATCAAGTAGCTATATGTAAAACTTGTAAAAATGTTTATTCTTTTAAAACTGGACAAGGTCATGGTGGGACGGGGGGGTTTAGGAAGACACCTATTGCAAAAACACAAAGCCTTGCATGCCCAATACATTATTGAAAAAGATGGTGAGCAGACGTCCTCTCAATCGGGACAAGGTTCACATACTGTCCCGGACAAAGTACAGGGTCAAATTAACTCTATGACGGGGGAGTTGTAGGCCCTAAATACGATAAACATAAAGATAGGGAAGCACTAGCAAAATTAGTTGATGTGGAGGGTTTGGCTTTTTCATTTCCTGAATCGCCTGGTTTTATTCATTATATTAGAGATATGTATAATCCTGCTTATAAAGGTTTTCCTAGATCAACGGGTAAGAGAGACGTGTTTAAATTTACACACGAATATCAACAATATTTACGTTATTCATTATATCATTTAAATTGCAAAGTCGCTCTAACTTCTGATATAAGTCGTAGTACTAACGGTCATGATTATTTAACGGTGACCTGTCATTGGATAGATTATAAATGGTCTATGCAAAAACGTATTTTAGCATATAGATATATAGATAGTAGGCACACTGGTGAGTTTATTTCAGAAAATATTTATTCATGCGACATTACTTTAATAACTGATAAAGTTATGAGTATTACATTAGATAATGCATCTTCTAACAATGCTGCTATTTATATTTTAAAAGAAGTTATAACTCCGTCTTTACCAAAACATTTTCATATCAAGTGTGCGTGTCATATTTATAACTTAGTTGTAAAGGATGGTCTTTCACTTTTTCAAGATATTCTTGAAAAAATACAATTTGCTATACACTTTATTTTTAAAAATAATAGAATTCAACAGAGAAAAGAATATAAAAAAACTTGTCCCGATTGTGGACTATCTTACAGAAAAATTCCCGAAGAAGTACCTACTAGGTGAAATTCTTTATATGACCAACTAGTTGTTGTTTATGACTATAGAAAACCTATCACTTTATTTTTTAACGCCCATAATCAAAATCCAAATGATATGATTGTGGATAATGATTGGGACAAAATTAAAGAACTTATTGTATTTCTAGAGAATTTTCAACGAGCAACAAAAGAATTTTCTACTTTATATTATCCTACTATTTCAACTATGTTATTTTATATAGCTATAATATTTTTACTTCTTAAAGAATATATGGAAAAACCTGCTTATAAGGCAGCTATTAAAAAAATGTTTATGAAATTAAAGAAATATTTTATTCTTATTCCCCCCATTTATATTATTGGTGTTGTATTAAACCCGACTATTAAAGTAGAGGGTTGTAAAAGTCTTTTTGAAAATATTTATAACTGTATGGACATACTACCACCTCCAACTCCCAAAAATTTAAATCTTGAGCCACCTATTGAACAAACGTTAGAAGAAGTGTTGAATAGCGTAGAAGATGAATGCAAAAAAGTATATCGGCATTACCAGCAAGAAAGTGCTAGTAACCAACCGGCTTTCGTACCATCTTCTTCTTCAACACAACCTAAAAAAAGACATGCTGTTTCTGCGGCTAGTAAAGATTCTATTGAAAGCCTCAGAAATAGAATGTGCGGTGGTAGCAGTGCTAACCAAATTAGCGAGTTCGATGTTTTTGTTTTGCAGGGTAATTTACCTTACCAAGCAGCTATCAATGAAGACGGAAAGGAAGACTTGCGAAATATGGATGCAGAATGAGAAGACATTTCCGACACTTTCAATGATGGCGAGATATTTTGAACATTCAAGCGCCATCAATCGCTCGAAAGAGCTTTTTCGCAGATGATTTCAAATAGAGAGCATGACACTCATTAGCCGAGACACTGAGATGGCGGTACTATTCAGAGATTGGATACGAGCGGAGCGAAGGAGGCGCCACAACCGCAGATTAACGAAGAAGAAGACGAAAACTACAATGACATTTTATCTGAAGGCATGAGTAGCGACGTGGAACAATTTGACCAAGATATACCAATTCCAACCGAAGAACCACACGAAATTATAAAGAAACTAGAAAAAGTATTTTCAAATTGGTAATTTATTTCATTGCAATTTTTTAATTTTTCTATGTCTTTTACAATATTTTTCAACAACAGTACACTAAAAAGATGTAAGACTGAATCGTGGATATTTCAATGAAATAATTAATAATATAAGAGGCACAAAAACAGTCTTGGGATGTTTGTTTTACACTCTTCTTGTCTTTGTTTAATTATTTAGTTTATACTTTATACTTTATACTTTATAAATATATTATATATATGAGTATAATTATAATACTATAATATTATAATAGTATAATATGAGTCTATGACTATCACTGTATGACTATATGTTAATGTTACTTTGTTAGTAATTTAGTATTTTTAATTTAGTGTAAAAAAGAAAAAAAACCGCTTTGACCGTCAGTCCGCCCCCGCCCGCTCCCGCCGACCGGGACGGGACACGATATCGTTCCGCTAGTCCCGGTCCCGCCTAGCCCGCCTCAGCCCGACCCCGCCCCTCCTCTCCCGACCCGCCCCGATCCCGCGGTCCGATCGATGGGCGGCCCGACCACCAGCCGGCCAGCCCTAGTTATAAGTGATTTAGTATAATTTAAACAATGCGTGGCTAGCCAAAAATAATTAACTTAAGGGAAAGCAAATTTCTAGCACTAAATTACTTTCTAATATATTGATTCAAGGTTTAACTATTCCAAGTATTCTACTAATTAGTGCAGCGTTAGACAATTAGATTACAACAAATAAATGAGGCGGGGTTGAAGAATAACAATGATGACTCGAAGAATGGTGATGTTATTCGCCTGTGGTTTAGAATTTCCGATGCGGATAGAGAAATGCACATAGATATGAGTCTTCATTTGCTGTAGCTTGTTATGAGTCTCGCCTTTAGACTCTTCATTTTTGTTTCGAGGCATTTCATGTAAAATAAAGAAAAGATAAGGATTAGTAAATGCTCTTGAAATATACTGCAGATAACAATATGAGCATGCTTTGACATGGTAGATCAGAGAGAGATATGCACACATTTTGGTTTGAATCACAACTATAGCCTAGACAACAAACTCATATTTAATTTCGATCACAGAGGGGCAATTCGCTGCCTATTGCCCTGGGGACTAAAATCAAACCATCATATCATATTAATTCAGAGAATAAACAGATACAACTAATGCCATAGGCCTGATCACCATGCTATCTTTAATTTCTGGCTCACAGAACATGTAGAATCAGGGAATTATGCTCACTTCAAATCAATCTAGTGACTAAGACAAGTAAACACATGCTTTTACATACAACTGGAATGACCAAGGAGAATGTACATCTTAACTGTAAGTCTCTCAAGTACAAACACATATTCATTTGCCAATAGCTCTTAGATAACCACAGTATTTCAACTATATTGGTGCACACTTTCAAAATTGCACTTGCGGCTTATATAAACAGGTAAGGCCATAATGTTTATACATTGGACGAACACATATCACTCAATATTGGATACAAAACCAACGTATACTTAAACAAAGACAAATATATTTTCATATGAATGATTATCAGGAACAAACACATATTCGCAACGTGAATTGAACAACAGAATATTAAAATGAGTTTACCTTCTCCGGACATCGAATCGAAGCAGCATATCAAGTCGTCGATCCACTCGGAGGATTTATTGCGATGCGATTTAAAAGGGACTTAGGCTTCTTGATTTTTGCTCTTAGGAATTCTATTGGGTTTTTACTGGTTTTCCCTTTTGTTCTTCTTGCGAATTGAGATTTGTTTCTCTGGTATTTTACTGATTGATCGATATTCCAGAGATTATTGACTGTGTTTTTCTCTTCTTTTCTTTCTGCCTTTTGCATGTGCCCAATGGAACCATTTATAGCCCCATTTTGCGTTTAAAATCAGTATGAAATCCTCATGATTTCCTCCTGATTTTTGGGTGCAATTTATGGTGATTTTCTACCAAAGTTAGTAGGGATTTTATGGTAAAGTAACTCGATTCTTGGGGTTGATTTTATTGCTGTGTTCGGTGCTGATTTCGTGAGATTTTGGTGTTTGTTTCTTACCATTTGTGGCGTGATTTGGTTATGATAAAGGAATAATTTTGGTACTGATTTGAAGCTATTCGGTTATGGTAAATTGATATTGATTTGTAATGTAAGATTATGGATGGATTTGGTTTGATTTTTAGGGTGAGATTTTGGGTAATCTTTGGATTATGGTAAGTATTATGAAATTGATTTGGAGAGGATTTGGGCGTGATATTTTGGTAAGCTTTGGTTCTTGGTGAGATTTTGGACGAGAATTGGTGGGTTGCGGCGGCTTGTGTAGTTTAGGTTTTATATTTTGTTTTGTTTTCTCTAGGGTTGTTAAGTTGAAAAACTATTTGGAAGAGAAAGGGGGATTGGGCTTGTGGGTATTGGGGCGGTTGAGCTTGGGTGTAGGAAGTAAAATGCTTTGGATTTTTATGGGTTTAAAAATAAGAAGTGGGCTGAGATGAAAAAAAATTAAGAAGTGGGCAGCTGATATCATTAAGGGTCTTAGGTGTTAAATTTTAAGTATTCGATTTAATTAGTAATAAATAAATGGGGGTTTAAATTGCAAATAATTATTATGAAATTGCTTTAAGTATTGATAAATGCGGATATGATGCTTGATGCGACGCCATTATTAAATTATTTATTTATATATTTATATACATGTATTATTATTATTAAAATTTTAAAAATCATTTGCGGTGTTATTAGGGTTTAATGTTTTATAAATGCGACGTCATCATAAGAATGCTTATTTGTGCATGTATTAAATGTTTTATTATTGCGTATTATTATTATATAAAAAAAAATAAAAAAAATTGTTTTGTGGTGTTTTAAAATTAGTGTAATTTTATGGTTAATGATTGGACGAGAGGGTCAAAATTGGGTGTCAGCATGGACCACTACTACTATCAGGGGCAGCCGATTCATCAGCAACATCCTAACCCACAAGTTCCCCATGAAGATCGAAATAAGTTGCAGACAGCCATACATGAGCTCACCAAGTGTCAGACTCAGTTTATGGTTGAGACAAGGGTGTCCATAAAAAAATTGGAAATACAAATAGGGCAACTGATGGATATGGTGATCAATGTACCGCAAGAAAATCTGCCTAGCGATACCATTGTGGGAAGTGGTAAGCAAAGTGAGGAGTCTGAACCACACCAAGCTGTTGAAGAATTGAGAAAGGTGGTTGGTGTAGAGAAAGAAATGGTTACTGAAATCCAATTTTTCACCTTTTTAGATTCCTTGAAGTTCCTTTTTGATGTACCCATTGCAGAAGAAACACCTCCAGATGTCTTTGCTGAGCCCCACACAGAAAGTTCAGACCCTCAAGGGCACCCCCAAAAGTTGAGAGATGTATAGAGTTTCACTGATCCCTACAGTATAGAGAGCCTAGAAGACAAGTCTGCCTTGTGTAATTAGGGGACAATCTTAAATCTGAGGCCCTTGCTTGAAAGAATTGTTGTAGTTGAAGTGAGACCTGCAATAATAACTGTGCGGATTGCATGCAGTTCGCAGAAGGATCCACTGGACACTAGTAATGATTAATTGCGTCCGGTAAAAGACGTTAAAGACATCGCTTGTTGGGAGGCAACTCAATGTTTTTTATTATGTTATTTCAATTTCTGTTCTAGTTTGTTTTATTTTGTCTTGAACAGTCTCACGGTCTTGAGTTTTTGTCTTGTGTTTTTTGGATGACAGGTGGACTGGAAGCTAACTCTGAGGGAAAAGGTGGCAAAAATGCTGAAATTCTGAAAACTGTGCGATTCCAGAATTTCCTCTCATACCTCCGTTGTGTTGTGTCAGTAAGTTGTCCTTTGTTTTTAGTCTTCATACATTAGGGAAATGTGTCGTTTAAGTTTGGAGGGATCTTAATTTGTTTTGTGTGTCTGTTCTTGAGTTTTATTCATTTATTTATTATATTTTTGTGTCCTTCCATGTGTTTTTGAGTCATAATATTTTTTATGGATCAAGCATGTTGTAGTTGCTAAAGACATTGAGTGGATAAAGTGGGATACTGTAATAAAATTAAAAGCGATAATATGTGTGTTTAAGTTAGATATGTCAAAAATTCATGACATCTAATTATTTGAGATATTTGTGTTTAGCCTATGTGTGTCGATTATGGAAAGAAAGGTTGAAAATGTCTAGAAAATCTGTTTGCTTGTTATTTGAGGCAAAATAGTTAAGATGTACATGTTTAGGGAGATAATTCAGGCATTTCTTTGATAGCCCTTCTGACCATTCATTACCTACCCTGACATAAATTGTATCCTTAGTCAGCCACGTTGAGCTTAAAATAATATCTTTGTTTGACACCCTATGATTCCATGTTTGTGCCATAAGTGATAATTGAAGATTCTTGGAATAAAAAGTGTTGAAAAAGAGATAAAAAAAGAATGAAAATTTGATGCACCCCAATGAAAAATATGCAAAAGTCTAAGTTTGGGGGTGCTTGTTATTTTTAATGTGTCTCATTCTCTCAAAAGAAATAAGGGTGAAAGTGAGTATGACACTAAAAAGAAAACCAAAAGAAGAAAGGAGTTGAATGAAAAATGTTTATGGTACGTAATTGAGCCTAAACGCCTACTTTTATCTATCTCAGCCTAAGCCTACATTATAACCCTTAAAAGTTCTGATGATCTTTAATGTGCATGTCTATGATTAGTGGAGAAAAACAAGTAAACAGGTTTATAGCATTTTGGAAAAGATGGAATGAAATTGACATGCATAGGTTAGGTATTTGTATTTCCATTGACCATGATCTAAGTGAATTTGCGAAATATCTAACTTGAATTTCTAGATTGCTAATTATTCATGTTATATATGTTTTAACATATTATCCTAACTTTCATCCATGATATTGATGCAGCATGGTTATAGCTACTTGATCCATTTCATTAAGTTTTATTTTTTATTTTATTTTTGTTTTGATCTTTACTCGAGGGCGAGTAAAGGTTTTTATTTCCGTTTTCATTTTTTTTGTTTTGATCTTTACTCGAGGGAGAGTAAAGGTTTTTATTTTCGTTTTCATTTTTTTTGTTTTGTGCTTTACTCGAGGGCGAGTAAAGTTTAAGTTTGAGGGTATTTGTTAGGTGTATTGTATACACTTTTTGAGTCATTTTTAGTTAGTATTTTACGCATTTCATTTGTGTTTAGTATAGTATTGTGGTTGTTTTTCTTTCTTTTGAGTCGCAGCGGTCATAAATGGAGAAACGTAAAAAAAAGATGAAATGAGCTTATTTGAGATGGAATTGCACACTAAAATGGCCAAGAAATGAAGCCTAAGAAGTTCCGGAAAGTACATAAGAAATCAGACGAAGTCCGGACGAGAAAATGACAAGGTTTCGAAAAATATTTGTTGCAGTACTTTCGGCACCGCAGTGCCGACGCAGAATTTTGCATATCCGAGCCGAAATTGGACAGGGGTATAAGGGTCCAAAGCAATATAGTTTATAAGTATAAAACCCTACACCCTAGGTCATATTATTCATTCTACTTTGAGGCATCTTGTACATATTCCACAATTCAACTTTGAAGGCTAGAAAATGAGGCAAGACAACTTTGGAGGCTTTTCAAGTTATTTTATTTTCTCTTTTCTTTGTTTGTGACTATGACTAGGAGCTAAACACTTTATTAGGGATTTCCTTATGAATCGATTGAAACTTCTATTCATGAATTAATGCAGTAGTTTGATTTCTTCTTCACTTGATTAAGATTTAGTCAATAATTGGTATGAATGATTGATAATTAATTGATCACTAATTATTATAATATATATGATTTCGAATCAAGTACCGAGAGGAGAGATTTGAATATGCTGTAATTGACTAGACATAGATTAAAATCGCGGACGATAGTACCCCGATACTTGTGTATCATTATAGGTTACTGTTCTTAATCCTCCTATGTAGTAAATCCTATCATAGAAATATCGAAGGGTTCTGCACTGGGTTTGAGTGATTATATGTCATAATCGGAATATAAGACAGTTTAGTTAGCCGCTATCTTAACGTAGAAGACGAAATCATTCTAGTTGCATTAAGGATTGAATAGAGTGAATAGTAGAGGATTTTGGAAGCCCTAATTCCTTCATAACTGATTTAAATCAAAGTATTATCATAGTTAATTTATTTTCTGCAATTACTTAGCCTTAGTTATTAGATAAAAATACAAATCAATTAACGTTCACCAAATAGAAACCATAGCTTAGATAATCGGTACTTGATAACCAGTCTCTGAGGACGATATTCGGTCTTACCAGACTATATTACTTGTGAACGATGCGTGCGCTTGCGTGAGCATTCGAAATATGACTAACAGGGGCCCACTGTGTGGTGGGCCTGATGGGGGCGCGACCCAAGTATACTGGACTGTTGTTGCTACACATAGGCTGGTCTGAACCATGGAGTCTGACTTGAAGAAGCCGACACGGTGCATTCTGAATCGACATCGAGCGCGCGGCTGTATCTTTGGGCCATGGGCGTGGCGGGACCCATCACATCGCCTGCGGGGCCCTGTGGGCTCCAGACCTGTTGTTGCTGCTGACGGTTGCCTCCGTTGTTGCAGCCACGATTCTTGTCATTATTCTTTCGATTTTGGCCATTCTTACCACCCCTGTCGCGCCCTTTTTCGGCCGCGACATTTTCTAAACTCCTGGTTCATAAATAAAAGGTTAGAAAATAAAAATAAATAATAAAATTTAAGAGGCTTAAAAAGGTTTTAAAAATGCTAAAAGGATGCTAAAATTGCCAAAGATGCTAAAGTTTAAAAGGGTGCTAAAATGCTAAAGGGTTGCTAGAATGCTAAGGGTTCGCGGAGTCGCCACCTAATTAATTGGGTGAATTAGGACACCTAAATGTTTAACTAGTTTGAAGTAAAACATTAACTCCATTTTAATGGTCTGCTAAACTTAGTGAGATTCTGGGTAAGGGTTCTTTATTAATCTAGAGGGAAGGGGTTAGGCACCCTCTAAGATCCGCTAACTTGCGGTTGTCCTGCCAAACCTAGGGTTAATTATTATACTAAAAATGCATGTTTTGAAGGGTATTTAAGAAAAGATCTTCGTGAGAAAAGAAATGTGTTCTTACTAAGAGAAAGTTGTAAGATTTATCTGCAAAAGCCAAGGTTAGTTTTTACAATCGTGCAATTAGAATGCCTGGATACTATCTTAGTTATAAATATAATAGAAGTAAAATGTATGCAAGTATTCCTTTATCCAAGGGGTATATATTGCTTAGCATGAGGATATAATATTTTTGTGATAAGAGGGAGGACATGTCTATTATGCAAAAGCAGCATTCCTTTCTTGTATTAATAGGAAATTATACCACGGTTTTTAGGATATCTAGGCAAATAATATTTCAGCTTATTATGCAAGTGTAGGGTGCTAAATGATTTATTATAACTATTAAACGAGGCGAGGCAAGCCTAGAGTAAGTAAATCAAACTGATTTTTAGCTATTGATTCAAGGTTTAACCATTATAAATACATAATTAATTAGTAGCGTTAGACAATTAATTACAATAAATGAATAGGGAGAGGATATGAATTAACAATGGCGACTCGAAGGAAGGCGATGTGATTCGGCCTACGTTGAAATTCCGATGCGGATAGAGAAATGCACATAGATGCGAGTGTTAATTTGCCACGATGAGTCTCGCCGTGAGACTCTTTATTTTGCTCCAATGCGTGCCATGTAAAAATAAAGAAAGATAAGGATTAGAATCAACTCAAATAATATTCGATACAAATCATTAAATGTCAAACATGCCCCTATGTGCATAGTAAATTCCAATCACAGTGACTCTAGCAAAACAACCCAAACCAACTTACCTGACTGTAACAGCGGGTTTCGGTAAGTCGTTAGTTAAAGCCAAATTCACACAGAGATAGGAATTACTATACAAACATAGTAAAAATGTGCACAATACACTGGAGAGAACCTGCCATAGGCCTTTATATATATCATATGTATACTAGATAAATATATATATATATTTTGATAGCTAATTGACTAAATGCATGCAGGTTCAGAAAGTAGTGCATGTTAGGGGGCAAGAAGACTGGGTACTAACATTTTACATATTCAGTAATTTTAGGAGAAAATGGAGTATACGTTAACATACGTTAAAATATAAAAAGAAAAAAACACAAAATGAGTGATTTAACTGAAAGCGCAAGACAATTCGAATGAATGATTCATATGTGTTCAGACCCCTTTCTGGGCAAACAGCAAACAGACATAATAGCTCAAGAAGAGGGAGTTACATATTATCAAGGAAGCATTTCACACACAGGCAATCAAACAGTTGGTATAGCTGAACATACACCAGTAATAATTGTATTTTTTGCATGACCACTTAAGTTAAAGTTAGGCAGGTATAGTCACCTTTATACTATGCACCAGCCCCATATCCCTCATATATAGAGAAATCATATAATTAGCCTAATAGATATAGAGGGCATACAGGGTAATCAAGATGCCGGACTCATTTGAGCGAGATTGGTTAGTCAGAGGTGCATTTCTTGCAGATTACTATACGAGCCGAGTTGAGAATGCAACTTGCTATCGGAGAGGGAATAGTCATGCTTATATAGACTCTTCTAAGAACTATAATGAAATGAATACATGCTCTTTATACCATAACAAAGTGTTTTAGGCAGTGTATAGCTCAAGACTTATTGCACTAATATAGGTAGATAACTAATAAAAGACGAGAAGCAAAGCGACATCAGTATGCTGGGGGACTATCACATATGATCAAAGGGTAATGCAAATAATGAGATAGATGAGCATGTTTCAATCTAATTCCAGTGACACACATATCTTATTTCTTGACATGGAGGCAGTCGAAAATATGCTAATTAGAACTAAGTATCCAATTTAAGCCATGAATAAGAAACACTAAGCAATAGACAGAGACAAAACGGACAGAAGCTAAGAGGTGGATTCCTCTCTAACCACACACGAAGCAGGTATAGACACTCTCCACAGGGCAAACACAATAGCGCAATACTCCCATAATTCCTTATACACAAATGATTGTTCTGAACAGATTCATGGGTATTGGCAGCCAAATCTTTATAATATTCTTTTGATCAGGGAGGCATTTAAATAGGTTAACATGGTGAGCCTCCCACTGTCGTAAATCAGAGACGAAACAGATAAGCTAACAGTTAAGTGAAACAGCATCGACATTAAACCAGCAATTTCGACCACGCACAGCAACGATTAAAAGCATTGACATTATTGACAGAGCATGTTACTCAAACAGATTGCGAAGTGTAAATTGCATAATAAAACTGAAAAGGGACGGGTTTACCTTCTCCGGGCAGCGACCCGGGGCAGCGTATCAAGTCGTCGGTCCGCTCGACGGGTTTTGGGTTTGCGACGCGAATGAAAGGCAAGGTTTGTTTGCTGATTCTTGGCTTGAATTGAAAGAAGGAGATTTGAACTACCTATCGGTGCTTATGCTAATGGTCTGGGTGCTGACTGCTGCTAGGGGTGTCCTGTCTCTGCTCTACCTCCTCTGAGTCGATGCCGTCCCTAAGTCGATGCCATTCCCTACTGTGCTCTGCTCTGTATTCCTCTCTTATCCTCTGCCCCCCACTGTATCGATGCCCTCACTGAGCTACTGTTGCTATTCTGCCCTAAATTGCTATGTGGTTCCTAACTATTGCTAAGGGTGAAACGATTGCTATCTCCTGAGCCCTTAATCGATGCCATCTCCCTGAAACGAACTCTACTGTGCTCTCCCTATTGCATGCATATAGCTTCTGTATTTATAGCCCTAATTCGGGTTCTAAATTAGGTAAGCTACTGGTATGATTTCGTGGGTGACTTGGACTGATTTGAGGCTGATTCTTATGGTAAGCTTTGATTCTGGAAGGATTTGGAGGATATTTTGCTGATTTGAAGTGATTCGGTTTTTGGTTATGGTAAGAACCGTTGGCTGGGTACGTGGGTAAAGAGAAATCCCGGATTCTCCGGCGAGAAATCCGGGCATGGCGGCGACGGGTGAAGGAGCTGAGTCGCGCCTCTACTTTAGGGTTTTTTTCGCAGGGCTTTCGTTTAGTCGACAGGGAAGGTAAAGAAGTCAAGGAAATAGATTGGCGTGGGCTTCCTGGACGCGCGGAAATAAGGGGGTGTGTGGGCTGATCGGGCGTGGGCCGGAGTAAAGGAAAACTGGGCCTGGGGCGATATAGGGTTAGTTGGGCTGCGTTTTAAAGTGTGGCATTTTAATTAGGTATTAATTTTAAGTGGGTCATTAGTTATTTAATTAGTGTTAGTTTTAGGTATTTAATTAGTTAATTAAATTAATAAATTGTGCTCAAATTATTTAAGTGTTTTATTAAAATTATTACAAGAATAAAATGGGCGTGCTATTTAATTAATGCTTAATGCGCGCTTTTATTTAAAAACTTATTATTATGCATCGCGACGTTAAATTAAAATTGAATTGAGTTTAGATTAAATTAGTTAAATGCTAAATGCCAGTATGATATTTAAGAATTGTTTAAAGCTTTATAAATGCGACGCTATTAAATGCATATATCAGATTAAAATTGATTTTAAATTACAAATGATTATTAATAAATGCGGTTATGCTACCTGACACGACGTCATTGCTAAATTACTTATTTTATGTATTTATTAATGACGCATTGTGGCTTAAAATTAATTAATGCGCGAGACTCTAAGCGCTTAGTACTCTACGTAAAATGCGGTGCCATTACTAAATTGTTTATTTATGTCTGTATTTATGTTTTATTGTTGTATTTTATTATAAAAATCCTAAAATTATTTTACAAAATTAGTGTAATTTTATGGTTAATGGCCGACGAGGGTCAAAATTGGGTGTCAACAGATGTCCTCTTTGTATGGAGATGATGGAAGAATCTTCTGACAAAGACGCTGACTCATAGCCAATTTTGTCTCGATCTTCGCATTGCAAAAATGCCGGGCAGTAGACAAGGCCGACGCAAAAATCAACCGCCCCCTGTCGAGTTACGACGACATCGGGTTACCATGGTCTAAACACCAAGCGCGCTAACGCGACTTAAAGTCGCCCCAAGGTCGAAGTTATGACGACACCGGGATACCATGGTCACAACACCGCGCGTTAACGCGACTCAAATTTGTCCCGTTGTCGAGTTATGGTGACACCGGGCTACGGTGCAAAAAGTAAAAGAATATAACCGCTTCAACTCGGGGTGTCGCATGGCTTGTGGTGCCGGGTTCTACGGTGATGTGGAGCGAGTGGACCGACGCTGAGGTCGCTCGCCAATCGCCGGAAGGCGTCGCCCCAACAGATTGCCCTGTCAGAAGAGAAAATCCACGCCAGGCTCCCGCCCCGCACGCTAAGACTTGAACAAACGGTTAGTGCATAATCATAAGGCAAAATGATGATGCATAATTTTAAAGTAATGCAACCGTGAGTAGAAAAGGTTATCCCGCAAAATATGATGTCTCGTGTTGATGCGATGCCGCAAATGCCGTGATTTCGCCGCACGGACGTGTTGCGATTGTGAACGCGGATACGTTGTCTTGCCGCATTGCCCTCGTGGACTAAAGCTCAAGAAAGAGTTAGTGCATAAATCGCTAAGACGTAATAATAAAGCACGCGTAAGAAATGCAATTTCGAGTACGTAAATCGCCCCCGCGTGGATGTGATATCGTCGATGATGGCGCTGCTGGACTTGCCAGGCCGATAACGCCGCCGTTCGACGCGTTGCCGGGCGCCGCTGCAGACTTGCCGATAACGCCGCCGCTCGGACGCGGCCGCCGGGCGCCGCTGCGGACTTGCCGATCACGCCGCTGTTCGGACGTGCCGCCGGGCGCTGCCGTAGACTTGTTGCGGCCGATAACGCCATTGCTCGGACGATTCGCCGGGCGCCGCTGCACGGACTTGCCGACACGCCGCCGTTCGGACGTGCCGCCGGGCGCCGCTGCGAGACTTGCTGCGGCCGATAACGCCGCCGCTCGGACGCAGCCGCCGCCGATAACGCCATTGCTCGACGTATTGCCGCCGCCGCCGCATGGACTTGCTGACACGCCGTTGTCCGACGTGTTGCCGCCGGCGCGCCGCTGCAGACTTGCTGCGGCCGATAACGCCGCCGTTCGACGTGTTGCCGGGCGCCGCCAGAGACTCGGCGGCCGATAACGCCGCTGTTCGACGATTGCCGCCGGCGCCGCTGCAGACTTGCCGCGGCCGATAACGCCGCTGTTCGACGTATTGCCGCCGGGCGCCGCTTGCGTAGACTTGCCGCGGCCGATAACGCCGCCGTTCGGACGCCGCCGGGCCGGGCGCCGCTGGCGTGGACTTCACGATCACGCCGTTGTCCGACGCGGTTGCCGCCGGGCGCCGCTGCGCGACTTGCTGCGGCCGATAACGCCGCCGCCGGACGATTGCCGCCGGGCGCCGCTGCGACTTGCGCGGCCGATAACGCCGCTGTTCGGACGTGTTGCCGCCTCGTAGAATAAATGCTCCCGCAAGCTGCTGAGAAAACGTTAGTGTATACCGCTTAAACAAAATGATAAATATATACGAGAAGTGCAATTTTATGGATGAGATGTCGCCCCCGATACGCCGATTTAATATCGAGATGTTGTCCTTGCATGGACATGCTAAATGCTGCAACTGACGAATTGCCATGATGCCTTTGTTGGGTGTGATGCATTGGTTGCCAATTTGACTTTATGCCCTAGTTGATGCGCTAGGTTTTGTCGCGAACTTTGAACTTTGACCGCTGATTGCTGATGCCTTTCTTTCGCCGCTTTTGCCGCGACTTTGGATTGTTGTCATCCTCTCGCTTTGTTGCTTTTGCCGCTCGCTAATACGAAGAAACCTTTCGCCGTATTTTCTATTTCGCCATTGCACTTTCTCGCCTCGCAATACGAAGAACTCGCGCCAAAGAAAATTCGTGAGTTTCGGCGGGTCGATTCAGATTCGACTTCGCCGCCATTCCTTGATATCCGCGTTCGCCTGCTTAGACTTGCAATCCGTCTGCTTTCCTACATTGTCCCGCTTTGAAAAAGGTGTCACGCCGCTTCTTCTTTCGGGACTGCTGCTATGTGAACTAAGACAGTTCCGACTGCTCCGCCGATGCCCTCGAATCGGCCATGCCGACCGTGCCTTTGATCTTGTGAAATATTGATGCTCGCCATTGCTAAGTCAAATACAAATCGCCTTTGGGGAAGATGATAAATATTTCTAAAAACGCAACAAACTGTTAGCATAAAGCACATAATTTATGTATGTAGCGTATACATCGCATATAGCACATTCAAACGCTTTCCTAACACGCAGGACCTCTTTATGCCGAGGTAAGCCTAAACGCCACTTATGCGAGATTATGACGGATTTGTCCAAGTCGCCCAACTATAATGCCTTTGTTGAAATGGCGACCAAATGACGGTGCACTTTTCCCAATTTCAGCATGTCATGATTGGGTTTGGATTTGTCTGTCATTGCCACGCTACACATAATATGTTGGTTGGTCGTTGGGTTGAGAAACCCGTCGACAAGTTTGGTGTCTTCTTAATTGTGGTGTCAATGCCAAGGACCGACCCACCTAAGGTAAATGCATGCATGCCCTAAAATAAGGGTGGTATAGCTCTATCTTAAGTTTTCTAAGATTTGGCTTTACTAGACGCAAGGTTCCCGAGCGGACAACTCGAGTGAGAAGGCTACGCGGCCACCGGTTAGACCGGGCACTCCACGTATATTACCGACTCTCCTAAATTTGGATTTTGAAGAAAGAATTTTGCTGATGCACCAAGCGCACCTCGCATGTAGTGTGTGATTGTGTGAATTTTCCAGAGTGGAAGAAATATGAACGGAATGTCAGTTTAAGGAAAGCAGTAAAGCAGGTAGCAAAAAATAAACAAAATACAATACACAAAAATTAAATGCAAAATAATTGCCAAATAATAGCCCTAGGTCTGTTGTGGTTAAGAACCTAAAATCCCCAGTGGAGTCGCCATTTCTGTCGCGCCCTTTTTCGGCCGTGACATTTTCTAAACTCCTGCTGCTCAAATTAAAAGATTAGAAAAATAAAATAATAAAATGTTAAAGGAAAGTTAAAGAATGCTAAAATTGCTAAAAGGATGCTAAAGTTTAAAATAGGCTAAAATTTAAAATGCTAAAGGGTTGCTAGAATGCTATGGTTCATGAGTCGCCACCTAATTAATTTGGGTGAATTAGACACCTAAATGTTTAACTAGTTTCAAGTAAAACATTAACTCCATTTTAATGGTCCGCTAACTTAATGAGATTCTGCAAGTGGTTCTTTATTAATCTAGAGGAAGCGGGTTAGGCACCCTCTAAGATCCGCTAACTCATGTTGTCCCGCCAAACCTAGGGTAAATTATTATGTTAGAGAAGTGCGTGTTTTAGAAAATATTTAAAAGAAAGTATTTAAAACATATGAGATGTATTTTGATCAAAAGAAAATGTAAGATTTTGTTTTAATATATAAAGTTAGTTTTGATGGAAAAACATGCATTCATAAGGTATTTATATGAATTTATTCGATTGTATAGCATAACATAGAAGTAGTAATGCAAAATCGATTATGGCGACATATGCATTATAGAATCATAGCATGCAAAGTGCCTATTTGGCAAGCAAAAGTAGTTTTCCTATATGAATGATAATGAATTTTGAAAATGGGTTAGGAATTTGATCATAAATAATATCCTAGCTACATGATTGATTATGCAAGTGAAGATTATTGAATGTTAAACAACGTATGGCGTGCCTAAAGTAACTATGTCGCGCCCATTTTCGACCGCGGCATTTATTTTCTAAACTAACTCCTGCTGCTTAAATAAAAAGGTTAGAAAATAAAATAACTAAACGCTAAAAGGTTTTAAAAAGTTCTAAAAGTTCTAAAATTGCTAAAATAGATTGCAAAAATTGCAAACGGTGCTAAAAGTGCAGAAGAGGCTAGAATGCTAAAAGGTATGCAATGTTAGAAAATAAATAATAACTAAGTGTTAAAAGTGCAAACAAATATTAAAGTGCTAAAAATGCAAAAGTGCTAGAAATGCAAAGGTGCTAAAGTAATTTTAAAGCTAAAGGGTGCTAAAAGTGCAAAAAAAATGCTAAAGGGTATATATTGCTTAGCGTGGTAGTATAATATTATTGTAATAAGACAATGTGGCTACTATGCAACTACCGTGTTTCTTATTCTGTATTAATAGAAATTTGTAACACGATTTTTAAGAACGCCTCGCTAATAATATCCTAGCTTATTATGCAAATGCTGGTATTGAATGGTCTGTTATAACTATAACAAGGCAAGGCAAACCTAAATAATTAATTTAAGGTAAATAAGTCAAACTCATTTCTAGCTATTGATTCAAGGTTTGACTATTCCAAATGCTAATTAATTAGTGTAGCGTTAGACAACAAATAAATGAGGCAGAATAAATAGTAAGTAAGGATGACTCGAAGGAGAGGCGATGTCTTTCGCACGGCTTGGATTTTCGTATGAGATGAAGATGCACACGCACGTAGATCCTTGTCTATTATAATTCATGATGAGTCTCAGATTGAGACTCTTCGCTTAGCTCCGAAAGTGCATGTAAAAGAAAGGAAATAAAGATTAGTATATGTCCGCATTTATTTAACACGAAAAAACACTTGGCACATAATTTGTATTTAAGCACACGATACGCCAAGGTCGAGCAGAGGATAATATCGAATGGGGATCAAGACTAATATGCTAAGATTAAGAAAGAAAATTACTGATTTAAGTATATCTCAAATATTCAGGTCATCAAGTTAAAGCACACATGATAACAGATTCGATACTCCCCAACAGTGGTCCAGAAGCTATCATAGGCTAGTACCAATTTTCCAATCAATTTTTTACCCCTATGCACTTACGGATATGAGCTCATGATACATACTGGCCAGGATTTCGATTTAGACCATCTTACCATTTATCATTTTTTAGGCAAAGTAAAGGTAAAAATCACAAATTCCAAATTTCACTCCTAAACATAATCTTGAACCTAAATCTTCTTTTATTCTTAACAAGACAGGGGTACATTAAATAGCAAGCCTTAAACAGGGTGGCAAGACTGATGTCTAGATATATTTTCATTACACATTAGACATATATAACAATTTAGACAATAAACATGTGTATGGGAGAACACTTAGAAATAAAAGTCGATTTAACCTTATTCTTAGCCAACTAACATGCAGACGTATAACAACTTAGTGACCTTATTACTTAGCATACTGGATTTGTTTTCTATTTACTGACATTAATATATGAAAACTGACACCAAATGGAAATCTACTTTCATTCTTACTTAGCCCTGTATTAACGCTAAACGAATATTTCAACAGAGAAACCATGGCAATAGGAAACACTAAAGGAAGTGCCATACTGTATTCAAAAAAACATTCTTAACACTAGTTTGGCATGGTCAGTAATATAATGAAACCATTACTTAAACAAAATCCCAGGTAGCAGAACACATATGACAACTATTCATGGTTCAGGGATACTCATATGTTATTCCTATAACTCATACAGCAATTAATCTATTTGGCCATGCATGCCAACACACAATAAGTATTAGTATGATCTGAACACATTAATGACCACAGTCGCGAATATCAATGACAATTAACTTTTACTAAGGGGTTCAACAAATATTAACAAGCATGACAACTAGTTAATACATGCATAATCACCATACCAAAGACATATATCACATCGATTCCAGAGGTAAACACGCCAATTTAAACCAAAGAACAAATTAACCTAAACATGATTAACCAAGTCGAGATCTAATACCATATAACATGTGGCTTTTAGAACTATGCTCACTAATCATATTTCGATTACTTTACGTACTCCTACATCTTGTCTAAACAGCATTACACATGCTCAAACGCGGCAAAGAAAGTTATAATCAAGCATACACTATATGAACAACACGGCGATACAGCGAATCGAGAAGAGTTTTGGTTTCACCTTCTCCGGGCAGCGAATCGGGGCAGCGTATCAAGTCGTCGGTTTGCTCGGAGGGTTTATTGCGGTTATGCGAAAGGACGAGACTTCTCAGAAAGCTCGAGAATTCTGATTATCTGCCCTAGAATGCTAATTCCGAATGACTCTTGCCTGTTTTCTCTCTATTTCTCAATGTCTTTCAAGTGTGTAGAGATTGGTTTATATAGCTTCAAATTGGGTTCTAAATTAGGTGCGATTTTGACTGCATGTAAAGGCTTTGGTAAGTAATAAAGGTTGATTTTAGGCTTGATTGGTATGTGGTTCGTGCGATTCTTACTGGACGATTTATGGTAAGGTTCTGATTTTGGAAAAGATTTTGCTAGTTGGCTTATGGTAAGTAAAAGGCTCAGGTGTGCAGTAGGAAGGTAAGTGGCCGGATTTTCACCAAAATCCTACGAATATCGACCGTCAAGGTCGCGCAATGAGCTAGGTTGCGCTTTTTTAGGTTTTCGACGGCGAAGATAAGGCTTAGGGTCAGGATGGGTCAAAGAGAGGGAAATAAAGCATGGACGGTCATGTGTCATCATGTCATGATTTTGGGTCAACGGTCGGGTAGTATTAGTTAAGGGTAGAGTTTAATTAGGTATTTAATTAGGCTTTTAATTAGTGAGTTATTAGTATTAAATTAGTGATAGATTAATTAGTTTTAGGCTTAGTTAATTAATTAGCTAGTTAATTCTAGGTAAGTGTATTATTAATCAATTAACAAATGTGATTAAATTAATTAGGTGCTTTATTATAATTATCTAGGTGCTACATTAGTCTAATTATTTAGGTGCTAAATTAGTCTAATTTCGAGTTATAAAACTATTACGATAATAAATGCGGGCGGGTTGCTTAATACTTTAGAATGCGACGCTATTATTTAAAATTTTATTGTTATGCATTATTGCGAAGTTAAATTAAAATTGAATGAGCCTTGAATTATTTAAATGCTAAATGCAAATATGATTTTTAAGAATTGTTTGAAGCTTTTATAAATGCGACGCTATTAAATGCATGTATTAGATAAAAATTGATTTTAAAGTTACCAATGATTACTAATAAATGCGGCTATGCTACCTGACACGACGTTATCGCTAAATTATTTATTTTATGCATTTATTAATTATTTAAGAATTACGACAAAGCTTAAAGTTATGCGCGCGGACTCTAAATGCTTAAACTCACGTAAACGCGATGTCATTATTAAATTAATTATTTATGCTCGTATTTAATGTCTTATTCGCCGCATTTTATTATAAAATCCTAAAATTATTTTACAAATTAGTGTAATTTTATAGTTAATCGGCCGATGAGGTCAAAATTGGGTGTCAATGCATGTCCGCTGACACCCAATTTTGACCCTCCCGTCCAGCCATTAACCATAAAATTACACTAATTTTGTAAAATAATTTTAGGATTTTTATAATAAAATACAACAATAAAACATAAATACAGGCATAAATAAACAATTTAGTAATGGCACCGCATTTTACGTAGAGTACTAAGCGCTTAGAGTCTCGCGCCCGCATTAATTAATTTTAAGCCCTGTCGTCATTAATAAATACATAAAATAAGTAATTTAGCAATGACGTCGTGTCAGGTAGCATAACCGCATTTATTAATAATCATTTGTAATTTAAAATCAATTTTAATCTGATATATGCATTTAATAGCGTCGCATTTATAAAGCTTTAAACAATTCTTAAATATCATACTGGCATTTAGCATTTAACTAATTTAATCTAAACTCAATTCAATTTTAATTTAACGTCGCAGTAATGCATAATAATAAGTTTTTAAATAAAAGCGCCGCATTAAGCATTAATTAAATAGCACGCCCATTTTATTCTTGTAATAATTTTAATAAAACACTTAAATAATTTGAGCACAATTTATTAATTTAATTAACTAATTAAATACCTAAAACTAACACTAATTAAATAACTAATGACCCACTTAAAATTAATACCTAATTAAAATGCCACACTTTAAAACGCAGCCCAACTAACCCTATATCGCCCCAGGCCCAGTTTTCCTTTACTCCGGCCCACGCCCGATCAGCCCACACACCCCCTTATTTCCCCTTGCCCGATCCGGAAGCCCACGCCCAATCTATTTCCTTCAGCCCTTTACCTTCCCTGTCGACTAAACGAAAGCCCTGCGAAAAAAACCCTAAAGTAAGAGTCGCTCACCCCACCTCCTTCACCTGCCGCCATGCCCGGATTTCACGAGAATCCGGATTTCTCTTACCCACGCATCTACCAAATCTGCTTACCATAACCAAACCGAATCACTTCAAATCAAGAAATATCCTCCAAATCCTTCCAGAATCAAAGCTTACCATAAGAATCAGCCTCAAATCAGTCCAAGTCACCCACGAAATCATACCAGTAGCTTACCTAATTTAGAACCCGAATTAGGGCTATAAATACAGAAGCTATATGCATGCAATAGTGAGAGCACAAGAGAGTTCGCTTCGTGAGATGGCATCGACAAGGGCTCGTGAGATAGCAATCGTTTCACCCTTAGCAATAGTTAGGAACCACATAGCAATTTAGGGCAGAATAGCAACAGTAGCTCAGTGAGGGCATCGATACAGTGGGGGGCAGAGGATAAGAGAGGAATACAGAGCAGAGCACAGTAGGGAATGGCATCGACTTAGTGGACTCAGATCGACTGCAGGAGGTAGAGCAGAGACAGGACACCCTAGCAGCAGTCAACACCCAGACCATTAGCATAAGCACCGATAGGTAGTTCAAATCTCCTTCTTTCAATTCAAGCCAAGAATCAAGAAACAAACCTTGCCTTCATTCGCCGCAAACCCAAAACCCGCCGAATGACCGACGACTTGATACGCCGCTCGGTCACGCCTCTAGAAGGTAAACCCGCCCCTTTCGCTTTATTATGCAATTTACACTTCGCAACTGCTTGAGTAACATGCTCACAATAATGTCAATGCTTTAATCGCTGTGCGTGGTCGAAATTGCCGTTTAATGTCGATGTCGCTTTCACTTAATCATAGCTTATCTGCTTCGCCTCTCGATTTACGACGGGAGGCTCACCATGTTAACCTATTTAAATGCCTCCGATCAAAAGAATATTATAAAGATTTGGCCGCCAATACCCATGAACTGCTCGTAACAATCATTTGTGTATAAGGAATTACGAGTATCATGCGCTATCAGGTTTGCCCCGCGAGAGTGTCTATACCGCTTCGTGTGGTTAGAGAGGAATCCACCTCTTAGCTTCGTCCGCTTTGTCTCTCGCTCATTGCTTAGTGTTTCTTATTCATGGCTTAAATTGGATACTTAGTTCTAATTAGCATATTTTCGATCGCTTCCATGTCAAGAAATAAGATATGGTGTCATCGAATTAGATTGAAACATGCTCATCTATCTCATTATTTGCATTACCCTTTGATCATACGTGATAGTCCTCAAAGATACCGATGTCGCTTGCTTCGCCTTTTATTAGTTATCTACCTATATTGGTCCTGCCTAAGTGCCGAGCTATACACTCCGCCCAGAACCGCTCGTTATGGTATAAAGAGCATGTATTCATTTCATTATAGTTCTTAGAAGAGTCTATATAAGCATGACTATTCCTCTCCGATAGCAAGTTGCATTCTCAACTCTACCAGATAGTAATCTGCAAGAAATGCACTCGACTAACCAATCTCGCTCAAACGAGTCCCAGATTCGACACCGTATGCCTCTATATCTATTAGGCTAATTATATGATTTCTCTATATATGAGGATATGGGGCTGGTGCATAGTATAAAGGTGACTATACCGCCTAACTTTAACTTAAGTGGTCATGCAAAAATACAATTATTATCGCGTATGTTCACCATACCAACTGCTTGATTGCTCGTGTGAAATGCTTCGATAATATGTAACTCCTCTTCTTGAGCTATTATGTCTGCTTGTCGCTTGCCCGTAGCGGTCCGAACACATATGAATCATTCATTCGAATTGTCTTGCGCTTTCGCTAAATCACTCATTTTGTGTTTTTCTTTTATATTTTAACGTATGTTAACGTATACTCCATTTTCTCCTAAAATTACTGAATATGTAAAATGTTAGTACCCGCCTTTTTCTTGCCCCCTAACATGCACTACTTTCTGAACCTGCATGCATTTAGTCAATTAGCTATCAAAATATATATATATATTTATCTAGTATACATATGATATATATAAAGGCCTATGGCAGGTTCTCTCCAAAGGTATCAGGCACATTTTTACTATGTTTGTATAGTAATTCCTATCTCTGTGAATTTGGCTTTAACTAACGACTTCATCAAACCCGCTACACAATGTAAGTTGGTTTGGGTTGTTTTGCTAGAGTCACTGTGATTGGAATTTACTATGCACATAGGGGCATGTTTGACATTTAATGATTTGTATCGAATATTATTTGAGTTGATTCTAATCCTTATCTTTCTTTATTTTTACATGGCACGCATTGGAGCAAAATAAAGAGTCTCACGGCGAGACTCATCGTGGCAAATTAACACTCGCATCTATGTGCATTTCTCTATCCGCATCGGAATTTCAACCCGCCGGCGAATCACATCGCCTTCCTTCGAGTCGCCATTGTTAATTCATATCCTCTCCCTATTCATTTATTGTAATTAATTGTCTAACGCTACTAATTAATTATGTATTTATAATGGTTAAACCTTGAATCAATAGCTAAAAATCAGTTTGATTTACTTACTCTAGGCTTGCCTCGCTGCTTAATAGTTATAATAAATCATTTAGCACCCTACACTTGCATAATAAGCTGAAATATTATTTGCCTAGATATCCTAAAAACCGTGGTATAATTTCCTATTAATACAAGAAAGGAATGCTGCTTTTGCATAATAGACATGTCCTCCCTCTTATCACAAAAATATTATATCCTCATGCTAAGCAATATATACCCCTTGGATAAAGGAATACTTGCATACATTTTACTTCTATTATATTTATAACTAAGATAGTATCCAGGCATTCTAATTGCACGGTTGTAAAAACTAACCTTGGCTTTTGCAGATAAATCTTACAACTTTCTCTTAGTAAGAACACATTTCTTTTCTCACGAAGATCTTTTCTTAAATACCCTTCAAAACATGCATTTTTAGTATAATAATTAACCCTAGGTTTGGCAGGACAACCGCAAGTTAGCGGATCTTAGAGGGTGCCTAACCCCTTCCCTCTAGATTAATAAAGAACCCTTACCCAGAATCTCACTAAGTTTAGCAGACCATTAAAATGGAGTTAATGTTTTACTTCAAACTAGTTAAACATTTAGGTGTCCTAATTCACCCAATTAATTAGGTGGCGACTCCGCGAACCCTTAGCATTCTAGCAACCCTTTAGCATTTTAGCACCCTTTTAAACTTTAGCATCTTTGGCAATTTTAGCATCCTTTTAGCATTTTTAAAACCTTTTTAAGCCTCTTAAATTTTATTATTTATTTTTATTTTCTAACCTTTTATTTATGAACCAGGAGTTTAGAAAATGCCGCGGCCGAAAAAGGGCGCGACAGAAATGGCGACTTCACTGGGGATTTTAGGTTCTTAACCACAACAGACCTAGGGCTATTATTTGGCAATTATTTTGCATTTAATTTTTGTGTATTGTATTTTGTTTATTTTTTGCTACCTGCTTATCGCTTCCTTAAACCGCATTCCGCTCATATTTCTTCCACTGAAAATTCACACAATCACACACTACATGCGAGGTGCGCTGTGCATCAAAGAAAATTCTTTCTTCAAAATCCAAATTTAGAGAGTCGGAATATACGGAGTGTCCTGGCCTAACCGGTCACAGTAGCCTTCTCACTCGAGTTGTCCGCCTGAACTCAAGGCCTAGTAAAGCCAAATCTTAGAAAACTTAAGATAGAGCTATACCACCCTTATTTTAGTACGATGCATTTACCTTAGGTGCTGGTCCTCGCATCGACACCACAATTAAGAAGACACTAAACTTGTCGACAAGTTTCTCAACCCAACGACCAACCAACATATTACGGTAGCGCAATGACAGATAAATCCAAACCCAATCATGACATGTCAAATTGGGAAAAGTGCACCGTCATTTGGTCGCCATTTCCAACAAAGGCATTATAGTTGGACGACTTGGACAAATCCGCCATAATCTCGCATAAGTTGACGCTTAGGCTTACCGCATAAAGAGGTCCCCGCATGTTAGAAACGCTCAATGTGCTATGTGCAATGTATCTGCTACATACCCGCAAATTATGTGCTTTATGCTAACACCGTTTGTTGCATTTTTAGAAATATTTATCATCTTCCCCCAAAGGCCGATTTGTATTTGACTTAGCAATGGCAGAGCATCAATATTTCACAAGATCAAAGGCACGGTCCAATGATACGACCGATCTGGCGGCATCCGAGCTAACGAGCCTAACTCGCTCGTTCCTATAGTAAAGCAGGGTCCTAAAAGAAGAGAAAGATGACACCTTTTTCAAAATCGACAATGTAGAAACCGCATGTGGATTGCAAGTCTAAACAGCCGTGCACGCGATATCAAGGACAAGGCGAAGTCGATATTTAATCGACTTCTCAAAACTCACGAATTTTCTTTCGAGCGCAGTTCTTCATATTAACAGAGCAGAAAGTGCAATTAAATAGAAAATACGCGAAAGGTTTCTTCAGATAGCGTAAAGAAAAGCAACAAAGGCAGAGGATGACAACAATCCAAAGTCCGCAGCAAAAGCAGCAGCAGCAGAAAGGAGCATCAACAATCAACAGTCAAAGTTCAAAGTTCCGCAACAAAACCTAGCGCATCAACTAGGGCATAAAGTCAAATTGGCAACCAATGCATCACACCCAACAAAGGCATCATGGCAATTCGTCAGTTGCAGCATTTAGCATGTCCATGCAAGGACAACATCTCAGTATTCGTCAGGCATATCAGGGACGACATCTCTATCCATAAAATTGCACTTCTCATATATATTTATCATTTTGTTTAAACAGGTATACACTAACGTTTTCTCAAGCTTAGTTGCGAGCATTTATTCTACGAGCAAAGAACACGCCCAGTAACGACGTTATCAAGACAAAGAAGTCTACGCAACGACGCCAAGAAGAATACGCCCAGTAACGACGTTATCAAGACAAAGAAGTCCACGCAACGACGCCAAAGAACAACACGCCCGCATAACGACGCGGATCAAGAAGTCCACGCAACGACGCCAAAGAAGAACGCCCGTGCAACGACGCGATCAAGACAAAGAAGTCTACGCAACGACGCCAAAGAAGAATACGCCCGCATAACGACGCATCAAAGACAAAGAAGTCTACGCAACGACGCCAAAGAAGAATACGCCCGCATAACGACGTTATCAAGACAAAGAAGTCTACGCAACGACGCCAAAGAAGAACACGCCCAGTAACGACGTTATCAAGACAAAGAAGTCTACGCAACGACGCCAAAGAAGAACACGCCCGCATAACGACGTAATCGCAAGTCCATGCAACGACGGCAGCAAAGAATACGCCCGTGCAATGACGTTATCGCAAAGAACACGCCCAGTAACGACGCGATCAAGACAAAGAAGTTCACGCAACGACGCCAAAGAAGAACACGCCCGCATAACGACGTAATCAAGAAGTCCATGCAACGACGCCAAAGAAGAATACGCCCAGTAATGACGCGATCAAGACAACAAGTCTACGCAACGACGCCAAAGAAGAACATCGCCCGCATAACGACGTGATCAAGAAGTCCACGCAACGACGCCAAAGAAGAACACGCCCAGCAACGACGTTATCGCGAAGTTCACGCAACGACGCCAAAGAAGAACACGCCCAGTAACGACGTTATCAAGACAAAGAAGTCCAAAACGACGCCATCATCAAGATATCACATCCACGCAGGACGATTTCTCAGACTCCAAATTGCATTTCTTACGCACGCTTTATTATTCGCCTTAGCAGCATGCACTAACTCTTTCGAGCTTTAGTCCACAGCGGGCAATTGCAGCAGCGACAACGATCCGCATTCACAATCGCAACACGCCCGCAGTGCGGCGAAATCACAAAGATTCGCAAGATCGCATCAACACGCAGACATCATATTTTTGCAGATAACCTTTTCTACTCACAGCTTGCATTACTTTAAAATTACGATCATCATTTTGCCTTAACAGCTTATGCACTAACCGCTTGTTCAAGTCTTAGCACGCAGGAGCAGGAGCACAACGTGGATTTTCTTACAAATAACCGGCAACTGCCGGGCCAACTTTCCCAACGACGCGTAAGCGCCAAGCGCTTGGCCCACTCGCCTCCACATCACCGTAGAACCCAAAGACCACAAGCCATAGCAGACACCCTGTGTTCAAGCCGCTTATATTCTTTTACTTTAGACATAGCCCAAAGGTCACCATAACTCGACATCGACAAATTTTGAGTCCGCTGTAACCGCCTCGTTGCAGGATTACGGTATCCCAAAGGTCGCCATAACTCGACACCGGGATGCCTTTAAGTCCGCATTAGCCCGCCTCGTGTTTAGATGATGGTAACCCAAAGGTCGCCATAACTCGACATCGACAGATTTTGATTTTTCGCCACTTTGTCTACCGCCAAAGATTTTTGCAATTCAAGATCGAGACAAAATCAAGCATGAGTCAACGCCTTTGTCCAAGATTCTTCCATCATCTCCATACAAAGAGGACATCCGCTGACACCCAATTTTGATTCTCCTGGCCCACCCATTAACCATAAAATTACACTAATTTTGTAAAATAATTTTAGGATTTTTATAATAAAATACAACAATAAAACATAAATACATATAAATAAACAATTTAGTAACGGCACCGCATTTTACGTAGAGTACTAAGCGCTTAGAGTCTCGCACCGCATTAATTAATTTTAAGCCCGCTGCCATTAATAAATACATAAAATAAGTAATTTAGCAATGACGCCGTGTCGTAGCATAACCGCATTTATTAATAATCATTTGTAATTTAAAATCAATTTTAATGATATACGATTTAATAAATACGCATTTATAAAGCTTTAAACAATTCTTAAATATCATAATCGCATTTAGCATTTAACTAATTTAATCTAAACTCAATTCAATTTTAATTTAACGTCATAGAATGCATAATAATAAGTTTTTAAATAAAAGCGCCGCATTAAGCATTAATTAAATAGCACGCCCATTTTATTCTTGTAATAATTTTAATAAAACACTTAAATAATTTGAGCACAATTTATTAATTTAATTAACTAATTAAATACCTAAAACTAACACTAATTAAATAACTAATGACCCACTTAAAATTAATACCTAATTAAAATGCCACACTTTAAAACGCAGCCCAACTAACCCTATATCGCCTGTGCCCGCTTTTCCTTTACTCCTACACGCCCGATCAGCCCACACACCCTTATTTCCCTGCCCGATCCTAAGCCCACGCCCAATCTATTTCTTCACTTTACCTTCCCGCCGACTAAACGAAGCCCCGCGAAAAACCCTAAAGTAAGAGTCGCCTCACCCCACTCCTTCACCCTGTCGCCATGCCCGATTTCACGAGAATCCGGATTTCTTTACCCACGCACTCTACCAACTGTTTACCATAACCAAAACCGAATCACTTCAAATCAAAGAAAATATCCTCCAAATCCTTCCGTAATCAAAGCTACCATAAGAATCACCTCAAATCACCAAGTCACCCACTAAATCATACCAAGAGCTTACCTAATTTAGAACCCGAATTAGGCTATAAATACGTGGCTATACGCATGCACAGTGAGAGAGCACAAGAGAGTTCGCTTCAGTGAGACGGCATCGACAGTGGCTCGTGAGATAGCAATCGTTTCACCCTTAGCAATAGTTAGGAACCACATAGCAATTTAGGGCAGAATAGCAACAGTAGCTCAGTGAGGGCATCGATACAGTGGGGGGCAGAGGATAAGAGAGGAATACAGAGCAGAGCACAGTATGGAATGGCATCGACTTAGGACTCAGATCGACTGTATGAGGCAGAGCAGAGACAGACACCCTAGCAGCCAAAGACCTGCACCATTAGCATAAGCACCGATAGTAGTTCAAATCTCCTTCTTTCAATTCGCCAAGAATCAAGAAACAAACCTCGCCTTCATTCGCCGCAAAACCCAAAACCCGCCGAATGACCGACGACTTGATACGCCGCTCGGTCGCCGCCGAGAAGGTAAACCCGCCCTTTTCGCTTTATTATGCAATTTACACTTCGCAACTGCTTGAGTAACATGCTCACAATAATGTCAATGCTTAATCGCTGCCGCGCGTGGTCGAAATTGCCGTTTAATGTCGACGCTTTCACTTAATCGTTAGCTTATCTGCTTCGCTCGATTTACGATAATGAGGCTCACCATGTTAACCTATTTAAATGCCTCCCGATCAAAAGAATATTATAAAGATTTGGCCGCCAATACCCATGAACTGCTCGTAACAATCATTCGTGTATAAGGAATTACGAGTATCAGCGCTATCAGGTTTGCCCCGAGAGTGTCTATACCGCTTCGCGGTGGTTAGAGAGGAATCCACCTCTTAGCTTCGTCCGCTTTGTCTCTCGCCTATTGCTTAGTGTTTCTTATTCATGGCTTAAATTGATACTTAGTTCTAATTAGCATATTTTCGATCGCTTCCATGTCAAGAAATAAGATACGTGTCACCGAATTAGATTGAAACATGCCATCTATCTCATTATTTGCATTACCCTTTGATCATACGCGATAGTCCTCAAAGATACCGATGTCGCTTTGCTTCGCCTTTATTAGTTATCTACCTATATTGGTCTGTTTGCCGAGCTATACACCGCCCGTGAATCGCCGTTATGGTATAAAGAGTATGATTCATTTCATTATAGTTCTTAGAAGAGTCTATATAAGCATGACTATTCCTCTCCGATAGCAAGTTGCATTCTCAACTGGCCAGATAGTAATCGCAAGAATGCACCTGACTAACCAATCTCGCCAAACGAGTCCCAAGATTCGACACCCCGTATGCCCTCTATATCTATTAGGCTAATTATATGATTTCTCTATATACGAGGGATATGGGCTGGTGCATAGTATAAAGCGTGACTATACCGCCTAACTTTAACTTAAGTGGTCATGCAAAAATACAATTATTATCGCGATGCTCAGCTATACCAACTGCTTGATCGCTCGCGTGTGAAATGCTTCCTCGATAATATGTAACTCCTCTCTTCGAGCTATTATGTCTGCTTGTCGCTTGCCCGTAGCGGTCCAACACATATGAATCATTCATTCAATTGTCTTGCGCTTTCGCCGCTAAATCACTCATTTTGTGTTTTTTCTTTTATATTTTAACGATGTTAACGATACTCCATTTTCTCCTAAAATTACTCAATATGTAAAATGTTAGTACCTCAGCCTTTCTTGCCCCTAACATGCACTACTTTCAACTCGCATGCATTTAGTCAATTAGCTATCAAAATATATATATATATTTATCTAGTATACATATGATATATATAAAGGCCTACAGTGTTCTCTCCACAGACAGGCACATTTTTACTATGTTTGTATAAGAATTCCTATCTCTGGTGAATTTGGCTTTAACTAACGACTTCACCAAACCCGCCATACTGTAAGTTGGTTTGGGTTGTTTTACAGAGTCACCGTGATTGGAATTTACTATGCACATGTGGCATGTTTGACATTTAATGATTTGTATCGAATATTATTTGAGTTGATTCTAATCCTTATCTTTCTTTATTTTTACATGGCACGATTGAGCAAAATAAAGAGTCTCACTACGAGACTCATCGTGGCAAATTAACACTCGCATCTACGTGCATTTCTCTATCCGCATCGGAATTTCAACTCACGGCGTAATCACATCGCCTTCCTTCGAGTCGCCATTGTTAATTCATATCCTCTCCTATTCATTTATTGTAATTAATTGTCTAACGCTACTAATTAATTATGTATTTATAATGGTTAAACCTTGAATCAATAGCTAAAAATCGCTTTGATTTACTTACTCTAGGCTTGCCTCGCCGCTTAATAGTTATAATAAATCATTTAGCACCCTACACTTGCATAATAAGTCAAATATTATTTGCCTAGATATCCTAAAACCGTGGTATAATTTCCTATTAATACAAGAAAGGAATGCCGCTTGCATAATAGACATGTCCTCCTCTTATCACAAAAATATTATATCCTCACGCTAAGCAATATATACCCTGGATAAAGGAATACTTGCATACATTTTACTTCTATTATATTTATAACTAAGATAGTATCCAGCATTCTAATTGCACGATCAGTAAAACTAACCTTGGCTTTTGCAGATAAATCTTACAACTTTCTTAAGAAGAACACATTTCTTTTCTCACGAAGATCTTTTCTTAAATACCCTTCAAAACATGCATTTTTAGTATAATAATTAACCCTAGGTTTGGCAGACAACCGCAGTTACGGATCTTGTATGTGCCTAACCCCTTCCTCTAGATTAATAAAAGAACCCTTACCTAATCTCACTAAGTTTAGCATCATTAAAACGGAGTTAATGTTTTACTTCAAACTAGTTAAACATTTAGGTGTCCTAATTCACCCAATTAATTAGTGGCGAATTCGCAACCCTTAGCATTCTAGCAACCCTTTAGCATTTTAGCACCCTTTTAAACTTTAGCATCTTTGGCAATTTTAGCATCCTTTTAGCATTTTTAAAACCTTTTTAAGCCTCTTAAATTTTATTATTTATTTTTATTTTCTAACCTTTTATTTATGAACCAGGAGTTTAGAAAATGCCGCGGCCGAAAAAGGGCGCGACACTTTTAAATATTTTCTAAAACACGCACTTCTCTAACATAATAATTTACCCTAGGTTTGGCAGGACAACCGCAAGTTAGCGGATCTTAGAGGGTGCCTAACCCCTTCCCTCTAGATTAATAAAAGAACCCTTACCTAATCTCATTAAGTTAGCACTCATTAAAATGGAGTTAATGTTTTACTTCAAACTAGTTAAACATTTAGGTGTCCTAATTCACCCAAATTAATTAGGTGGCGACTCCGCGAACCCTTAGCATTCTAGCAACCCTTTAGCATTTTACTCCGACAGATTTCAACATTACCAACAGAGTAGGGGCAGCGTCCACTTACTCACGAGGTCGCCGAGCGACGCCACCGTAGCGCGTAGATTCGACGCGAGCAGCGAGGCGCGCGGCGATGGTATACAAGCAACGGCGGATGATGGTTCACCGAGCTCTAAGCTCCGCGACGGCAGCGATGCAGACGCTGGGGCAGCTGGGTGTCGCGTGTCGCGAACGCGATACGCTGTCTCGCCGCACTGTCCCTATATACTAAAGCTCAAGAAAGGCTTAGCGCATAAATCGCTAAGACGTAATAATAAAGATGCGTAAGAAATGCAATTTCGGAGTACGTAAATCGCCCCCGCGCGATGTGATATGCCGACGACGGCGCTGCTTTGGACTTCTGCGGCCGATAACGCCGCGTTCGACGTGTTGGCCGCCGCGCCGCTGCGTAGACTTGCCGAGCAATGTCGCTGCTCGGACGCGGCCGCCGCATCGCTGCGCGGACTTGCCGATCACGCCGCTGTTCGACGCGTCAGCCGGGCGCCGCTACAGACTTGTTGCGGCCGATAACGCCATCGCTCGACGTATCGCCGGGCGCCGCTGCATGGACTTGCCGACACGCCGCCGTTCGACGCAAGCCGCCGGGCGCCGCTGCGCACTTCGCTGCGGCCGATAACGCCGCCGCTCGGACGTGTTGCCGATAACGCCATTGCTCGACGACGCCGCCGCCGCCGCTGCACGGACTTGCCGACACGCCGTTGTCCGGACGCGGCCGCCGCGCCGCTGCGTAGACTTGCTGCGGCCGATAACGCCGCTGCTCGACGCGTTGCCGGGGCGCCGCTGCGTAGACTTGCTGGCCGATAACGCCGCTGTTCGGACGCATTGCCGCCGGGCGCTGCTGCAGACTTCTGCGGCCGATAACGCCGCTGTTCGACGATTGCCGCCGCGCCGCTGCGCAGACTTGCTGCGGCCGATAACGCCGCCGCTCGACGCCGCCGGGCGCCGCTGCGCGGACTCACCGATCACGCCGCTGTCCGACGCGTTGTTGCCGGGCGCCGCCGCGCGGACTTGCGGCCGATAACGCCGCCGCTCGACGATTGGCCGGGCGCCGCTGCGCAGACTTGCTGCGGCCGATAACGCCGCTGCTCGACGTGGCCGCTTCCTCGTAATAATGCTCCCGCAAGCTGCTGAGAAAACGTTAGTGTATACCGCTTAAACAAAATGATAAATATATACGAGAAGTGCAATTTTATGGATGAGATGTCGCCCCGATACGCCCGATTTAATACCGAGATGTTGTCCTCGTACGACATGCTAAATGCCGCAATCGACGAATTGCCATGATGCCTTTGTTGGGCGTGATGCATTGGTTGCCAATTTGACTTTATGCCCTAGTTGACGCGCCAGGTTTTGTCGCGAACTTTGACCGCTGATTGTTGACGCTCCTTTCGCCGCCGCTTTTGCCGCGACTTTGGATTGTTGTCATCCTCTCGCTTTGTTGCTTTTGCCGCTTCGCTAATACGAAGAAACCTTTCACGTATTTTCTATTTCGCTATTGCACTTTCTCGCCTCGCATACGAAGAACTCGCGCCAAAGAAAATTCGTGAGTTTTGGCGGGTCGATTCAGACCGACTTCGCCGCTTGTCCTCGATATCCGCGTTCGCCCGCTTAGACTTGCAATCCTCGTCGCTTTCCTACATTGTCCCGCTTTGAAAAAGGTGTCACGCCGCTTCTTCTTTCTGGGACTCGCTTGCCTATAGGAACTAAGATGTTCCGACTGCTCCGCCGATGCCCTCAATCGGCCATGCTGACCGTGCCTTTGATCTTGTGAAATATTGATGCTCGCCATTGCTAAGTCAAATACAAATCGGCCTTTGGGGGAAGATGATAAATATTTCTAAAAATGCAACAAACGGTGTTAGCATAAAGCAGATAATTTGCGTGTATGTAGCAGATACATTGCACATAGCACATTCAAACGCTTCCTAACATGCAGGACCTCTTTATGCCGCAGGTAAGCCTAAACGCCACTTATGCGAGATTATGACGATTTGTCCAAGTCGCCCAACTATAATGCCTTTGTTGGAAATGACGACCAAACGACGCAGCACTTTTCCCAATTTCGCATGTCATGATTGGGTTTGGATTTGTCCGTCATTGCCACGCTACACATAATATGTTGGTTGGTCGTTGGGTCGAGAAACCCGCCGACAAGTTTCATGTCTTCTTAATTGTGGTGTCAATGCCAAGGACCGACCCACCTAAGGTAAATGCACGCATGCCCTAAAATAAGGTGGTATAGCTCTATCTTAAGTTTTCTAAGATTTGGCTTTACTAGACGCAAGGTTCCCGAGCGACAACTCGAGCGAGAAGGTTACGCGCCACCGGTTAGACCGGACACTCCACGTATATTACCGACTCTCCTAAATTTGGATTTTGAAGAAAGAATTTTGCTGATGCACCAAGCGCACCTCGCATGTAGTGTGTGATTGTGTGAATTTTCCAGAGTGGAAGAAATATGAACGGAATGCCAGTTTAAGGAAAGCAGTAAAGCAGGTAGCAAAAAATAAACAAAATACAATACACAAAAATTAAATGCAAAATAATTGCCAAATAATAGCCCTAGGTCTGTTGTGGTTAAGAACCTAAAATCCCCAGCAGAGTCGCCATTTCGCTGCGCCTTTTTCGCCATGCATTTTCTAAACTCCTGGTTCATAAATAAAAGGTTAGAAAATAAAAATAAATAATAAAATTTAAGAGGCTTAAAAAGGTTTTAAAAATGCTAAAAGGATGCTAAAATTGCCAAAGATGCTAAAGTTTAAAAGGGTGCTAAAATGCTAAAGGGTTGCTAGAATGCTATGGTTCATGAGTCGCCACCTAATTAATTGGGTGAATTAGACACCTAAATGTTTAACTAGTTTGAAGTAAAACATTAACTCCATTTTAATGGTCCGCTAAACTTAGTGAGATTCTCGTAAGTGGTTCTTTATTAATCTAGAGGAAGGGTTAGCACCCTCTAAGATCCGCTTAACTCATGTTGTCCCGCCAAACCTAGGTTAATTATTATACTAAAAATGCATGTTTTGTGGTATTTAAGAAAAGATCTTCGTGAGAAAAGAAATGTGTTCTTACTAAGAGAAAGTTGTAAGATTTATCTGCAAAAGCCAAGGTTAGTTTTTACAATCGTGCAATTAGAATGCCTGGATACTATCTTAGTTATAAATATAATAGAAGTAAAATGTATGCAAGTATTCCTTTATCCAAGGGGTATATATTGCTTAGCATGAGGATATAATATTTTTGTGATAAGAGGGAGGACATGTCTATTATGCAAAAGCAGCATTCCTTTCTTGTATTAATAGGAAATTATACCACGATTTTTAGGATATCTAGGCAAATAATATTTCAGCTTATTATGCAAGTGTAGGGTGCTAAATGATTTATTATAACTATTAAACGAGGCGAGGCAAGCCTAGAGTAAGTAAATCAAACTGATTTTTAGCTATTGATTCAAGGTTTAACCATTATAAATACATAATTAATTAGTAGCGTTAGACAATTAATTACAATAAATGAATAGGGAGAGGATATGAATTAACAATGGCGACTCGAAGGCGATGTGATTCACGGCGTTGAAATTCGATGCGATAGAGAAATGCACATAGATGCGAGTGTTAATTTGCCACGATGAGTCTCGCGCGAGACTCTTTTTTGCTCCAATGCGTGCCATGTAAAAATAAAGAAAGATAAGGATTAGAATCAACTCAAATAATATTCGATACAAATCATTAAATGTCAAACATGCCCCTATGTGCATAGTAAATTTCAATCACAGTGACTCTAGCAAAACAACCCAAACCAACTTACCCGATCAGAATAAATGGTTTCTAAGTCGTTAGTTAAAGCCAAATTCACAGAGATAGGAATTACTATACAAACATAGTAAAAATGTGCACAATACATCGAGAGAACTCGCCATAGGCCTTTATATATATCATATGTATACTAGATAAATATATATATATATTTTGATAGCTAATTGACTAAATGCATGCAGGTTCAGAAAGTAGTGCATGTTAGGGGGCAAGAAGACTGGGTACTAACATTTTACATATTCAGTAATTTTAGGAGAAAATGGAGTATACGTTAACATACGTTAAAATATAAAAAGAAAAAAACACAAAATGAGTGATTTAACTGAAAGCGCAAGACAATTCGAATGAATGATTCATATGTGTTCGCACTTCTTCGCAAACAAAGAAATGCACATAATAGCTCAAGAGGAGTTACATATTATCAAGGAAGCATTTCACACACAGTGCAATCAAACAAATGGTATAAATTGAACATACACCAGTAATAATTGTATTTTTTGCATGACCACTTAAGTTAAAGTTAGGCAGGTATAGTCACCTTTATACTATGCACCAGCCCCATATCCCTCATATATAGAGAAATCATATAATTAGCCTAATAGATATGTAGAGGCATACAGTGGTAATCAAGACGCCTGACTCATTCGAGCGAGATTGGTTAGTCGAGGTGCATTTCTTGCAGACACTATACGAGCCGAGTGAGAATGCAACTTGCACATCTGGAGAGGAATAGTCATGCTTATATAGACTCTTCTAAGAACTATAATGAAATGAATACATGCTCTTTATACCATAACAGCAGCTTACGAGTGTATAGCTCAGACTTAGATGCACTAATATAGGTAGATAACTAATAAAAGACGAAGAAAGCGACATCAAGATCTTGGGGACTATCACATATGATCAAAGGGTAATGCAAATAATGAGATAGATGAGCATGTTTCAATCTAATTCCAAAGGACACACATATCTTATTTCTCGACATGGAGGCAATAAAAATATGCTAATTAGAACTAAGTATCCAATTTAAGCCATGAATAAGAAACACTAAGCAATGTGAGAGACAAAACTGACGTAGCTAAGAGGTGGATTCCTCTCTAACCACACACGAAGCAGTATGACACTCCACAGGCAAACACACAGCGCAATACTCCCATAATTCCTTATACACAAATGATTGTTTCGAGCAATGTTCACGGGTATCAAACCAAATCTTTATAATATTCTTTCGATCGTGAGGCATTTAAATAGTTAACACGCGAGCCTCCCATCGTCAGAATCGAGACGAAACAGATAAGCTAACAGCTAAGTGAAACAAAGATCGACATTAAACCAAAGAATTTCGACCACGCACAAAGAACGATTAAAAGCATTGACATTATCGACAGAGCATGTTACTCAAACAGATTGCGGTGTAAATTGCATAATAAACCGAAAAGCGATCGGGTTTACCTTTCCGCAATGACCCGGGCAACAGATCAAGTCGCCGGTCCGCTGACGGTTTTGGGTTTGCGACGCGAATGAAAGGCAAGGTTTGTTTGCCGATTCTCGCTTGAATTGAAAGAAGGAGATTTGAACTACCTATCGGTGCTTATGCTAACGGTCCGCGCCGATCGCCAGGGTGTCCTGTCTCGCTTCTACCTCCTCCGAGTCGACGCCGCCCCTAAGTCGATGCCATTCCCTACCGTGCTCGCTCAGATTCCTCTCTTATCCTCTCGCCCCATCAGATCGATGCCCTCACCGAGCCATCGCTATTCTCGCCCTAAATTGCTATGTGGTTCCTAACTATTGCTAAGGGTGAAACGATTGCTATCTCCCCGAGCTCTTAATCGATGCCATCTCCCGAAACGAACTCTCATCAGGTTTCCCTATCAGACGCATATAGCTTCAGATTTATAGCCCTAATTCGGTTCTAAATTAGGTAAGCTACCGTATGATTTCGTGGTGACTGACCGATTTGAGGTCGATTCTTATGGTAAGCTTTGATTCGAAGGATTGGAGGATATTTTCCGATTTGTTGATTCGGTTTTTGGTTACGGTAAGAACCGCTGGTCGGGTACGCTGGTAAAGAGAAATCCGATTCTCCGCGAAATCCGCATGGCGCGACGCGGTGAAGGAGCTGAGCCGCGCCTCTTACTTTAGTGGTTTTTTCGCAGGCTTTCGCTTAGTCGACAGCGGTAGCGGTCAAGGAAATAGATTGGGCTTGGGCCTGACGGGCAAGGGAAATAAGGTGTGGGCTGATCGGCGTGGCGAGTAAAGGAAAACTGGGCCCGCGATATAGGTTAGTTGGTGCTTTAAAGTGTGGCATTTTAATTAGGTATTAATTTTAAGTGGGTCATTAGTTATTTAATTAGTGTTAGTTTTAGGTATTTAATTAGTTAATTAAATTAATAAATTGTGCTCAAATTATTTAAGTGTTTTATTAAAATTATTACAAGAATAAAATGGGCGTGCTATTTAATTAATGCTTAATGCGGCGCTTTTATTTAAAAACTTATTATTACGACATCGCGACGTTAAATTAAAATTGAATTGAGTTTAGATTAAATTAGTTAAATGCTAAATGCCAGTATGATATTTAAGAATTGTTTAAAGCTTTATAAATGCGACGCTATTAAATGCATATATCAGATTAAAATTGATTTTAAATTACAAATGATTATTAATAAATGCGGTTATGCTACCTGACACGACGTCATTGCTAAATTACTTATTTTATGTATTTATTAATGACGATGTATTTAAAATTAATTAACGCGCGCGAGACTCTAAGCGCTTAGTACTTCACGTAAAATGCGCTACATTACTAAATTGTTTATTTATGCTCAGATTTATGTTTTATTGTTGTATTTTATTATAAAAATCCTAAAATTATTTTACAAAATTAGTGTAATTTTATGGTTAATGGCTGGACGGGAGGGTCAAAATTGGGTGTCAACAACCCCCGTTGTTGTATTTGGGTTATGTTGGCTGGATTGGAAGGGGAATAATGGAAGCAGTCATAATGACGACAGGGTTGGTCCCAATCGCTACTTTCTTAGCCAATCCGGCTTCTTCCAAAGTAAGCATGGAACATGCTTGATAAAATCCTGGCAGGGGATTACTCTGACGAATAACCGAAGCAACACCGCTATAGGCCTCTGACAGGCCTGCAACTATTTGAAAAACTAGACGACTTTGAGAAATAGGAGAACCCACGTTGCTGAGTTTGTCTGCCAAGTCCTTGAGGCGTTTGCAATAAGAAGAAACGTTGGGAAAACTCGCCATAGCCACCGAGAATTTCGCCGCGATAACAATTCGAGAATGACTGTTATCTTGGAATATGTATCGCAATCGATCCCACGCCGCCATAGCCTTGGAATTAGGTTCCATAATCGTTTGTAAAAGATCCAAGGAGATAATGGCATAAATCCACTGAAAAACCTTGACATCAAGCATGACCCATAATTCTGGATCTGCTTCTTTAGTGGGCACAACCGTCGTAGAAGTAGACGTCGCATCACCCCCTTTGGAGGAGTTGGATGAATGATGTGGTGGAGGACTTTGTGTGCCAAAGCATGAATCTTAAATAATTCCACTCACGTCTCATATTGGTCGTTTTTAGGTCAAGAACGATAGGGATGACGCTTTTGATGTTAGAAACTGTGAGGGTAGAATGAAAATTGTTCTTATCAGTCATATGGAATAAAACAACAAGATTCGGAGAAGGGAATTTGTGAGGAAGGATTTTGGAAGAGAAGAGACTCGGTTTTTTTAAAAAATGGAAGAACAAAAATCGAGAATTTGGGTAAAAAATTCGAAAAGAAGAGAAGAAATTTTGAGGAGCGGAAGCAAGGTAAAGAGAACCTAGACTCTTGATACCATGAAAGAATTAATCCCTTGATTATTCTTATTGATTGAAGATACAATAGGAGAATTATATTCCTACTTTACATCTAAAACCATATACTATACAACTATGGTAATAGTATAATTATAATTACGGTACAAGACTAAGTCTACTAAATATACAATATACAAAATATGTAAAATTCAAATTCTGGAAATTTGGGGCGACGGCGCGGCATTGAAATCTAAAAATAAGTGATTGAAGTAACCTTTGAGTAATGGAAAAGTCTATTAGAAGTACGACTTTTATCCAAGAAAATGTGAAGTTATGTAGAATTTTATTAAAAAGTGAGCACATCAAATGATGTGACCCGATGACCTCTAAGGCCCACTGGACCCATCCCCATCATTGGGCCACCACTCTGTCAAAAGAAGGCTTTTTTTTTGTGCGGATTTCTCTCAAACGCATTGGTCTTTAATTTTTATCTTTGATATATGTGGTATTTAATTTTTTATCTGTTATTTATTTTATGAAAATATCTAGATTTACTTTGCAAGACATAGTTTCTATAGTATTTTTTTCTTTGAAAACTGAATTTTTACCTCACGCGGCATAAATTATGTAGGAATTAAGTTATGCGACATAGTTTTATAGTAATTTTTAAAATTATGTTGAGTGTTGGAAATTATGCCTTATCCGACATAGTGTGTGGATGTTATGATACATATGTTGAAATTAAACGCTAAATAAGTCCGCTAAAATTTAAAATTATGTCTTTTTTCATATTATATTGAGTGTTGACAGTTATGTCTTATCCGACATAATCTGTGAGTTGTGTATTATACATATGTCAAAGATAAACACTAATTATGCTGAACGAGTTTTAATTATGTCGTGCCAAAAATAAAATAAAAAATTAAATAACTCAAAATTAAAGGGCAAAAATTCAAGACCACCCCAAAATATGAACATTTGTGCAAATGACCCAAAAGAAAATGCTACTCTCTGTACCTACATAATATTTCCCTAAATAAGGTACTTTATTTTTAATATTTTAGATATTCTAAAAAATTCTGAAGTACTAATGTTATTCTTTTTCGAAATTTTGGAAATTGAAAAACACCAAAATTTTAGTTTTACATTTTATATTTACTCTAAATCATTCACAAAAATTCTGAAACAACATCAATTTTGTATTCATGGTCAAACACAAGTTCAATTTTCAAATATCATATTTTTTACTTTGAAAACAAAAAATGTTTTCAAATTCACATTTTTATGGCCAAATGGGCCCATAATATAATTAGTCACGGGTAATTCTCACAATTTCTCCTATTTTAGGTGGTTTTTAATTTTTGTCCTTCGCCTAAGAAAAAGATAAAAAATACGTTTGAGGTTGTGGGTTCGAATTTCAGCAGAGTCAAAAAGATAAAATTTGTAAGGCAATATTTAATTAGAAAATATGCATATTCAGTCAAAGTGATATAGAAATTATGCCGTAAGGGACATATTTTTTAATATAATTATGCATTGTGAGACATAGTTTCTATGTAATTATGCTTTCGAAAATACCTGGGAGGTTGTGGGTTTGAATCTGAATAGAGTAAAAAAATGCAAGATTTCATAGAAATTATGACTAAAAAAGTCATACTCTCTATACAACTTTGCCCGAATAGACATACTTTCTATGAAAATTTTGTCATGTTTTTTTTTTGGTTCGGCTGAAATTCAAACACAAAATTTCTAATTTAGTAGATTCGTGAATAAATGATACTTTGATCCAATTTTTTTTAATAAGTAAGTAGAGTTAAAAATTAAAGACCAAATTGAAGGGCAAAAATTAAAGACCAACACGTATGAAGAACAATCACGCAATTTTTTTATTAGTCATTATGGTTTTCAGTATCATTATTATATATATATATATATATATATATAGTTCCAGACTGGTTGGATTGCATAAAGTATCAATTTTCACCTTTCTTTTTCTTATTATTTAGATTTTTTTTTTCTGCTTCACATCAGCACTCAATCTAATCTAAATGGAAGGAAAAATCAATTCTTTTCCATAAACATAATTCTTCTTTTTTACCATAATAAGCAATTATAAATGTCAATAGTTTCCCTTTTGGTTTGTGTTATTAAAAATAGTAGTATAGTACAAAGTTTAATGGGGAATGTTAATGGAAGAGAAGAAGTTGGTATTGATGGTGGTGGGGTCCAAGAAACCATGAATGGTGAGTTCATGGGTCAGTCTCCACCTTCAAGTCCTAGGGCTTCTACTTCACCATTGATGTTTCGACCTCAGGTCAGTTCTTGAAAACAAAAGGTGAAGGGGGTGTTTTTCTTTCGCTGATTTTAGGTTTCGCGTAGATGTATACTCTTATGTGTATTCTTTATTTGTTTTGCATTATCTTGTTGTCTTATTTTTCTTGAATTCCTGCATTAACTACGTTCTTTTAGGTGAACCTCTCTACCCTACAAAGATAGAGTTAATGTCTACCCCACAAAGATAGAGTTAATGTCTGCGTACATCTTAGCCTCCTCCGGTGTGGGACTGGGTATGTTGTTGTTGTTTTCTTTTTGCTGATTGTTGTATTGGGTTGTTTGTTTGGATGTAAAGTTTTAATCTTTTGGAAGATTTGATGTTGATTTAGGCTGGATAGATTTGTACTTTGGGATTGATGGTTAGATCTGAAGAAAGGTCATTGCTTTGAGTAGTTTGATCTTTTCTTGGGAGTTAACAAATATGGTTATGGTTTATTTTGGAATCAGGTGATAAATTTTTATGATAGTTCCTCACAAAACATCTGTTACATAATATCAGAGTTTGAATTGAAGAGTGCTACCTTTTGTATTTATTGGAGGACTCTCCTCCTTGAGGATGATAGAAAAATATAGGCCCCAAAGATAACTTTTTTGGCTTTAGGATCAAGACATCTCTTTTCAACCTTGAATGAAACAAGATTATTTCGTTCCATTTTTAGTAAAATAGTGAAGGATATACCTTTAGTAACGAAAAAAGGGGTGGAAGGGATCCGAATATGGTGTTTAGGTCGATTAGAAAAGTGCAGAAATAGCTAGAACCGAATGCGGAGAGTATGGGAAAACATCTCGTAATGTACTTAACCAGAAAATAGATTATGCTCCCGCGGAAGTATCTACTCGTTACGGAATCTCACGTGTCAAAGTGTGGATTTCATATAGTTAAAAAAAAGGGGACGTGGTATATCCGAAACGTACGAAAATATCGTAAAGGCAGATGTAGTAGGGGTTGCAAACTGGATGTTACACAACTTGGTTTTGGAAGATATGGCACTAGTGCAGGAATTAACCAATTGTTAAACACTAACCAGCATTTTCCAGTTATCTAGCAAGAAAGGTTACATCTATGTATGTCGTGTTTATTCCTTATCAGAAATTGGTCCAGAATGTTGATCTTCTTATAGGCCTTAGACAAATATGTGAATTTGTTTTATTTGAAATGTTTTACCCCAGATGCCAGTGGTTCCTTTACAAAGACCCGAGGAGGTGCTTATCCCAAACCCTTCATGGATGCAAACCACCTCAGGGTACGAAGACTTGAATGATGAGCAAGGAGTTCCCACACTGATATCATGGACCTATGATGGCAAAGAAGTTGCCGTGGAGGGATCATGGGATAATTGGAAGTCAAGGTTTGTAAGCTTGTTTTCTTGATCCACATTCTACATCGGAAAAAGACAATTCTCAACTTCTTGGGCTTAGGCAACTTAAAATTCATTTTCTCAGGAACCCTTTGCAAAGATCTGGAAAAGATTTCACCATTTTGAAGGTGCTTCTTTCTGGAGTTTACCAGTATAGGTTTATAGTTGATGGACAATGGAGGTGTTCCCCTGACTTGCCATGCGTCCAGGATGAAGTAGGAAATACTTACAATATTTTGGATGTGAAGGTACGTTTGTCATCTCTAAATATCACTATTCATTTCCTTTGAAGGATTCTATTGAATTCCAAGCCTAGTTTCTATTGTGTTTTCCTATTACAAGGATAAACGCAAGAATAGAAGGACAACGGACGTCCAATAGGGACTTAGCTAATACACACAGACAAACATACACATATATATAACATACACTATCAAAATTTAAGTACATATTGTGGGCCTTTGAGATTGATTGTGAACGGCTTCGCTTTATTTGACTATGTGAATATAAAATATGAGTCAGATTAACTACCCTGTCAAACCAAGAAGAGTATAATCTTTATTTGTTATGCTCCTTCAAGATATTAGTTTCCGAAATGAAGTTTTGGCTTGTGAACACTGTAAGGAGTTCAGTTTACAACTATGGGAGTCTCTCCAGCCTGGACTTTTTTGCTCCGTGACATTGTCATTAAGGAAACAGGAAGTGTCAGCATATGGATCAGTGTTGGTATGTATATAGATTATAAAGTGCTTTGGTCCAAACATGTTGCTTAGAGTGTCGAAGGATGTTTTTAAAGTGAGGGACCAGCTCTTCTTTATGAATTAAAGAACTTATGGAAGAGCTATTTCTATGCTTCTTAGTAAAAACGGCCATAGTTTAGTCTTTCAGTGTGGAGTGTTCGGTGAAAACTGAAAAAATAGACTGTAACTTGACGAGCCATTGTTGTTGGAAATGATGATCTCTCTCAAACGCAATGCCTTTTTTCCTTTTAGAGAAAATTATACACACACAAAAGTATCAAGGAATGGATAAAAATAAAACCAACCTCATCACCGCACAACTTGCAAATAAGAGAAAAAAAAGGGAGAGAGAAGTGAACTAAAGAGGAAAATTACTTTGACTATTTATGAGACTCGTTTTTCTCGTACCCTTTGAATGTCTCCCATGACCTCCTGGAACTTTTGTAATTGTGCTGAATTTTGTAAAGAATCTTTGTAAATATGTCTATAGTATTACATATTTTTCTTTAAGTTGTTTGTGGTAGTCTTTATTTCTTTCTTATAAGGTAAATTTATAAATGTATGTGGTAGTCTTTATAGCAGAAACATTAATTGTGAATTTGTTTTTGGTAGCTTTTGTAACTTCTTAAGTGCTTTGGGCAGCCCAACATGCTAATGAGTTGTCGGTTTTATCCATACACTGCAAATTCTTCTATTTCCTCCTTCTGGCTGTCTTTAACCTTCAGAGACACGGTTTATAGTTTCTTGAAATTCATGGGGACTTTGCAAAGAGTCGAACGCAGTGAAAGCAAAAGATCTAAAGATGTTTCGAAAGCAAATACGAAAAAAAAACATATACTGAAACATAGATGCCCGTCTTTTTTGGCCATTTGGTGTAGACTAGAAGATGTGAACTCAGTGGATAGGATTTTCGATTTTCTCAGCTTCCTTCAGCGATGTAAAGAAACTGAGTCTGTTTTTAATTTTGACACAATGTTTGTGCTCGCATGCATATAAAACAATCTTTCTGGCTTTCTCAAAGAAAATCAATGAAAGCGAAAGATCCATATAGGTGATACCAAACTGTTGGGACTTCAGGTTTAGTTGTGTTGGTACACTTACATTTGACCCAGTGGTTTGCTAGGAGTCCTTTTATTTAGAGATTTCTATGTTAGTATAGGGATAAGAGTAAGATTTAGAGAACGCCTAGTTTTATAGAACTCTTATATGAGTATTGGAATGAAACTTACTCAAAGTGAGTGAAATAGACATTTACATATAGCCAACCTAACCGCTATTTTATTATTGATATGTAGTTACTGTTGTACCAATTATAGAGGGGAAAAAAGGGAAAAAGGAAGAAAGCAAATACAGCATTGCTGCTGCTTGAAATTTGGCTTTTGAATGCCTTATATGGATCCTACTTTAGCACCTGCTTCCCGTCCCCAAACCCATTGCTACTCAAAATGGTTGCAGAAAAGAAAATGCTACCGAACTTAAGATGCTAAATTTGACGTGTATACTTTATAAATAGTTCTTATAAATGTACTTTATATGTAGCAGAGAAGAAGTAATGACAGTAATAGGCAACGTTCTAAAAGACGCTAGGCGGAGGCTTGGCGGAGCCTGGTCGCCTAGCGCCTAGACGGCTAGGCGGGCGCCTAGACAGATTCCTAGGCGGGGGCCCCGCCCAGGCGGATGTATTTTTTTTAATTTTTTTAATATTTTACATCAATTGTATATATATCATGTATGCATAAAATATATAAATCATAAAATCAATACATTCTTAAGTAGTTAATAAATTCATAAATCATTAAAGTACCTTTAAGACGAACAACATGAGCAAAAATCAAAATTTCATTAATTACTAATAGCCTATGTCAATAATTTTCCGGATTATATTCCACGTTAATTTTCTTAAACTTTTTAATAAAAGTTGTTTGGTTATACATCATATTTCAATTTCGTATTGTAACTTTGAAATTGTATTTTTCAAGTTTAAAATTACTTTTTCAAGTAAAATTCTTCAACATATTTTCAAGTGAGGCATATTTAAATTTAACTTTCATTTTCAAATACTTCTTTTTTATCAACTAAACTTTTAATAGTAGTATTTATTTTCAACAATCACCAAATTCTTATCCAAATGTCCACTTAATTTTGTACTTTTTTGTCCAGAGGTCCCAATTTAATTTGGATTGTGACCCTTCAAATAGCCCAGGCCCAACACATAGCTATACGTAGCCCACCGATGGCGGGTCATTTTCTACCACCGACGAGTCGATGATCTGATGAAGAAGATGATCGAGAGAACCTAATCCAACATCACAAATCTCCACTTCGCTCCGCATTTCAAATCCATGATGTAAACAACCGATTTGCCCTTGATCGTCGCTTCAATTTCACCTCCGGTAAGAGGTATTTCCTAGCAATTATTCTCGACTGGGCCGCCTAGGGGCAAAACGGGACGGTCTGGGGGCGCCTAGCGCCTAGGCGGCCGTCCCAGCCGATTTTTAGAACACTGGTAATAGGTGAAAGTTATAGTTTGATATAGAAAATATTACACCATATTTAATATGATTAAGTGAGATATTCGAATTATTTAAATTTGTGAAAACTATATAAAATAACATGAAAATATTAAAAATGTCAAGTCCTCTTTATCTCTATCTCAATTGCTTAACTACCTACCTTGAAAGAAAACTACCTAGGAAGACTAGATGATTGTTAAAAGGTAAACGAAGTGTTGCAATTTGTTCGTAGTGTGTGACCATATCAGCATAGCCGGCTGGTCTAAAAATACTTTCTATTTTCATTTCGGGGTACCCAAACTTCCATTGGGCTATGTTCTTTCTTTTCTATAACCGTGGTGTCCGGCCAGCTCGCGTACTACCTGCCACCTCCCACCAGCAATAGGTATCAGGTAACTCTGTCCACCAAAGCTAGGACAAATGAGGAGAAATCACCAAGTGTTTTGTCTCTGTTGGGATTTATACATGATGGATTTCAACCCACTTCATTGATCACTTGGTCCTATTGGACTATGTTCTTAATACTGTCCTAATGATCACAGACTGACAGTATATGCTCTCTCAAACTGTGAATAGAATGCGTCAAGTCTTTCATTTCCTGGTGTCAATTGATTCCCTTCAGTCACATAATGACAGAGATTAAATCTAAATTGACAAAAACTTGTGCTATTTGATGCAGGATTATGTTCCAGAAGATATCGGAAGCATATCTGGTTTTGAACCTCCTCGGTCCCCAGATTGCAGCTACAGTAACTTGCAACTTGGAGCAGAGGATTACGCGAAGGAGCCACCGTTAGTTCCACCTCATCTACAGATGACTTTGCTTAATGTTCCATCAACTCACATGGAAATTCCACCTCCTTTGTCAAGACCTCAACATGTGGTACTTAACCACCTCTACATGCAGAAGGGCAAGAGTACCCCGTCTGTGGTAGCACTCGGTTCAACTAACCGATTCGTCTCCAAATATGTGACAGTCGTACTTTACAAGTCCATACAAAGGTGAACACCTGTCTGGATGATATGTCTTTTAATAACTTTAAGTCCGGTGACAAATTAGTAGATAGGATGTTTAAGATTTTAATGGAATTCCATGAACCATAATCTTGTTTTCCTTCCCAATTGGCCATTGGAGAATTGAATGAAAATTTTGGCTTTAATTTTATTGAATGATAATCAGAGAAACTGTGTTGTAGAAACAATGCTTGCATCACATGCAGTACCATATACAACCGCTAACAATTTTGTCCATTATGTACAAAGGTTTGTTGCCAATATACAATGATAAGTACTAACAATATAAAGTAGATTAAAATGTCAACATGATGTTATTTATTAGTTAATGATTTCATTTAAATTCAAATGGATGGATTGTTCTCCCGGGAAACAAGATACTCCCTCCCTCCCATATTACTCGTCCGTCTTCTCCTTTACACGCCACTTAAAAAATCATAAATAAAAGTGCATTTTTATTATATTATCCTTATTTCTGTTCAATAAATTTCATTCTAATTAATATTGACTATTTTAAAAAATAAGTAATGTTAAGGAAAAATAGAAAACTTTACTTAACTCTATCTTGATTTTGTAAATTGACAAGTATTTTGGGACGAATATTCTTAATTATGTGGACAACTATTATGAGCCGGAGGGAATAGCATATTTAACTAGTGTTACTATTCAAGTATGTCTCTAACGAGTTTAGTGATAAGAGTACTTGTAAAAACATATACTATCATATTATTCATTAGATTCGATTAAATATTGAATGCGAGTTAATTTTTACCTTTAAAACACATTTATATATAGTTTACAAAAGGAAATCTTATATTCAGCAAGATTCATAAAGATGAATAAAAATGAAAATTAAGAAAGAATACAAACATAGAAATAAATATGCAATTATGTGTTAAATACCACTTCACCTATTAAGTGTGTGAGTACTCAACTCATAATAAATTACACATTTAGGAGTAATTTGGTTGGAAACAAATATTTCAGAATAATTAATTTTGAGATAAGTTATTCTGAGATTAGTTATTTCACCGGGATAAAATAACACTACAATATCAAATTTATGAGATTAGTTATTGTGAGTTACACAATGGATGTACGAGAATAATATATAATTACCGCTAGTGCTTAGAAATAATAAACAATTACAATACAATAGGCTTGAAGCCTAACATCAGTTGCAACAACAACAATAAGTGTTGATGATTCAAGCTCTCATCATAAAGCTGCAACAAGAATTCTTCATGCGAGACTTAGGGCCCATTAAAAAATGAACCTTGGCGTTGCGTTGAAATTCTTTGACCGTTGAAGGAATAAGTATTGCTTTGGCTTTCTTGCTTTCACCGGGTCCCCTAATATAATAGAATTTGATCACTCCTCTCATGCGGACTCAAAAACTATGAGGTGAGAAGAAAACAGAAAAGAAAGAGTTTTCATTCTTACTAAGAAACTGAAAGAAGCCTCAAAAACAGAAGAAAGGGTGGAAAGTGAGGAAGAAAGAGATGTAGAAATAGAAACTGCTTCCGAAATGAAGGGGACTAAACAGGAACAAGAGGGATCCACTGAAGAAGATCCTTATCCTTCTCCTTCCCTTTTTTCGGAAGAAGGGTGGGATCCGGACAAAATCTATGAAACGGAAGAAATCCGAGTGAATGGAAAGATAAGAATGAGAGTCTTTCAGTTCGTAAAAGCTTAAGAGCTTTATCCATAAGTAATGAGAGTTAAATGGAAGACATCCGTTGTCACTTTCTAAGGGTATGGTAGAGAGTGGTCGCTGGTGTGTTGTTCGTTCTAGCGATAGGCTCCAAGCGCGATTCTGATTCGAAATGTCTTTTTCTAGTTAGACTTCTATCAATGGAATGAAAGAACCATCCCTTCCTATTTCTTTGTTTGTCCTGTCAGATAGAAAGAAAATTAGACCCCAAAGAGCCCTTCTTTACTTTACTACTTTAGGGGGTGGGGGTGAAGGGGGGGTTTACATAGAACCGAGGCAAAGTGGTTTATGATTGAATCTCAGAGGCATTCTTATCATTTGGTAGATCCAAGTCCATGGCCAACCTAGCCCTAAGCCTTTTCGGAATAGAATGCTTCTTTGACAGAGCTTCTGCAGGCATGAGTGCTCAGGTACGCCGTCAGTCTAAATTCCTAGCAGTCTTTTTCAGTTGTTGCTCATCCGCTGCTTGTTGCGCAACGGCTTTCACGCTAAGACGGAATTGGACAAAGAAAAGAGAGTGCTCGACCGGAACAACGGCAGAAAGAAATAGAAAATATTGAAAACTCACTTGCTGCCCTAGAACCTTCGAGAATTAGGTTCGGGAGTTGCTTTAGAAATTGTTGCTGGCTCCGGGTGTCAGTAATAGAAAAAGAGACAAACATTGGATTGTTTTTGTGTAACATATCCCTTTTTTTTCTTTGTCTAAGACCTTTCCTACAAGGAAAGAAAGAACCTGATCTTCTGTCTTAATCCTCCTTGAAGTCTTGAGATCTTCATTGGAAATGCAGCAAGCCCTTTGATCTTTATAACCTGAAATCAAGAGAAACTAAATCTGAAAATAGAACGAGGAAAATGTCTTGCTGAGTCTGTCACGACCCGAACCGACGGGCCCGCGACTAGTGCCCTACCTGGGCACCCTTCTACCCATACATCACATAAAAATAGTGGAAGCTTAAGAAACTCATAATCTCATGAAATAAAAACAGGCAAGCCGACAAGGCCGCCACTTTACATAGAACCAAAACGAGCTACAACTGTATATGTCCAACCCACACATGACTACAGACCTCTAAGAGTATACAGTAACTATGACGGGACAAGGCCCGCCGTACCACTGAATATACATAAGCCATAATGGAAGACCTGTACCAAAATGAGAAGCTCCGGAACAATGAAGCTATCCCAAAACGCTGAGCAAGGATCCTAAGCTCGCGGATCACCCAACTGAGTACTTATACCTGCGGGCATAAACGCAGCCCCCCGAAGGGGGTCAGTACAACAAGGTACCAAGTATGTAAACATGAAGTACAGTAAACAAGATCATAACTGACCAATGGATGACATGGACAAGTATAATAATCAAAATACCAGATCCAACCGTTCCATATAAAATAGAGCCAACTGTACCGTTTTAAAAGTGAGAGCCAACCGTGCCTTTTAAACAAAATGAGAGTCATAACAAAATCATGGATACATGTCCATGGAGTAACCGTATCTATTTACTTATAACGTATCCCGATCCTTTAGTGAGGGACTTGGTGGAATCATATAACGTATCTCGGCCCTTTAGTGAGGGACTTTGTGGAATCACAATACATATTGTCACGCCTCGAACCCCGGGATCGCGAATGGTGCCCTACCTGGACACCCTTCTACACATACATCACATGTAACCAGCGGAAGCTAAATAAAACTCATTATTTTTTTCTTTAAAAGTAAAATAGGCAAAGCCGACAAGGCCGCCATTATACATAAAACAACCCAAAGGAACTACAACTGTACAACTCACGCAAGTCCAGCCCACATATGAATACAGATCTCTAAGAGTTTGAACAGTAACCTATGACGGGACAAGGCCCCGTCGTACCCCTGAATATACACAAGTCTACTACCAAAGACTTGTACCAAGATGACAAGCTCCGGAACAAGGGAGCCATCTCAACAAGCTGGGCAAAGATCCTATGCTCGCGGATCCACAAACTATGTACCTATACCTGCGGGCATGAACGCAGCCCCCCGAAGGGGGTCAATACAACAAGGTACCAAGTATGTAAACATGAAGTACAGTAAACAAGATCATAGATGTACAAAAGAATGACAAGGGCAAGTATGAAAACTCAAATACCAGGTCCTACCGTGCCATATAAAAATAAGAGCCAATCAGACCTTGTATCACTGCATCATCAGATCATCAGACCTTGTATCACTGCATCATCAGACACTGCATCAGTATCACTGTACCACTATACTATTGTACCACTGTACTACTGTGTCACTGTACCTTTTTAAAATATGCCTTTTAAAAGTAAGATCAACCGTATCATTTCCAAATACCATTTCAAAATATGAAAGTCATGTCAAAATCAGGGTCATCCGCTCTCAGAATCACTATGCAATCCTACTCATGGTACTTTTTCACCCGCATGAGACTATTTCACCCGCATAGGTCTTGTGGACCCGCAATGAGCATTTGTACATGATACTCGCATCACGGAGAGCTAATCCATGGAATGTGTCCTGGGAATTGAACCTGCATGAGTCCTTCAGACCCGCAGTGAGTGTGTACCATCTCACGTCATGGGAGCTACTCTATGAAATATATACAACATTGTCGGCCCTCTAGTGAGGGACGCGGTGATGTGGAAATATAACACTCGCACGAATGGTTATATGAGCAAACATATGCAAGTTAAAATATCAAAGTCACGTCAAAATCAGGGGCACCTGCCCATAGAATCATTATGCATATCCTATTCATGAGACTATTTCACCCGCATGAATCTTGTAGACCCGCATAGGAAATCTGTACCCGATACCCGCATCACGGAGAGCTAGTCCATGGAATGTGTCCTGGGAATTGAACCCGCATGAGTCCTTCAGACCCGCAGTGAGTGTGTACCATCTCACGTCATGTGAGCTAATCCATGAAATATATATACAATGTACGACATGTTCTGGCGTATTCTGGGACTCGGTGTAATGTGTTATTAAGTCAAATAAGGTACAACATGTTCCGGCCCATTCTGGGACTCGGTGTAATGTGCTATAAGTCAAATAAGGTACAACATGTTCTAGCCCATTCTGGGACTCGGTGTAATATAAAGGAATGTACACTTATAGCTATCACAAGCAACTATGTACAATTTAAATCATCTTTGACTCTCATTAGAACCACTAAAATGAACCTTCGCTTTAGAAAACCAAGGCATTATCATGTCTTCCTTTTATAAACACCAAGGAAATATCATGCCTTCCTCTTTAGAAATATCAAAGTACTATCCCGTCATGTAATATTGGAGACTTGAACCCCAAAAGTACTATGTACGTCCGCCGTACATCCTTTCCTTTATAAAACCCCAAGACACTAACACTTGTAGCATCAAGGCACCTACTCTTTTAAATCCAAGTGACTTCTACTTTTAAAATCAAGACAAGTATACTTTTAATATCAAGTTACTACCACCTCATGTACCACATGAAATCTAGATTCCTCTCGCTCTTCTGGCTAACATTATGGAAACATTTGCATAGTGATAACCGATCTGAATTGACAAATTAATCCATTTATGAATCGTGATTAATATATATCATGAGATTTTATATAATCAGCTGTGAACCTAGAAAATATAAAATGAACTGGTTATATCTTAGCTTCTATGCAGATGGATAACATTCTACTCATTTCAATATAATTGATTGTCGACTCCTTTTTCATTTAACGCTGCAATGGCTTATTCGATACCTTTTCTCATTAGTGCTGTAACTACCAATATCAATTCGACTCCAATACTTCCTAAAAACTCTTACCAACATCTCCCATAAGACTTGGTAAGGACTTAGGAATAATTTAGACATGCCTTTAGCATATAATCAATAACATGAATACTCCTTAACTTCTAAGAGTAGAATAACTTTTGAAACAACACCACAGTTATGGTTCACACAAAGAACATGCCAAAAGAGATAAGGAAGAGGTTCACATACCTCAGTGACGACTAACCAACACGACAAGTAGAATACGCCCCGAATAGGTACATCAACCTTATCGGCTATTCCACACGCCAAGTAGAAAATGCCACAAGTAGTACTTCAACCTATAACAATAATAATATTTCTATCAACTTCATACACACTAGTATAAGACTTATACCAAGTAATGGTCCTCTTATTCTACGAAAATTTAGGCAGCACTTCCCCCGTTTATACATACTTTTCCACCTTTTTCAAGGCCCAAATTCAACAACAAGCAAGCCATATTTAAGGCACAACCAACAGTTAACCAAAGGGGATTACACGCCTACTTGACGTGTAAAATTCATCCCCTTAATCTACCAAAGCAATCCATAAAAATCAGTCCAATATCCAACAACAACAAGGGTACAAAGTGAAGCCTTTTAATACCTTTCTACATCCTTAATCTCTTAGGACTTCCATTAACAATTACCACATTAATCATGCATATAGATGGCTGATTTTCCAGCAGCCTAATACCACAAAACAATCCATAAAAACTGCATAATAACGTCCAACAGTTTTATAGATTCCACGGCCAACAACTACAATCCGATAACTCTTTCCTTAATCCTTTTTATTCCAATTCAAGTTCCAAAACTTCTATATAAGTTATATCAACTTATTAACAACAATATTACTCCATTATAACATGCAATAGGTGAAGATAACAACAACACAACCAACGAAATCCAAGGGAACCCGAAACTGTCCATTCTCGGCCAAAGCATTAAAAATGGCCCAAATACTTTTTATCCTTCATTATTTTTAGCACAAGCTCATATATACATTATAACAATAAGTAATATCCAATTACTTCAAGATAAGGAAGATTTTTTGCCTTATTTTGTGCCCAAAAACGTCCCAAATAGTCCGCACTATAATGGTCCGCAGTTTTTATTTTGCTCCACTTCTTCAAGATCCAATCACTCTCATGTATCCACTACAACCTTATAACCAACTTTCCTTCACGTTTTACCTCCAAAAAGTCGACGAATAAGCTAGGGTTTCACTCCAAACTTTCTGCCCAACCGTGACAAGTCTTGAAGAATATTAATCTAGGCTTAGCACTTGGTTTAAGGGCTTAATCTTGGAGAAAGAAACTAATCAACCCTTGTTGTTCTTGGCTAGGGGTTCTCGAAAAAATAGGGAGCTTAAGGGAGAAGATGAGAGCTATATGGATGTAAGTGTATAATAATTCAAGTCTTGCAAGACTTGAATATTTATTCTATGTGTAAAGCTAAGTGTATGGACAAGTGGAGTGGGACCCACTTGTCCACTTGTCCTCTTCTTCTCAAAATATCTAAAGTGTGGTCATCTTGCAAGACAAGTGGAGGGTGACACATTGGTCCAAAATATTATAATTTTCGAACCCCCCTCCCCCCCCAAAAAAAATTGTGAAATTTTCGACGGACCCCATATTATCAATTCCAATTCTCCGTAATCCAATACTAATCCCACAAATCCAATTAGAAGTATTAAACTCCAAGTTAATATTTTTTCGTCGTCACATTTTTCCAAAATTTTCCTTAAGAAAATGTAATAATTCTTTCCTTCCAAAATTCAAATCTTAAATCCTTAATCACGTTCTCAATTAGTAAGCCCTGGTATTACGGGGTGTAACATATATATATATATATATATATATACACGCCTGAGTATCCTGTACTTGCATCATGGATACATGTCCATGGAATCAAATATAACCTTACCGGCCCAATCGTGAGACTCGGCGAAGTGATGAACAACACTTGCACAAATAGCTCTCACGAGCAACCATATGCAATTTAAATCACCACTTTGACTCTCCATATAATCTCTTTAAATTGAACTTTCATTTAGAAAAGCCAAGGTACCAACATATCATGTACCAAACATTTGTAATGAACCTCCATTTTATACAAACCAAAGTACCAAAATGTCACGTACCAAACATTTGTAATGAACCTCCATTTTATACAAACCAAGGTACCAAAATGTCATGTACCAAACATTTGTAATGAACCTCCATTTTATACAAATCAAGGTACCAAAATGTCATGTACCAAACATTTGTAATGAACCTCCATTTTATACAAACCAAGGTACCAAAATGTCATGTACCAAACATTTGTCATATCTTTTCTTTTAGAAAATCCAAGCACTATCATGTCATGTAATAGTAGGGAATTGAACCCAAAAGTACCATGTACGTCCACCGTACATTCATTTTATAAAAAGAGTCATATCATGTATCATTAGGGACTTGAACCCAAAAGTACTATGTACGTTCACCGTACATACATTTTATAGAAAACACCAAGGCACTCTCATACCTCTCATTTTAAATCCTCATTTGGAAAATCAAGACACTTATCATATCAAGTATCATTTTAGGATTAAGATCCAATAAAACTATGTACTTCCACCGTACACTTACTCCAAATAAACATGCCAAAAGAAGGAATGATAGTTCACATATCGCTTATCGTCTGTATCAACTCGATAATCTAAATTCGTCTCGCTCATCTGGCTAACATTATGGAAACGTTTACATGGTGATAACCGATCCGAATTGCCAAATTAATTCATTTTATGAGTCGTTAGTAAGTTATATATTTATAATGATTTTATCTAATCGGCTGTGAACTAGAAAATGTAAAACGAACTGGTTATATCTTAGTTTCTATGCAGATGGACTTCTAATCATTTCAATATAATTGATTGTCGATAGCTTTTTCATTTTACGATGCAATGACTTGTTTTAATACGCTGCAATGACTTGTTTTAATACTTTTACCAAAATCAGTCTCAACGCTTAATACTTATTAGTGGTGTAACCTAGCAAGATCAACTCGACACCAATACTTACTAAAAACTTTTACCAACATCTCCCATAAGACTTGGTAAGGACTTAGGAATAATTTAGATATGCCTTTAGCATAGAATCAATAATATGAATACTCCTTAACTTCTAAGAGTAGAATAACTTTTGAAACAATACCACAGTTATGGTTCATACGTAGAACATGCCAAAAGGAGAAGGAAGATGTTCACATACCTTATCGGCTTATACCAACTTGATAACTAGAATCCGCCTCAAGTAGTACTTCAACCTATAAATACCATAACACGTATATCAACTCCATGCTCACTAGAGTAGGTTATATACCAAGTAATGGCTTTCTTTTCTTATAAAAAATTGGACAACACTTCCCTTATTTATACGTACTTTTCCATCTTTCAGTAAGGCCAATTTCATCAACAACCAAGCACCAATTAAGGGCACAACCAACAGTTAACCAAGGTGATTCACACACCTACATTTCACGTAAAAACAGCCTCATAATCCACGTAAAACAGTCCACTAAAAACAGTCTACAATCCAACAACAACGAGGGTAAAAAGTGAAGTCTTTCAACACCTTTCTACACCCTTATTCCCTTAGGACTTACATTAGAAATTACTATATTTAAACATGCATATTGGTGGCTGAATTTTCAGCATTCAAACGGCACAAAACAGTCCCTAAAACTGCACAACAATATTCAACAGTTTGTAGTATTCTCGGCCAACAACCCTAACACAATAACTCTTTCCATAATCCCTTATAATCAAATTCAAGTTTCAATACTTTAATATACGTCATATCAACAACAATATTCCTTCATTTTAACATGCAATAGGTAAAGATAACAACAACAATTATAACCAACAAATCCAATATCCGAAAACTGCCAACTTTCAGCCAAACACCCAAACACTGCCAATACACTCCTTATTCTCAATTCTTCCTAACACAAGTTCATCTATTAACTATAACAACATGTAATATCCAATTACTTCAAGAGGAAGAAGAATATTACCTTAAATATTTCCCAAAACAGTCCACTAACTTTCGGCCCACAGTTTGTCTTAGCTCCACTTCTTCAAGTTCCAATCACACACATGTAACCTCTACAAGCTTGTAACCATCTTCCCTTCTTGGTTTACTTCCAAAAAGTTCATAAACAAGCTTAGGGTTTCAACACCCTTTTCGGCCAAAACTGTTTTTGGATAATCTTGGAGAGTTATCTTGGCTTGGAACTTGATTAGGGTGCTTAGTCTTGGATAATAATCAACTCTTGTTCTTTGAAATTTTGCTTGGTTCGAGACTTGTAAAGCTAGGAGAAGAGAGGAGAGAAAGCTTTTGGAAGATAGATATTATGTGAGAAATGGCTAAGTCTTGCTATCCAATCCTCTATATAGATATTTGTCTTGCAAGACAAGTGGATGATGGACACATTTCACCCTCCCATTGGCCAAAATCCTTTCCTCACAAAACATCTTAACACTTGGCCAAAATATCTTATTTTTCGAAGAGCCCCACAAAATTGTGAAATTTTTGATGGACCCCATATTATCAATCCAAGACTTCATAATACAATAATAAGTCCATAAATCCAATTAGAAGAATTAAACTCCAAGTTAATAATTTTTCGTCGTCACATTTTTTTCCATAATTTTTTCATATAGAAATGTAAATATACTTTCCTTCCAACCTTCCAATCTTATTTTCTTACTTATGTTCTCACTTATATGCCCTGGAACTACTGGGTGTAACATTCTCCCCCCCTTAGAAACATTCGTCCTCGAATGTTCATCAAAGGTCTCAAGCTATACAAACTCAGCATATTCTCCTTTAACTAAACCCATCGACCTATACTTGTTAGTGTCAGCACCACGATCCTCGCACGCCAAGATCGCGTTCCGAATTCCCGCACTTCTAAAGTTTCAAAGATCATGTCCTCGCTATTTGGCACATACACAGGTTCAAATTCACAAAGACGCTTTTTTCTCACTTAATCTCTTTCTTTTCTACTAGTTCCAACAATACTCAGCAACCCAAAGATGCCTCACATGGCCACCATATAACACATAGTCTCATTCATCAATCACAACTAATATACTTCACGTATACTATGTACTTTAACCAAGATCAAACATAGAATACTTTACTCAAAAAGGCCTTGTATAATCTAAGGGCTCAAGGATTATCCAATATTCTAAGATCCTTAAATACTTCATGTTCCAAGCTTACATTATTTATCCCCGTATACGGGCAAGATAACTTCTCATAATCTCAAAATCATGTTGTCTTAATCACAACAACCCTATTTACTCCATACCAATATTATTCGTACATATCACTTAAGCATACAACACAGCTTAATCTAACAACATGGTATGCCATTAAGTCAATTAAACATGATCTCTTAAGGATCCATCACCCTCTCCGACAGCTCATCACCTCATAATTACTCCAAATTAGCACATATATAACCTTGGTGTGGATTCATTACACAGTTTCATACCTTTCAAGCAATTTATAAATCTTAACCATCTCACGATAACCCATAATCATTTCAGGCAACACACACATGACCCTAATAAATATGTATGTATAGATGTACATCATCATACCAACTATACAACAATTTTACCAACCTGTATACCAAGTCCATATATTCCCCTTCGGGCCCGCTGTCGCTTTCTTTGGAGGCATAGCTGCAACCACAATAATACGTTAAGGAGAGACTGCCCTAACAACATAGCTCTATCGCACGATCTTAGAGTGAGGAAAATAGAAATCAATCATAAATGTACTGTAGCCTCCTGTTTATGGGTGTGGTGCACAACACACCGATAACCAAGATTCTACTGCACATGGTTTGTAGACATTCCGAGGACTAACTGCTCTGATACCACCTTTGTCATGATCCGAACCGACGGGCCCGCGACTGGTGCCCTACTGATGCGCGGTAAGATGCACACACTTTAAACGCAAGTGCACGTTATCGTGACAAGTAGTATAGTCTTGATAAGACCGAATATCGTCCTCTAGGATTAGGGTTCAAGTACCAACTATCTATTTTCTAGTATCTATTTGGCGAATTGATAAATGATTGGTTGTTTATAACTAAGAATTATGAAAGCTATTTAAATATAAAGATTTACTTCAGATGTGATGAGAATAGGGCTTCCATGTATCCTTACTATCCGCTTATGCTACGTACTAATGCATTAACTTATGGTATTCTTCTTTGAGAAAACAGTTTACGAAATCGCTTTATACTCCCGTTAGGGTTATATAAACACTCAACCTCAAAGATCGCACCTTACCTACCTTTCTGATAAGGATAACTTTATAGGAGGATTAAGAACAAAACCTAGTTGACCGTCACGCACAATGCGCAAAAATTAAGGTTGTTAAGCCTCTCATCAACGCTTACATAAATAATTGAGGTATTTTCATCCCCAATCCAAGAATGTCTACCCAACTTACAACATATTCACAATCCCCTTTCTAACTGATTAGAAATCATATAGTGATAATCGGTTGTCAATTAATTACCAAGAATTCAACTCAATTATTGGATAGATCTCACAATAAGAAAAATAACCATAAAGATGCATTAATTTATAACATAAGTTTCTAGCAATTCAACAATGGAAAGTTATAAGAGAATTAGTTCCTAGCCATCGACATGACAAGAACTAATTCAAAGTTCATCATACAAAATCAAATAAAGAACAAGAAAGGGAAAAGAAATTACTAAACTAATGGTCTCAATCTCCAAGCAAAAGTCTAAAGTCTTGTGTTGTGCAAGGGGAACCTCAAAACCGCCTAGGGTTCTCCTTTTATAGTCGCAAACCGCCCATCTTTTCCTTCGTGCCCGCCTGCATTTCGCCAAAGACCTAATTTTTCCGCGCCGCTGCGCGCAGACAAGCCGCGGCGGAAGTTCTGCAATCCGGGTGTTTTGGCGCCGCGCCCCGATATCTGTTCCGGTAGCCGCGCTACCGAACTCTGTAGTTTCTCGGATGTTTAGCGCCGCGCCTCGTCCGCCGTTCGGTAGCCGCGCTACCGGATCTTCTCGCACTTCTGCGAATAGTGGCGCCATACCGCTGATCGCAGGAGGCCGCGCTGGTCTGGATTTTACCCTTGTTCGCCACTTTCTCTGTTTCCAGCTCTGGCATCTCCTCTTTTGCCCTCTTTTTGCTCCTTTTCCGCCATTTGGCCATTTTAACCACTTTGACTCAATAGAAAGAAAAATTATCCTAATACAACACTTATATGTGCAAAACGGGATAAAAGACTAACTAAAACTGACTCAAAAAGTGTATATAAAATACACCGATCAAATACCCCCAAACTTAACATTTGCTCGCCATCGAGCAAAGATAGAAAGAAATAAACTAAAAGACTCAAAGAACGAAAAATAAAAGACTCACCCATTGATCACTTTTTGCTGCATAAGTGTTAACTAGAAAAACATGAAGGTTAGCAGAATAATATGCAGGAACATATAGCATGAAATTTTCAGCACACTAAACACATGAAGCTAAATATTTCGCAAACTCATATTCATCATGCTTAATGGAAGTCACTATACTAAATCATGCATGTAAATTCAAGAATTCCTATGGCATGCTTACTTACTATTCTCCACTAATTCTGGATATGCATAAAAGAGATCTTCAGGACTTTAAGGTCAGAATGTAGGCTTAGGTAGGGGTTGGTAAAAATAGGCATTTAGGCTCATTTTTGTGTACCATAAGCTCTTTAGCTTTTCAGTATTTCCCTTTTCTTTTTGTTCTTTTCTTCATTTCGATTCTATCTTTCCCCTCTTTTGTTTTGGGAGAGTGAAGTATCTAATAATGACAAGCACCCCCAAATTTAGGCTTTTGCCTATTTCTTATTACTTTTGTATTGGGGTGCAATAGACTTATTCACTCTTATTGTCTTTTTTTTTTTAACACAATGTATTCCACTATTTCATATTTTCACTTATGGTACAATTTGTGGGAATATAGGGTGTCAAAGAAGAAGTTTCAAATTTAGGCTCAATGGGGCTGACTAGGGATATTTTTAAAGTACAGGACAGAAAAGAATGGTAAGAATTGGCTATCAAAGAAATGCCTGAGTCATTTCCCTAACATGCATATCCTAACTATTTCGCCTCAAATAACAAACAATCATAACACATAAGCATTTATCATTTAGCATGCATAACTCAAGCAAGAAACTCCAAATAGACAGAATCTGTGAGTTTTTGGCATATCTAACCTAAGTGTTTAGATAGTTGCTTCAATTCCTTTACATTATTCCACCTTACTTCACTAGGTGTTTCTAGCAACTACATCATACATGATCTTTGACAGGCAATTATGACTCAAAAAGAAAAAAATTTGGTGACTCAAAATAAACATAAAACAATCAAAAAGACTTAACTAAAACATAACATGACACACAAATAAAACACCCCCAAACTTAAATCACACATTGTCCCCAATGTGTGTAGACTCAAAGACAGTAAAAGAAATAAGACACTTACAAACCTTGGTTAAAATGGTGGTGGTGGCGGTGGATAGTACTTTGAATTCCGTGAGGGGAGGAGCATTCTTGGTGTTTTGATTTGGCGATAGGGCCTTCGGCTCAGGGTGTCTTGCAGAATTCAGATTTTCCGTTGTGGCGCCGCGGCCCTGCAAATGGCGCCATGGCTGAAACTCTGGCGTCTTCGATCATTTGGCGCCGCGTTGAGCCGCGCGCTATGGCGATTTTTCTGGTATCGCTTCTCTTCATTTTTCGCCTTCCACATCTCTGGCTTTCACCACAACACAACATAGACACAAAACCCAAGACCGTGAGGTGATCAAGACGAAATAAAATAAAATAAAAACAAATTGAAATAACATAATTAAAAATATTGGGTTGCCTCCCAAGAAGCGTTGTCTTTAACGTCTTTTAGCCGGACGCAAGTTCCTTATTATTTTAAGGTATGAGAAGTTACCAAGTTCATGTATTCCATTTCATTGATCAGGTAGGGTTTTAACCTCTGTCCGCTTACCTTGAAGGCGACTCCTCTCCTTTTATTTCAATCGCTCCATATGGGAATACTCTTACCACTGTGTATGGTCCTGTCCAACGTGATTTTAACTTGCCTGGAAACAATCTCAACCTTGAGTTAAATAACAACACTTGTTGTCCTTCTTGAAAGTCTTTTGGTATCAAATTCTTATCGTGTCATGCTTTCGCTCGCTCCTGTAGATCTTTGCATTCTCATAGGCATTGTGTCGAATTCATCTAATTCGCTTAGTGTAGTAGCCTCCTCCTGCCCCGTCGTGGTATCCATGTTTAACTTCTTCATTGCCCAAGATGTTCGTGTTCCAACTCTCTTGCAAATGACATGCTTTACCAAAGACTAATTTATAAGGTGACATACCAATTGGTGTTTTGAATCTTGTCAGATGCCCACAACGCGTCATCCAATTTGATAGACCAGTCTTTCCTCGAGCCGTTCACCGTCTTTTCCAATATGCTCTTTCTTCTCTATTTGATACTTCCGCCCATTAGCTTGAGGGTGGTAAGCGGTTGTAGTCGATGGTAAACTCCATATCGGAAAGCAATGAATTCACTGCCTATTACAAAATGGCTCCTTCACATCGATGAGAGCTCTTGGGGTGCCGAACCTTGTGAAAATATTCTTTTGGAGGAATTTTTGAACAGTCTTACTGTCGTTTTCTTTGGTGGCCACTGCTTCTACCCATTTGGAGACATAGTCAACTGCCAGAAGGATATATTGATTTCCAAAGGATGGCGGGAATGGCCCCATGAAATCGATTCCCCACACATCGAATAGTTCTACTTCCAATATCCCTTGCGAAGTCATTTTGTTTCGTCTTGAGATGTTCCCTATTCTCTGACAATTATCACATCTCTGCACAAAGGTATGGGCATCCTTAAAGAGTGTTGGCCAATAGAATCCGCATTGCAATACCTTTGCCGTTGTTCTTGATGCCCCAAAGTGTCCACCACATGATAAGGTGTGGCAATGGGTGAGAACCTGGTGCATCTCTTCCTCTGGTATACATCGCCTGATGACTTGGTCGGCACAGTGTTTGTATAACATCGGTTCCTCCCAATAGTAATGTTTTACTTCAATAAAACCTCTTCACTTCATGCCTTGACAAGCCCGCGTAGTACTTTAGCCGCAAGAAAGTTAACAAAATCAGCGTACGAGGTAAATTAGAATTCATACTTACTCAAAGCGGTTGTTCGTGCGGAAAGTGATCATTTATTTGCACATCCTCGTGTTCGCTCTGTGTTTTCCGGTCTTGACAAGTGGTCTGCATGAATTCTCTGCTCCTTTCTTATCACGAATCTCTACGTCAAATTCTTGTAGAAGTAGGACCCATCGAATGAGGCGAGGCTTCGCATCCTTCTTTGTCATCAAGTACTTTATAGCAGAGTGGTCAGTGTATACTATCACTTTATTCCCAATCAAGTATGGCATGAATTTCTCAAACGCATATACTATAGCTAGTAGTTCTTTTTCAGTAGTTGCATAATTTAACTGCGTCATTTAGAGTCTTACTAGCATAGTAAATGGATCTAAATACCTTGTCGATTCTCTGTCCAAGCACCGCTCCAATCGCATAGTCGCTGCATCGCACATTAGTTCGAATGGAGCTCCGGTTTGGTGCAATGACTATGGGTGCTGAAATGAGCTTCTCCTTGAGCGTTTGAAATGCGGATAAGCATTCTTTATTGAAGTCGAAGGCAACCCCCGTCATTAGCAATGTGGAAAGAGGCTTTGAGACTTTTGAAAAATCCTTGATAAATCTTCTATAGAAACCTGCATGTCAAAGGAAACTTCTGACTCCTTTTGTTAATACTGGAGGTGGTAGATTTTCGATCACAGAAATCTTTGCTTTGTCCACCTCAATACCTTGGTTTGATATTTTGTGTCCCAAGACGATTCCTTCTGTTACCATGAAGTGACACTTCTCCCAATTTAGCACAAGGTTAGATTCTTCGCACCGACTCAACACTGCTTCTAAATGCCTTAAACACTCATCGAACGATGCTCCAAAGACCGAAAAATCATCCATAAAGATCTCTATAGTTCTCTCTACCATATCTGAGAAAATTGCCATCATACACCTCTGAAAAGTTGCAGGTGCATTGCAGAGTCCGAATGGCATCCTTCTGAATGCAAATGTACCAAAAGGACAAGTGAATGTAGTATTTTCCTGATCTTCTGGGGCTATTGCAATCTGGTGATACCCTGAGTATCCATCCAAAAAGCAGTAGTAGTTATGCCCTGCAAGTCTGTCCAACATTTGATCTAGGAATGGCAACGGGAAGTGGTCTTTTCTAGTTGCTTTATTCAACTTGCGATAGTCAATGCAAATTCTCCATCCGTGACCGCTCGAGGTATGAGTTCGTTTCTTTCGTTGGTCACCACCGTTATTCCACCCTTTTCGCACCACTTGTCTGGGCTTACCCATGTCGCTTTATGGATATGAGGTAGATTACTCCCGTGATCGAGCCATTTTAAGATTTCCTTTCACCACCTCTTTCATGTTTGGGTTTAGTCGCTGGGCTTCGATGGATGGTCCGCTTTCCTCATCTAGACGGATCTTATGCATTATCGTTGATGGACTTATCCCTTTATGTCCGCTAATGTCCATCCAATGGCCCGCCAGTGATTCTTTAGTACTCTTAGCGCTTTGTCAATCTCTTCGTGGATAGGTGGCATGAAATGATCACCGTAAGGTTTTTTCTTCACCTAGGTATTGGTATTGTAGATGATTGGGTAGGGTTTTTAACTCTAACTCGAGCCTTCTCTGTGGATGGTAATGATCTTTCCGCACTGCCCAAGCTCTTCATACTTCCTTGTATCCCATTTTTCATAAGCATTCATCCAATTTGCATACTCCATCGATCCGATCGCTCTACTATCATCATCCCACGTGGTCGTGATTTCTTCAAGCGTATCATCATATCCGAACTCTTTGGTGACATCGCTTCTTCGCTAAGGTCAATGGTGAGCGCTTATCCTTGGCCTCAAAAGTCATGCTCGAAACACATTGAAAATCACCTCTTCTTCGCCTACTCAAGCTTCAATTCCCTTTGTGAACATCAATGGCGCCGTCCCGTGGCTAAGAAGTGGTCCGCAAGTATGATGGGGATTCCATCGTTATCTTGTATGTCTAAGATAACAAAGTCGGCGGGAAGATGAACTTGTCCACCTTCACTAAAACATCTTCGATGACTCTCCGGATGAACAATTGAGCGGTCACTAACTGCAAGTGATGTTTGTAGGTCCGATTTCTCCCATTTCTAGTTTGCGTAAAATTAGATAGGGCATCGATTTATGCTGCTCTAGTCGCATTGCCTTCGACATTCAAATTTCCCAATAGTACATGGGATGGTAAAGCTCCTGTGGTCTTGTAACTTTTGAGGCGCTTGTCTCTCGTAAGATGGCACTACATTCCTCGACCAACATCATGTTTCGTAATCCTCTATCCTCCTCTTCTTGCTAAGAAAATCCTTCATTAACTTCACGTAGCTCGACATTGGTTCTAACGCTTCAGCAAACGCGATATTGAGTTGGAATTGTTTGAGGACCTCCACGACTCTGGAGAATTGCTTTTCAAGGGTGCATGTTTTTAATATCTGAGGATTTGGTATCATCACCAGGGGTGCGGTCGCCACAATGGTCGATTTTTCGATTTACAGGTTACGAGCGCGCGGCCAGTCTTAGGCGCCATGGCGCCACTTTCTGACCGCCTCGGATGCTAGAGCCTTCGCGCTGTCTCGTATTGTCTCGTAACTTTTTCGCGCGCCGCTCATCGGCGCGCTCGCTGCGAACTCTCTATCTCCCTTGATTCGACATCCTTCAGGTCAATCGCCTGACATTGTGTTTCCTCATTGCCTACTTCAGGTGCAGATTGCTCTTCATATGTTTCGCTGTTGAATATGATCGCGAGCTCTGCTATTTGCGTCTCCAATTTCTGCATGACCATTCTTGTTTCGTCTATGAACTGATTTTGGTACCTCGTGAGGCTGAGTATAGTTTCTCTTAATTCCTCCCTCTCTTCCTCTATGGTTGGTTCTCTGTCATATTGGCAGTAAAAATCCATATCTAAGAAATTCCTGAGATAAATGAAAACCAACAAAGAATCACGGCACCTCGAACTTTTCGAAAATATAATTAACAAAAATTAAAAACGTAAAAATTTAAAAATAAAATTAAAAAAACCAAATTAAAAATTAAAAATAGACAAATTTGATATTGAACTATGCCTAATCTCCGGCAACGGCGCCAAAAACTTGATGCGCGGTAAGATGCACACACTTTAAATGCAAGTGCACGTTATCGTGACAAGTAGTATAGTCTTGATAAGACCGAATATCGTCCTCTAGGATTAGGGTTCAAGTACCAACTATCTATTTTCTAGTATCTATTTGGCGAATTGATAAATGATTGGTTGTTTATAACTAAGAATTATGAAAGCTATTTAAATATAAAGATTTACTTCAGATGTGATGAGAATAGGGCTTCCATGTATCCTTACTATCCGCTTATGCTACGTACTAATGCATTAACTTATGGTATTCTTCTTTTGGAGAAAGCAGGTTTACGAAATCGTTTTATACTCCCGTTAGGGTTATATAAACACTCAACCTCAGTATCGCACCTTACCTACCTTTCTGATAAGGATAACTTTATAGGAGGATTAAGAACAAAACCTAGTCGATTGGCCACGCACAATGCGCAAAATTAGGGTTGTTAAGCCTCATCAACGCTTACATAAATAATTGAGGTATTTTCATCCCCAATCCAAGAATGTCTACCCAACTTACAAAGATATTCACAATCCCCTTTCTAATCGATTAGAAATCATATAGTGATAATTAGTTGTCAATTAATTACCAAGAATTCAACTCAATTATTGGATAGATCTCACAATAATAAAAATAACCATAAGCATGCATTAATTTATAACATAAGTTTCTAGCAATTCAACAATGGAAAGCCCTATAAGAGAATTAGTTCCTAGCCATTGACATGACAAGAACTAATTCAAAGTTCATCATACAAAACTGAAATAAAGAACAAGAAAGGGAAAAGAAATTACTAAACTAATGGTCTCCAATCTCCAAGCAAAAGTCTTGTGTTGTGCAAGAGGGAACCTCAAAATCGCCTAGGGTTCTCCTTTATAGGCAAACCGCCTCCTCTTTTCCTTCGTGCCCGACCGCATTTCGTCAAAGACCTAATTTTTCCGCGTCGCCGCGCCTGCAGACAGCGCGCCCGGAGTTCTGCAATCCGTCGGTGTTTTGGCGCGCGCCCGATATCTGTTGCGAGGAGCCGCGCGCTGGAACTCCTATAGCTTCGGATGTTTAGCGCCGCGCGTGACCGCTGTTCGGTAGCCGCGCTACTGGATCTTCTGCAGCCTCTCAATAGTGGCGCCGCGCCTCGCTGATCGCAGGAGGCCGCGCTACCGGGTCCGATTTTACCCTTGTTCGCCACTTTCTCTGTTTCCAGCTCTGGCATCTCCTCTTTTTGCTCCTTTTCCGCCGTTTGGCCATTTTAACCACTTTGACTCAATAGAAAGAAAAATTATCCTGATACAACACTTATATGTGCAAAACGGGACAAAAGACTAACTAAAACTGACTCAAAAAGTGTATATAAAATACACCGATCACCTACCTAGGCACCCTTCTACCCATACATCACATAAAAATAGTGGAAGCTTAAGAAACTCATAATCTCATGAAATAAAAACAGGCAAGTCGACAAGGCCGTCACTTTACATAGAACCAAAACGAGCTACAACTGTACATGTCTAACCCACACATGACTACATACCTCTAAGAGTATACAGTAACTATGACGGGACAAGGCCCCGTCGTACTCCTGAATACACATAAGCCATAACGGAAGATCAGTACCAAAATGACAAGCTCCGGAACAATGGAGCTATCCCAAAACGCTGAGCAAGGATCCTAAGCTCGCGGATCACCCAACTGAGTACCTATACCTGCGGGCATGAACGCAACTGTTACACCTCGTAAGTTTAAGGCGATAATTAAGAACATCATTAAAAAATAAGATTCGGATATGGGATATAAAGTATATTAATACAAGCTAAATTCGGAAGTTGGTGTTCAAAGGATGTGGGTCCGAAAAAAAAATTGGTTACTACGAGCGCGTCAATGGATTAAGAATGATAGGTGTACATATTCCCATTAAGGATTAGTAACGTTCTACAAGAATTATGACATTGAGAATACGAGGTCTTATATAATTTTTTGGGATTAAAAGAAGTGGGATTAAGATGTTGTTTACTTGGGGGATTGATTTTACTTAAATAGACAATGAGGGACTAAAATATAGTATTTTAGGGACTTAAGTGTAATAAGGAAAATCAGATTTTGGGCTTTTAACTTAAACACTATTATTTCATCTTCTTCATTCTACAAATAAAAAAAAGAACCATTTTCCCTTCCCTACAAAAATTGGGGTTTAATTTCTCTTCCTATATTCCTTTGATCATCTACAAATTAGAAGCAAAATTTAGAACCAAAAATTTCCAAAATCAATGAGGAATTTCGAGTCTGCCAGGACCGAAAATCAGAGCCGTTTTTTTCAAGTTTTGGGACAAGATTTTGAGAAGAAAAATTGGCAGATTTTCAGTCAACTTTGGAGGGGTATATCTCCTAGTATATTATGAGTTTTTAGGTGTTCCAAAAGCCTAAGATGAAGTTCGTCGAGTCTAGTTTCCAACGCAATAAACCTCTTATCGATAGGACATTGGAGTAGAGAATTATGGATGTTACAAGTTTAGCTTACAAAACAGTGAGCAAAAACGCTGCACTGGGCCGAAAAGAAACTGCCCAGATTTCAGATTTTTGAGTGAAGAATTTGGAAGAAAAATGTGTAAGGATGATGGGTTAACATTATAGAACACATGAATGTCAATTTGGAGTTGAAGAAGTGATAAAATTGGACAAGAACTTGGCGAAAACAGTGGCTAAAATCGATGGAGCAGTGGCTGGAAAAATCGGGACTGTTTGGGCATTTTTGAGGTATAAAATTCTTCCTTTCAATTGAATAATCGGATTGCATGTTGAATTAAAGGAAATCTTGATACTTAAAAGTTGTAGATTGACTATATAAAAGTATTGAAGGATGAATTGAATTCTAAGGAATTAAGAGGAAGTTATGGAATTATGACATGTTGTTACTAGGACCAAATTTGGGCTATTTGGTATACCTTGGCTTGGCTTATCGTGTTGTTAATATTATTGCTAATTGCATGTTGAGAATTGAAAAGAAACCTTGATGTTTAAAGATGTATTCGTTATATGGAATTGTTGGAAGGTGAGTTGGATTAAGAATTAAGAAAAGAGTTATAGAGTTGTGGCTTGTTGTGGCCGAAATTGGTATGGAAATTACTGGACCTTGTTATGTGTACTTTAGAGGCTGTTTTGAGAAGTTGCTTTAACATGATTAAAGAAGTTAGATTGACATGAGAAATAGGTGTTTTGTTCACCTTGGTTGTTACGGTAATTAAATTGCATAAATATAAAAAGAGAAGGAATGTGTTTTAGTGACGTAAATGGGGTATTTGAGATTGTATGATTATATCTTTAAGTTGCATACTGTTGATTGGTATTGCTGGCTTGATTTGAAAAGCTATGAATATGCACATAAACAGGGAAAGTGCTGCCCGAATTTTTATAGAATAAGAGAGCCGCTTTTCGATATAACGTACGTTAGAGATCAAAGAGTTGACAAGATAAATTGTTATTATTATAGGTCAAGGTGTTAGTCGAGGCAATTATTAGATTATTGAGTTGATTAAGCTCGGAAAAGGACTCGAGGATTAGCTTGAGGCATAAATAAGGTATGTAAGGCTAACCCTTCTTTCATATTTTGGCATGATCCCTTTTATATGACACCTAAAGAATGTAAAACATAAGTACTCTATTCTTAGTTGGATTTGGAGTCGATATCCAATGTCTTGTTTCGTTTATGCTATACTCCTGTTGATAATTCGAAGGAAGCTTCTGCGATACATTATACTTACATGTTCACTACAAAGCAAATGGTAAATGAAGGAAACTCTAAAACTTGTTCTCAAAATCTCTCCAAAGGGAGTTGTAATAGAAACCACTCTGAAAGGGGTGCAACAATTTGTAACTTTATTATATATTCATATTGTATATCATGTGTATTGTTATTGTTCCACCTGATCAGCTGGATTATGATATTCTTAAGCTGGAAGCGGCTGCCCAAAGGGGCCATCATGACTACGCCGGAAGCAGCCGTATGAAGGGACTATTGTATTATTAGCCGGAAGCGGCTGCCCGAAGGGGCCGTCATGACTACGCCGGAAGCGGCCGTCTGAAGGGACTATTGTATTATTAGCCGGAAGCGGCCGTCCGAAGGGACTATTGTATTATTAGCCGGAAGCGGCCGTCCGAAGGGACTATTGTATTATTAGCCGGAAGCGGCCGTCCGAAGGGACTATTGTGTTATTAGCCTGAAGCGGCTACGAGTAGGATATTCTATATTTATATTGTGTATGTTAGAATTTGTGTAAGGGACCATATGGCATGGTTCAAAGTGATGTTCCCGGTTACTCCCAGGTTGTTTTCTAAACTTGCTTACTGTTACGCTTTTCCTTGTTTTATGATTCAGTATTGCCTTACATATTCAGTACATATTTCGTACTGACCCCCTTTCTTCGGGGGGCTGCGTTTCATGCCCGCAGGTACAGGAACTCAGTTTTGGTGATTCGCCAGTTTAGGGTTCCACTCAGCTATTTGGGAGAGCTCCATTGATTCAGAGCTTAGTCAGTTTAGTACAGATCTTTAATCTTGGACCTATGCATATTTATGGGCACGACGGGGTCCTGTCCCATCATATGTTGTTATCCTACTTGTAGAGGTCTGTAGACAGTTGTGGGATTGTGTATGTTTTGGGTTGGTTGTGAGGATTACAGGCAGGTTGACTCATTTGCGTTTTGGTATTTCTTTTGGGAAGTTCCCTTATATATATATAGTGGCGGCCTTGTCGGCAAACCGTTTATATTATGTTGGTTATTTGTGACTCCCTCGGGAGACAGGTTCGTCCACGTGTAAGGCAGTCTTGTCGACTTGCCTACGTGGACATGGGTTATCATTGCAGCGTTATGCTGTCAAATTTTTTATTGATCTTGGCGTCAGTTAGATTAAGTGTGACATGTCAGTAATGGTATCCAATTAAGGCGCCGGGTCGCGGACCGTCGGGTCGGGTCGTGACAACAGCCCCCGAAGGGGTTCAGTACAACAAGGTACCAAGTATGTAAACATGAAGTACATTAAACAAGATCATAACTGACCAAGAGATGACATGGACAGGTATAATAATCAAAATACCAGATCCAACTGTGCCATATAAAATAGAGCCAACTGTACCGTTTTAAAAGTGAGAGACAACCATACCTTTTAAACAAAATGAGAGTCATAACAAAATCATGGATGCCTATCCATGGAGTCACCGTATCTATTTACTTATAACGTATCCTGACCCTTTAGTGAGGGATTTGGTGGAATCATATAACGTATCCCAACCCTTTTGTGAGGGACTTGGTGGAATCATAATACATATATGTATACACGCCTGAGTATCCTGTACTCACTAGAGTAGGTTATATACCAAGTAATGATTTTCTTTTCTTATAAAAATTTGGACAGCACTTCCCCTATTTATACGTACTTTTCCACCTTTCAATAAGACCAATTTCATCAACAACCAAGCACCAATTAAGGGCACAACCAACAGTTAACCAAGGTGATTCACTCACCTATATTTCACGTAAAAACAGCCTCATAATCCACGTAAAACATTCCACAATCCAACAACAACGAGGGTAAAAAGTAAAGCTTTTCAACACCTTTCTACACCCTTATTCCCTTAGGACTTACATTAGCAAATTACTATATTTAAACATGCATATTGGTGGCTGAATTTTCAGCATTCAAACGCCACAAAACAGTCCCTAAAACTGCACAACAATATCCAACAGTTTTATAGTATTCTCGGCCAACAACCCCAACACAATAACCCTTTCCATAATCCCTTATAATCCAATTCAAGTTTCAATACTTTAATATACGTCATATCAACTTATCAACAACAATATTCCTTCATTTTAACATGCAATAGGTGAAGATAACAACAACAATTATAACCAACAAATCCAATATCCGAAAACTGCCAACTTTCGGCCAAACACCCAAAAACTGCCCATACACTCCTTATTCTCCATTCTTCCTAACACAAGTTCATCTATTAACTATAACAACATGTAATATCCAATTACTTCAAGAGGAAGAAGAATCTTAACTTAAATATTGCCCAAAACAGTCCACTAACTTTCGGCCCACAGTTTGTCTTAGCTCTACTTCTTCAAGTTCCAATCACACACATGTAACCTCTACAAGCTTGTAACCATCTTCCCTTCTTGTTTTACTTCCAAAAAGTTCATAAACAAGCTTAGGGTTTCAACATCATTTTCGGTCAAAACTGTTTTTGGATAATCTTGGAGAGTTATCTTGACTTAGAACTTGATTAGGGTGCTTAGTCTTGGATAATAATCAACACTTGTTCTTTGAAAACTTGCAAGCTAGGAGAAGAGAGGAGAGAAAACTTTTGGAAGATAGATATTATGTGAGAAATGACTAAGTCTTGCTATCCAATCCTCTATATAGATATTTGTCTTGTAAGACAAGTGGATGAGGGACATATGTCACCCTCCCATTGGCCAAAATCCTTTCCTCACAAAACATCTTAACACTTGGCCAAAATATCTTATTTTTCGAAGGGCCCCACAAAATTGTGAAATTTTTGATGGATCCCATATTATCAATTCCAAGACTTCATAATACAATACTAAGTCCATAAATCCAATTAGAAGAATTAAACTCCAGGTTAATAATTTTTCGTCGTCACACTCTTTTCCATAATTTTTCCATATAGAAATGTAAATATATTTTCCTTCCAACCTTCCAATCTTATTTCCTTACTTACGTTCTCACTTATATGCCCTGGAACTACGGGGTGTAACCGAGTCGATTGATATTCAATATTTTCTTAAGATAATATTGCCCCGTATAATCCTTTAACGATATGTTGGCAACTTATCTTTCAAGATAAAACAACAATCAAACAAGTGAGCAAATGAGACTCAAGTGTTCGCTAGAAAAGAAGAATCTTTGAGTGTGTGGAACATTGCAAGAGAGGAAGAAGTTCAGAAAATCTGAACTATACAAGAGTGAGGTGTGTTTTGAATGAGCCAAAGACCTCAATTTATAATGTGTGTAAGATTTTCTCATATAACAACTAATGGCAATCAAGGCCATGTAGTGGCACTTAATTAGAGGTTACAATTCAGCCAAATAATGCCTGAATTCATGTGACAAGTAATGGAGAATCAATGCTCCAAAACCAGCCCAAAAGTCAAAAATCTTTCAGTTTTCGTCGACCATTCTGCCTCGTTAGCGTCGCGGTGCCTTAGGGAGGCGCCGCGACTCCGAATCTCTAGTTACCAAAGTTCGAATTTGCGTCGCGGCCCTACCCTTGGGGTGCCCCGGCTCCGCGGTGACGCCGCAACCCTTTTCTGACCCGTTTCATCTTTTACACATTGTACACTTCTTCCTTCATTTACCAACGTGAAATCATTGTCATTTGGCCAATAATCATTTATCATATTATGTCTCAAACGTTTTGTATACGTACCAATATCTCTTCCACTAAGACAATTCACGATCCTTGATACAACGTGTGCACGTATGTGGAAACGACGTTTCCGATGAACGGGATTCCAATTGTTCGATTATAATTTAATATGATTAACTTTATTTCACGTTTAACAAATTTCCAACCGTTATATCATGATTTTATTTCAACGAGATAATTACATGTCAAAAAATAATTATCCTTGTCAATTTGTTATTCAAAGGTTTATTGAGACTTTTACCCCGGGGTGAGATTGGCGACAGGCTAACCATCTGACACGTAATAAATAAGAGTTCCACTTTTAAAAAAAAAAATTGCTAATTCGGTGATTCCTTTCCCTTTTACCCCATTTTACTTTGCTTTTACTATCTTCCCTTCCGCCGCCGCTGCTTTATATTTACTTTATTTTTTACCTCTCCCATGGAACCCCTCACCGACGGTAACGGAAACGGCCATCCGTCAAACGACATCGTTTCATTCCCAAACAACCTTGCTCCTTATCCCGAATCCACTAACGCCGTTATTCCGGTTTCACCTGTCCGTAAGCTCCGTCCAGTGCGGTTTGGTAGCAGCTATATGGAAATGGACGAAGCTCTGATGAGTTGCAGCACTGATTTAGGGTTTTTAAGTCATCAAAATGTGTCTAGTGGCGTATTGGACATTTCGGCAGTTCAGCAAATGAAGTCGGAGTTTCATGCTGATTGCTTCAACTTCATATCTCAACCTCCTATTTTCGACCCGGAAATTAGGTACTCCCTCCCTTTTTATATTTGACTGGACACGATGTTTAAGAATAAATCATACTCCCTCCGTCCCAATTAAATATCTTACTTTTCTTTTTTGTGCATCTCAATTTAAGTTTCCTTTTTTATCTGTCCAGTATTTCTTTCTATATATATTATATACTAGTTAATTTACCCGCACTTCGCTTCGGTACTTGTTTTAGCCTTGTGAGATCAATAGGGAATGATTGCATTTTAGTTGGAGATTACTGTTCTAATGTCCAATTATACAACATTCGAGGTGGACCAAGTTAGGGTATAAGATTGTCTCCTCATCAATGTTTTACAGTAGTTCAATAATAAATAGGAGTATAGTTGTGTACCCGTGCAGCCATAAGAACCATGTTCTAATCTTCCTCCTTTTTTTTAATCATCTAATATCCCGCGACCACTGGCATGATTATAAGCCTACTATAGGGTAAAACATCTCCCATCAAGAAGTTCTCAATTCCTTAGAATTTAAGGGCGAAGGGTCCCAATAATGATGCCAAAAACAAAAGTCGCAATAGACTAAAGAGTTTCTGAAGTTTAAAGTGCCTTGAATGAAAGAAGTGATATTTGGAATTTAAACAAAGAGGAGTCCACTTATGAAATTCAATAAAATATTATTTGTAATTGTTGTGTTCGAGCCAGCTTACATGTTTATTACAGGAAAGGGGAAAACAACCAAATAATGAGAAAGGAAAACAAAAAAGAAATAGAAAAACAATTGCACCACCTTACAAGAAATAAATCAACTACAGGATGGGCATCCATAGCTTTTTGAAAATCAATGTTTAAATTCAATACAGTGTCATAAGTTCCATTACAATTAGCATCCAGGAATATTAGGTGATAGTTCTTTGGCAATTAATAGCCATTAATATTACAGGATTGGAAGAGGCATGGCTACAAAATGCACTTATATCTGCGTCATGTCTTACTAAATTATTATTGAGGTGCCCTCCTACAATTAAACATCTGAACTGTTTCTGTCAATACAACTAATGGAACAAAACAATATACTTTCAGCAATCTGTGACGAAGATCATATCATCACTATGCACAACTGATCCAAGAAAATGTACATTCCCTCAGTAAAGTATTAACCTTTGCAGAAAAACCCTGCTGCAAGTATAATGAAAAAAAGAAGTTAAATGGAGAATTTATCCAGAAAGCCTTTTAAATCATTAAAGTAAGAACATATATTTGAAAACAGCCCTTCTTCTGATAGAATTCTCGTTCTGTATGCTTGACACTTTATTTCCTTAGAAGATGCATATACTTCTTTTGAGAAAGTTTCATAGAAGATACTCAGCACCGCCACATAGTAAGTTTTGGGAAGTCTTAGACTACAAGATTTAAATGGCTACACTCATCTTTAAATAATTTAAGACCACAAGATTCAAAAATATCCCTTTATTTTTTAAACTCCGTGTCTAGTCAAACTAAGACACTAAAAATGGGACGGAGAGAGTAAAAATTTGTGTGGCTAGAAATCATTTTATTAAGGGTAAAAATGTAAATATAAAGTTGAATTGTTATTAAATATAAAAAGGTGTTTGTTCTTTTGGGACAAAAGGAAGGAGTGTTGTGTAAGTTGGGACGGAAGGAGAAATTTTATGTATTTTTATATTAATTATAGCGGCATTTTCATGCCAGCAAAATACTGCAACATAGTTCTGATGGATAATGTTACCTATTGTAATCCAGATAATTGCATGGCAACGACTTTTTCAACTAATATAAGTGATTTTCTAGGAAAGATTGGTCTCTTACAAAATTCTTAAGATATGAAAGAATTTGTAATAGTATGTTACAAGAATCTTTGAACTTCCTAATATTTCAGTTTCCAAAAAAAGAATCTGTGAACTTCCAAGCCATAACTTTCTTCTCTTACCTTGCATTTACCTTGATGCAGCTCATCTTCGGATGACAGTGAATCATCAGAGGCAATTGAAGAACATTTAATTAGGAAGAGGAAGAGGGAAACACAGAGGAGTCTTAAATTTTATCTTGAAGACATGGTAAGGAAGCTTATGGACAAGCAAGAGCAGATGCACAAACAATTAATAGAGATGATAGAGAAGAAGGAACAGGAGAGAATCATCCGGGAAGAAGCTTGGAAGCAGCAAGAAGTAGAAAGGGCAAAGCGGGACGAGGAGTTGAGAGCTGAAGAGACATCTAGAAACTTGGCTCTTATTTCTTTCCTTGAGAATCTGTTAGGTGAAGAGTTCCGAATTCCAAAATCATCAAAAATATCAACACTAGTTAAAGATGAAGGTGAAGTTCATGGTCAAGAAGCTGATGTTAGATCTGATTCATGTAATAGGAGATGGCCAAAATCTGAAGTACAAGCCCTTGTATCAGTTCGAACTGCTTTAGATCACAAGTTTCTTAAAGGGGCTAAAGGATCTGTGTGGGAAGAGGTAGCCGATGGATTGGCTAAGATGGGTTACATTCGGACTCCAAAAAAGTGTAAAGAAAAATGGGAAAACATTAACAAGTACTATAAAAGGACGATCGACAGTGGTAAGACGCGTCCAAAAAACTACAGATCGTGCCCCTATTTCCATGAATTGGACATACTTTATAAGAACGGACTGCTTAACCAAGGTGCTGGAAATTGTGTGAAGAGTGAGATAGAAAGCAAGAACGTTGAAGAGTAAATATTGCCCAAGTCCTGTTCCTGGATATTTCTTACTGCCTCATCTACGGTGAAGGGTGTGCTTGTAACTAATCCAGTGAAGTACATATGATTGATCAGGATCTCCAAATTCTTTGGTTGAACTTCAGCTTGACGAACCGACACAATGGACTTATTGCTGCATCAATCTCATGATAAAGTATTGGTGTTCCTTGAAATGGTTTTAGGGAATTCAAAATTCTTGAACTAGTTGCAATCTTTGCATGTTCCTGAGTGCATTTTGGTAACAAGAGTTCTCCAGTGTAGTTTCTATATTTAATAAGTGAACAAGAGGGGTACGAACATAGCTTTAAAAAGTTGTACTTTATGTTGCATTAACGGTACTAAAGTGTGTACGAACAGTGCATTCTACTATTGTACAAAAAATTATGAAAATCGTACGGTGCATTATTGTTAACACGTATATTACACTTCTTTTTCAGCAAACCATGTGTCCTGCGCACATGCTTCTATCTCTTCTTTTCCAGTTTCTTTTGTATTTCCTACACTTTTTCCGACTTAGGGTTCTTTCTACATCTCTCTCCTGTTTGTTCTTTTGCTTTATTTTGTAGGCAGATGAGTACATATGTTGCTGTTATCAGTTCTCCAGAAATTATTTGTTGATTCAAGTATACCCAGAGAACCAGAAGAAGAATACTAATAAAGAAGCCAAACAATAGAAATGAAAGCAGCTAGGAATGCCAGTAGATTCCTGGTGTACGTCTCCTGAAACTTTATGGGTAGGTGAATTTTGTTCCTTTACATTCACAAGGAGAGAGCTCACAATTTATTTCCATTTTTTTAAACAGAAAAGAAAAATATCGGAAATGGGAATGGAATTCTCTGATAAAAAATATCTGAAATGTGTTTTGTCACACAATGTGTTTGATTTAAATCATCAGAGAGATGCACTTCTATGGTAAACTTTTCAGTTGCCATAGAAGTTGCCACCCATATCCCACCCCTATTTGTTCTCTTAAATAACAATGCACCTATGCATACATTTTTTTTCTCTATGTTTGAGATTATTTATATTTTTTGTTAATATCGTTCCGTGAGAATTTATAATTGTTTTCCCATGCCTTGATAAAAAACTGAAGTAATGGTACATTTGGTCAGTTTTTAGTATAACATTCTTGAAAAGTCAATATTTGGTAGCTTTCAACTGAAAAAGAGAAGAAGAAAGTTGTTCAAAAGAGCATGCTTACAAAGAAGGGGAATCCAGTTGAGCTCAAGATGTTCTTTGTCAGGAAACTTCAGAAAACAACAGTCATTTGTTCATTCACTGTAAAGTGACTGGACAACTGTGGCAGATGTTTCTAAGTATGTATGACTTGAATTGGGTCATGCCAGGGACTACAATGGAGTTGGTAAAGTGCTGAAACAAAGCAGGTGGTAGGGGAAGAATGAAGAAATGGTGGAATTCCATCCCAACATGTATATGGTGGACAATATGGAGAAAAAGAAATGCAAGGTGTTTTGAAGACAGGAGCAGCTCAATTCAAAAAAATCAAGATGAATTGTATAGTCTTTATATATTTGGTGTAAAGAAAGATGTGTAGAAGATACTGAATCTTTATTGGGCTTCTTAGAAATTTAGTTGAAACCTTGTGAGAAGAATCAAGGTTTTCTTTATTTCTGGTGATGTATGTCCTTCCCCCTGTAAATATGGTCTCCAGCATTTCCTTAATGCTGATGAATACAATGTTACCATTTTTTTCAAAAAAAAAAAAAGGTGTTGTTCAGTCATATTTTCTCGTGTGACTATATATGTGGCAACAACAAAACGTTCTAAATCTTTGTATATGTTGTAAGATTTAATAGCAACATTCAATATAAAGTACAATGTTGAGTTGAGATTGAGACACACACTATTTTATTTCTATTCCTTAGTGCATGCTGCTACTGTCTTATTTTCCTTGCAATCTTTCATCGACTACTTTCTTTTTGAGCCGAGGTCTATAGGAAACATCCTTTCTACCCTTTCCAGACCCTACTGGGTATGTTGTTGTTGTAGTGCATGCTGCTACTTTTCCTGTCACTAGGTTGTGTTGTTGTTCTTTTTACATCAGGACCAATAATTTGCAAGGCTATTAAGTGCTTCATATTGGAACTTTGTTAAATTGCAGTAAGTGCGTCATTCATAGTGGTTGCTTCCCAGGAAAGAATTATTTCAATTGCAGTAAGTGCGTCAATGCGTATGCTTCTATTGTTATAACACACATGTAATTTGCTTAAGTTGACAGATAAAAAGTTTTCACAATGAGGCAGAAAGGTGACTGCCAAATGACTTTTATGTGATTAGTTATGGATATTATTATTTGATCCACTTAATTAGAAGTTTCATCTATTAAGCAAATATTTTTCACATGCCCAAGTGTAGAGTGAATATTCCCAACATCCAATTAATTTTAATTTTATCCAACAACCAAACACATTTATAAAATGAAATATTTTCAAAAATAAATTTGTGTTTATTTATACTCCTCAGAGGGTTAATGGGGCCGGGTCGGTCCAACCCATCTCTTACTACGAAAAAGCAGAAGAAAACATTTACAATTGCTCTTCTGTATTCATTTTTCCTAGCCATGGACAAGGTTCAACAGGTACTCTATTCTTCCACATTTAATCTATTCATACTATATTTGCCTTCAATGTGTGGTGTTATTGATCTGTATGATTTGCAGATAGTGGAGAAGCAAGTGCTTACGGTTGCAAAGGCGGTAGAGGACAAGCTTGATGAACAGATTTCGGCCCTGGATCGGTTAGATCTAGATGATATAGAGGTATTGAGAGAAGCTAGATTGCAACAGATGAAGAAAATGGCTGAGAAAAGGAGTCGATGGATGTCTCTTGGACACGGGGAGTACTCCGAGATCCCAAACGAGAAGGACTTCTTCTCTCTAGTTAAGGCTAGTGAACGCGTTGTTTGCCATTTTTACCGTGAAAATTGGCCTTGCAAGGTAAGTTCCCTTGCTGCTATATGAATTAATTATCAGCATGTATGCATTACACAATTTGTTTCTGCAACTTACATGTTAACTTGGGGATAACTTTTATCCGAGACAAATTGGCATGATTGTTGTATTAAGACTAACCTGACTAGCACAATTTGTTCAATCATTTTGGTTAAAGGTGGAGCAATCTGCTCAATTATTCTGAATTAGAGGTCTTTATATTGTTATTGTATCATAAGGCGATTCACATTTCTCCTGCCTCTTTTGCATAAGAAAGCACCAACTTATGCATATCCATGTCCTCAGTTTTTGGTTTTGAGCATCAACATAGCTCCCAAGCTGCCTGTCCAAACAAAAAGCTTCTTTCCCCTTTGACACATCACCCACCATTGTATTCTTATATAGTTGTTGAGATTGCAAAGAGCTGCTTGAAAATGCCGTAAAAGCTATCTTTCTCAGACTCTCCAAAAATATTGCCGTACCCGTGTGACTAGGGATGGCAATTGGAAGGGGTGGGTGCGGGTACCCCGCACCCGTACCTGCCAAAAAATTTTATACCCGTCACCCGTGGCAGGTACATTTTCAACATCCATATCCGCCTAGGCGGGTATATTCCTAAATCCACCCCCGCTTCACCACCCAAGTGGATATCCCCACCCGTCAATACCCGCCTGTACCTGCCAGCCATATTTTGTAATCAATTCATTCTGGAATGCTCAATATATCCCTTGCTATTTGTTGGAGAACGGATAATGATTTCCACTTATTTTTCATCAATTAAGAATATCGAAATCATCCACAAGTGATACAGAAGAAGTATTACAGGAAACTTTTCACTTGATTTTCAAAAATCTATTTAAAATTTTGATTTAGAGAAGTATTTAAAATTAATCAATACTTGTTGTCGACTTGTCGAGGTGGTTCGTGACTCTGATGGCGGCGTGACGGAGAACAAGAGAGGGAGGAGAGACGGCAGAGACAGGGAGGCGTGAAGGACTAAAGGTGAAGCCGTCAAGCCGTGAAGACTGAAGGGGAAGGTGAGGGTTTTGAAGGTTGAAGACTGAAGGGAGAGAGGGTTTTGAAGGCGTGAAGACTAAGTGAGTAGGGTTTTGCTTATTATTGGGCTTACAGGCTTATGGGTCTAAAATTATTATTGGGGTATGGGCTGCTAAAATTATATGTGCCAAATTATTTGGGTTAAATAAATATAAAGTTGTACAAATAAAATTATAGTTGGCGGGTATAGGGTGGGCAGTTGAATGCAGGGCGGGGGAGGCGGGTATAACTACAAATCCACCACCTACTCATACCCGCCAAGTTATACCCATACCCGCCTACTACCCGCCAAAGTTATACCCGCACCCGCCCCAAATGGGGCGGGTGCGGAATCCGCAAAATTGTACCCACCTGCCATCCCGGGTCGGATTCTCCAAAAATGCACTACTTTTGGAGAATACCACACACACCCGTCAACATTTCTGAAGAGTCCGAGCAACATAGTTTATAAGTGTTATTCCCACACCATTGCTTCCCCAAGATTTAGTTTTCTACTAGTGTTTCCCTCCCCACCTTGAATTTGACTTGCTCTGCAATATCTCTCACCCTTTCATGATCTCTCCAAAGGGCTGTTCCATGAGGACTTGTGATACTTGCTGTTTTCCACCCCCTCTATTGATACCGATTTTTCCAGAATGATGCAGCTCCAGATTTTGCTTCTTCCTTGTAAATCATCTGCATACAATTTTCCCCTCGAGGCTTGTCATATACGCAGATGTTTTACTCTAGCGAGGTTAACACATGTAGGAATGCAGAACATACTAAACTTGATTTTTCCTTAAATTGAGATCTAGCCACCTCTACGTGTCACTACATTATTTTCACTGTAGATTTATGACTGTATGAGACACTGTACCCTGTGTAATAGAACCGGCTTATTTTTGAGAGCCATGAAAGAAAGAAAAGGGAATCAAAATGTGGCCTATGTTTAGTCCAGATTTCCCCTATGTATGTTAGTGTGTGTATTGTTCTTGAGTTGGAAAATGTTGGGTTATTTTGGTATTGTGAGTTGGACGATTGACCGGTACGTGTGTTTCTCGAAATTTCAGAAAACATTCCGACTAGTCAATTTCTAGTTCTTGATTTCGCATCCATTTATTCCCAACCCAAGTTCTGGAAATTTTCAATTTCAGTTTTAAAAAATTGATGGAGAATTCTATTATTCACAATTCCATTACTGGGAGCTTTCAATTTGGCTTTAAAAAGGTGAAGAAAGCAAGAGCCTTATTTCTCATACTATGATGGTCTGTAATGCCGCAGGGAGTGGAATTAAGTGAATAAGAAAAAGAAAAAGGGGAGTGGAATTAAGTGAAAAAAGGAAAATGGGATAACCACATGTCATATTTTAATTAGATGATTTGCCATGTCAAAAGCAGGTGAATATCATTGTGAATGAGGTGTTCAATAGGTACATTTGGGACATACTTTAGGTGTCTAAAAGGAAACATGTTTAGTTGAAGTGTCTAAATGAAAATTTGTGTCAAGTTTAAGGGGTTTATGTATTTGGCCAAAAGAAAAAGGAAAGAGAGCGAAAGAAATGTTCAACAGCTGATAGTGTGTGCACTAAGACAATTAGGAATCTTAGACCAGGTTCACGGGGGAAGTCGCCCCTCTTCCAAGTTCCAATTGACATATAATGTGTGTGTATTGGTTATGTTCTGTGTTTATTTCTGTCTGTTCAATCAGTATAGATTATTAGTATTCCTCATTTACTTTTAGTTCGAATTGTCCTATGAAGTTATTGGCTTTTGTATACTTCTGCACTTTACTTGAGATATTTTATTTTTAAAAAGACAATAAGGAAGGATGAATTTAGGTTGTTTTTCACAGGGGGAATTAGATAGGAGACAATAATTCACATTTTTTTATTGCAGGTGATGGACAAGCATTTGAGCATACTGGCAAAACAGCATGTAGAGACACGTTTTGTGAAAATTAATGCAGAGAAAAGCCCATACTTGGCAGAGAAGCTTAGAATTGTTGTTCTTCCAACCCTTGCCCTCATTAAAAATGCTAAAGTGGATAACTATGTGGTATGTCCAGTTAACAATAAACTTAAAGGACTTGCAGTTTGTTTCATTTTTACATGTTTGGACTTATTTTGTTTGTTCTTAATTCTGAGCCATTATCTTATAATCGTCTCTTCATGCTATCTTGCCATGATTTGGCTCCATGGAAAATAGGTTGGATTTGATGAGCTAGGGGGCACAGATGACTTTAGCACCGAGGAACTAGAAGAGAGGTTAGCTAAAGCTGAAGTTATCATTTTTGAGGGTGAATCGTCAAGAATTTTATCAAAATCCAAAGCTCAGACCAAGAAGAGTGTCAGGCAGAGTTCAAATCCTGACTCGTCGGACTCAGAGTAAATTAGACTAGCTTGTTTATGTATTCCTTCTTTATACTACAAAATAGTTCCTTAAGGAACACACTAATCCAAAAAAAAAGAGGTGGTTATGAAACTCATCTACTGTTAAGAATTGGAATATGTTGGTTCTGTTTCTCCACTGAATCTTGGTCATTTAGACCAAAATTTCTGTAAGCTATTGTAAAGTTCATCTTTGATTATATCTGATGGAACATGTACTGCTGTCTAGTTCTAGTGATGCCTTAGCTTTGTTACTTTTTTGCCTCAGTAGTGTATAATTTATGAGGGATTTCGACAATACCATATATTCTTTCGTTATTAAATTAGGAAGTCTCCCGGAAACTGCTCTACCTATCAAGGTGGAGGTAAGGTTTGCGTACACTCTACCCTTTCCAGACCCACATTGTGGGATTTCACTGGGTGTTCTTGAAAGTCTATGGATTCTTCACTTGATTACTCAGACAATTTTTCTCTTCAAGTAACAGTTTGTTCATTTTACTGGCTGATAAATTTTGTAGTGTTTATTCCTTGTTTCCATAATGGTTTTCAACAGCTAAAACCACTGTAGCTTTTTTTCCCCCTTCAAAAGGACGCCAAAAAGTGAAAAATTGAAATTTACTTAGTCTATAATTGCTGTTGAATATAGGTAGGCTTTGGTGTGGATCAAATTCAATTTCTCCGACAATCCTAAGTGAGACTTTTACTTTTAACATTTCTACGACAATCCTAAGAAAAATAAAAGAAGAGAAGTTTATAGTATTACCTAATAGCAGCAAGCACCGTAGATACCTTTTTGTAAGGGTGTCCAACGGGGCGGGTCTTGGCCGGACGGGACCCGACGGGTTGGGGTATGGCGGGACCGGTACCCCGGCGGGACTAGCGGGTTCTGCCAATGTCCCGTCCCGTTCTCGGTCCCCTCGGAAAAGGGGACTGGTCCTATTGGGGCGGGATCAGGTCGGGGTCGGGTTTATCATTTTTTTTTTTGCATTTAATTTAAAAAAATAACATATATATAAACAACGCAATAATTGAACAAAATAGTGTAATAAAAACACCCTTCGTGCCTCTTATATTATTTAATAGAAATATGATTTTTTTTTGTAATACAATTCAAAATTGCAACTTTATGGTGTTGAAAGTTGTAAATAACATAGTAAAATTACAATTAAAAAATTACATTTTGAAAAACACACTTTTTAGTTTCTTTATAATTTCTTTTGGTTTTTCAGTTGGAATTGATATTTGTTGGTCAAATTGCTCGACGTCGCTTCCATCTCCGTCGGATAAGATTTCGTTGTAGTTTTCATCTTTTTCTTCGTTGATCTCCGGTTGACCGCAGCTTCTCCGCTCCGCTCGTATCCAATCTTTGAATAATAATGCAATCTCCAATTTGTTGCCCGAAAAAGCGCTTTCAGATGCTGTTAATGAGGCTTGAATATTCAACATATCTCGGGCCATCAATGACAGTGTCAGAAATGTCTTCTTATTCTCCTTCCAATAATTCAGCAAGTCTTCACGTCCTTCTTCACTGATAACTGCTTGATACTGTACAGCACGCTGCAAAACAAAAACATCAAACTCGCTAACTTGGTTAGTAGTATTACCACTAAACATTTTATTTATAAGGCTTTCAATACTAGCCGAAACAACATGTCTTTTTTGAGGTTGTGTTGAAGAAGAAGAAGATGGTATGGAAGTCGGTTGGTTGCTAGCACTTTCTTGTTGGTAATACCTATATACTTTTTTGCATTCTTCTTGTATGCTAGACAACACTTCTTCTTTAGTTTGTTCAATAGGTGGTGAGTCATTTGGATTTTTGGGTGTTGGAGGTGGTAGTACTGTTATACAATCATAAATAGTTTCAATAAGTGTTTTACAATCGTCTATTTTAATAGTCTTATTTAATACAACATCAATAATGTAATAGTGGAATATGAATAAAATATTTTTTTAATTTGATAAACATTTTTTTAATAGGTGTCTTATAAACTGGTTTTTTCATATATTCCCTAAGTAATAAAAATATTAGAGTTATTTAAAATAACATAGTTGAAATAGTAGAATAATATATACCGGAAAATTCTTTTGTTGCTTGAAAAAATTTCTCTAGAAATATAATAAGTTATGAAATTTTTTCTCAATCGCTATCTACAACCATATCAGTTTGATTTCGATTATGGGCGTTAAAAATAAAGTTATAGGTTGAGAGATTGTAGGAAGATTTGTAAGAAAGATAAATAGAAAATGAGGTATTTATAGTTGAAAAATTGAATTAAAGTGTAAATATAATAACTTAGGGGTTAAAATAAATATTAAGGGGGGTGGGGGATTGAGGGAGGGGGAGGCAAAAAATTGTCGTTGTGCAACAACTATTTTATGCAAAGGGGAGGGATCAGGCTTAACAGGACTGGGGCGGGACGAGCCCAGATTTCGTCCCGGTTCGAGTCACGTTATCGATATTAATTTTTTTAAGGGTAGGGGCGGGGTCGGGACCGGGCTGACCCGCCCCGTTGGCCAGCCTTACCTTTTTGCATTTTGTCTCGTTTCTTTTTTTGCTTTTCTTCTTTTTTTTAAAAAAAAGAAGCTAATTACCTCGTCTCAAATTATCTATCATGATTACTAAAAAGATTGTCTCAAATTATTTGTGTTTTATAAGTTCAAAACACAATTAATGATTTTTTCTTCATTTTACCTTTAGTAAAATTTTGTTATTAATGAAGATTACAGATTAAATATTTAATAGAGAAATTATAATTTAAACATAAATAAAAATAAAGTTAGTAAAATATCTCTTTTAATTAATATTAGTTAAGGGCCAACAAAATTAAAAAAGCCATAAATAATTTGAGATGGAGGAGTACTTCTAAACCTTTTTTTCATTTCAAACTTTTGCATCACGCAATAAAATAAAGAGTAAAAAGTAAGATCAGTGGAGAGGATGATCGGAGTAGGGAAAATGAAGCAATACACTAACGTCCTCGACAGACCCCTCAGTAAGGGCAAGCAAGAGGTACACACTTTACATCTTTTATCCAGAAGGGACTTTAACAATTAAAAAAAAACTGTACTAAGCTCTCGCTGTATACTGAGTCGGGCCGAATCACAAGGTCTATCGCTATGTCCTGAGTCGGGCCGAATCCTAAGGTCTATTCTACGCCCCTTAAGTTTGCATTTATGTAAGAAACTGTTTTCACGACTTTAACATGTGACCTTTTAGTCATAGCAACAACTTTACCATAATAGTTGAATTGACCCTTGTTGCTAATTCTGCATTAATATCGACCAGTAAACCGTTTTTAGATAGAGGCTATATGATATAGTTTTGCAGGGTAGTGGGTAGTGATTGAGGTATTTTTGAGGTCAGTTTGAGTGCTTTTGCATTCTTGTTCAGTACAATCAGACCCAAGTCGATAATATTGCTGAATTGGAGAGAAGGTCACTTTTTAACAACTCAAGTCTTTGTTTGTTTTATTAAACCTTTGTGATGTTCTCTGTGTTCAGATACAATATTCTATTTGACTCCCTTTATTCCAAATTATATATTACTCTTTCTATTTGAGTGTTTGATGTAGTTTCATTTGTATCTATAATTTTACAAGTTTCAAGAATTCAAATCCATCAAACTAACTAATATTTTAATAAGAAGAATTCTACACTAATTTGAGCTTAACAGATTCTGAACTCTTAAATTTGAAGGACTTTTTGGACAATTATAGTTGTTTTAACTTTTAAGTAACCAGTTTGCCTTCTCCGTTAAAGCACTTTGCATTCTTGTTGATGATAATGGTCTTCTGAAAAAAGGTTAGAGGATGCTGGTTATGCTGTTGGAGCACGGATTTTGGAATTCCTCTGTCACAGGGAAAAGGTATGGAATTTCTAGTGCAATTTCCAACCATGTTGTTCTTTTTTTTAAATAACCGTGGTGTCCGGGTCAGCTTGCGCACACCTCGACTAGTTCCACGAGATACCTGTCACCTCCCAACCAGCAACAATAGCAACAGGTACAAGGTAACTCTGTCCACCAAGGCTAGGACAGATGGAAAAAAATCACTACCTAGTGTTTTTGTCGCTGCTGGAATTTGAACATGAGCGTCATGATTTTCAACCCACTTCATTGACCACTAGGCCACACCCTTGGGTGCCAACTATGTTGCTTTCTAGAGCAACATCATGCTAGTAACTACTTATATAAAATCAAGAATGGAGGCAATTAAAGTATCTCAATTCATGCAAAGAAAATGAGAAAGATCTTAGCATGAAATTTCTACTGAAGGTTTGAATTCATTCTGATATGGTTTTCTCTTGAAAGGACTCATAATTCAATTACTCTTACAGACTTTTTTCTTTTAAAAACAGATTACATATATTGTATAAGAATTGCCTAACCTTTTCTGCAATTCTCTTATTGTTTTAGAAAGAAAAGGAAAACAGATATTACAGTGGGTCATTTTCCTAGCATATCTGCTACTCAAATATTCTTCATATTCTTTTGCTGAAACCTTCTTACTGATTCCTCTTTAAACGGCTTCTTCAGAACAATGCACTGAAAAACAGCTAGCTCTGGAAAATTGATCTTTCACTAGAGACTGAATAAAAAAAAAACTTCTGTTAAGCACAGCATTTATTCTAACCCATTTCCAATGGAAAAGTTTAGGATAACTTTTGGTGCACCCATGAGGTTCCTTTATGTAGAGAAGATTGGGTGTGTTCATAGAAAATCATATCCCATTGTGCCCAAACATTTAATCAAATTATTACTCTATCAAGGGGAAAAAAAGAAAATGGAAAAGTTTAGAATAAAAAGTAAATCAAATGGCAGAGTTGCTCAACTTTGGTGGTGCTCTAGGCTATATATTATTTCTGAACAATGTCAGGCCATTTAAATTTCTAATATTTAAGCAAGCAATTGTGATGGTTATTTTTGTAATATTTGCAAGCTTCATTTTCTTATTGATGCAGTAATTGTCCTAAATTCTTCATACTGCTGTAGGGAAACAGAAAGAGAGACACGACTTCTTGGCATTTGTCATTTGTGCATAGCACAGTTATGCCGTTGTTAGACAAGTTAAATTTGTTTGCTTCTAGGAATAACTTTTATAATATTACCCATGCCTGCCATCCATTTACTTCACATAGTGGAATATCAATTAGCTTTGTGGATAAGTTGTTTTGCAGTAACTCAATGTTTCCAGATTTCCAGTGGTCTTTTTCATGCACACCGTCTAGATTTGTCATTGTACATGAAAGAGACTGCACAAGAGTTAAGTTCTTACTCTTTCCTTTTGTTCTTTAGTGAAATCCTTTTTAGGAGGAGGAATATGGAGCTTTCTAGATATTTGTGTGGTTGTAAATGATGTCAATCTTTTTGGGACAAATTAATAAGCGACGTAGACCAATCTTTTTGGGACAGAGGGAGTAATATTTTTCTTTTCCTACACGACTAGCAAGAAGGACCAACTAAAAAAGTATTTTTCTTCTGTTTTCAATCCAAACTAAGCAAAAGAGAATATTTAAACCTCCACCTTCTGTTCCCTCGTTTCCTGGAGAAGATTTTGGTACCAAGATGAATAATTGAGAGAGAGCAGACCATGCACCCCAACCTCTGAACCTACTGTACCCACACTGATTTTTTCCAATAGTTAGATAACTTCGCCCTCCAGCATCAATTTTATACTTAAGAAGTATCTCCACCCAAAAATGTTTTAGACTATACATATCATAGCCAACAGTGAACCACAGGTCCAATCACATAAAAATTATCAGCTAAAATTGCATTGCCGCTCAAAGGGCTTAACTTGTTACCGGAAAGAAGTGACTAATGATCATTGATCAAAATATCAAATCCATATTCTTACTCAATTAGATTTGTTTTGGACCACAGATTTCAAAAGTCTTCCTTTATTTCTTAAACTCCGTGCCAAGTCAAACTAGGTCAATCTTTTTGGGACGGAGGGAGTACTGTTTTCAATGTTGTTGGCTTGAGAATGTGTTCTCAATCACTTCATGTAGTTGATGAGCTGTCGGTGCAAAAGTACAAACCACAAACTTCGAGAGATTAGTATTGGTCTTTCAGCACGATGAAATTTTATCCAAAGCAATCAAATTTACATTTTTTATGAAGTGAACTATCATTAAGGCATGCACAATTACAAAAGGATAGAAGCTGTCAGCTTAAAAACACAAGAAACTTATAAAGCTAAGGAAGTGACCTGGGTTATTTACAGGGGAGAGGTTAGCCCAAGTAAAGAGTTTAACCAAACAACTAGCCTCGAGTTTACAAATTTGAGTTGAAACCCCATCAAAATATCTTTTGTTCCTCTCCGTCCAAATCTATGTTGCTCGGACTCTTCACAATGCCGACTCGTGCGTGTCGAATCTTCCCAAAATAGTGCATTTTTGGGGATCCGACATGGGTTATGCAACATTTTAGGAGAGTGCGAGCAACATAGGTCAAAATGTACCAGAAGCTGTAGGCGGGGACCATGGACCATATTTTCCAATGGATTTTTCAACTCTCATAGAGCTCCAACTGGCATAAGCTTCTCTAACACTGGGTGGTATACAAACCAAAAATAAGAACATGTTCCAAGGGGATGGTTGATGCTTTCAGAAGTAGATTAGCACATATTGCATCTATTGACCGATTGAAAGCTTCTTCTCATAAGATTGTCTTGAGTGAGGCATGCCCCTTCTAGGGCAATCCAAGTGAAGTATGAGACTTTAGAGGAGAGTTTAGTTTAGCAAACTAGTTCCAGGGCCATATATCAATCATCATCTTATTAGAGCTCAACTGTGCATAGCTTGCCTTGACTATGCATAATCCTTTTTCGTTGCAACCCTATTTTAGCTTATCTCTGACCTGACTATCAGTGGTGCACTTGTCAAGGTTTTTAAGCTAATTCAAGAGCTCTCCGATTTCCCAATCATGTAGATTCCTCCTTAGGTTTAAATTCCAAGAGTTACCATTCCTGTTCTGAAGGTATAATTTTGATATTTAGCAATGATGTATATGTTGGAAAGGCTTCTTTCGGTGTGGAGTCTCATGTCCTTCTGTCTAATCAAAATGTGATGTGGTTTTCATTGCCTACCTCTTAAAGTGGGTTTGACTGAAAAATTTAGCCCAAAGGTTATTAATGGCCTTCCACAGTCTAATACCATGTGCTAGTCTAGTTTATTTTGTACACACCGTGAATCTTACAACCATGCTTGGCCAAAAGTACTTCTTTCCATATTCCAACTTCCTCTTGAATAACCTCAAATGCCACTTCATAAACATACACTTGTTAAGTATAGTAAGATCTTTAATACCAAGACCACCAAGAGATTTCGGAAGGGCGACTTTTGACCACTTCACTAGGTGTAGCTTGTGAACTACACTGTTACCTTCCAATAAGAAGGTTCTCTTGATTTTATATGTTTTCAACAGGTCTGGCTATCTGGTAAGAATCGGGTTGCTTCCAACAAAAAATAAGAAAATAATGCGGAAGCCAAAAATACTAAGATTAAAGGCTAGAAAAATAAGATAGATGAAATTTGAGAAATAAATTCCCAAATCTCAAACGTAATTGCTGAGAATCCTAATTGGTTGTACTAAACCTAATTAGTGGATTAGGTCTAATCATATTTACTAGCAGATTTAATTCAACAACTTAGATCAAAGTAATCTAGACCCCTAATTGAATAATTAAATAAAATAATTAGTATGATTAAATACCTTCTCCAATTAAGATATCAAGCACAAAATTAATCTTATCTCTTAAAATAATTTTTTCGAAGATAAATCCCAAACAGTCAATACATAATGGTGTAATGAACTCTCAATAACATTAATAATGTTATATAAAAAAGAACAAAATATACCAACTATACCAAATAGGAGAAAATGGCCAAATGCCCCCCTCCCCAAACGTATAACCAGATTACCAACTACAAATCTATTCTTTATTCTATTACCCCCTGAGCTATTTAAAAATGGAAATTTCACACCCTTAAAAAGTCACACCCACATATGTATTAGTTTTTGATAAAGGTAACAATCTTGTATATATATCAAAAGGCAGCACTTGGGTAGTGCTGAAAAGGGTAATTACAAGCTCACATAAGAGCCAAAAGAATACTGTTTAGAACTATAAAGCTGGAAGATTATAATTGCCTATTAGATCTATCAAATCCCCCAAAAGATTGTATTTGCACCAAAAGTAGAAAAGACTAAGACACTTCATCCTAATTTTTTGAATGGAATTGCTTGTATCTTCAAAAATTCTTGAGTTTCTCTCTGTCCAAACTATCCACCATATGCAGGCAGGAGTCAATTACCACCAATTCTCACCTCCATGTCTTTTCCCAATCTCCATCTAGTTACTAAGTAGGTCAAAAGTGGTTCTGGGCATGACCCAACTAATACTTAGAATACGAAAGAACATGTGCCAAGATTTGTTGTTTTCTTGTAATGGATGAATAGGTGCTCATTGGTCTCCCCATCTAGTCCACATAAAGAACATTCAGAGCAAATCTGGAAAACTCTTCTCTGTAATTTCTCATATGTTAGACATAGTCTCCTAACCACAAGCCATGTAAAACAAGATACCTTTGTTGGGGGAAGGGGGGGTCAATTGAGTTTCCAGGGCCACAACACTGTAATGGAGGTATGTGATTTAGATTCCAGTAGGCAGATCTAACAATGAAAGTTCCTTTGCTATTCAGCTTCCAACTTGGCTTGTAGGAACTTCAGGGGTGATCTTGAAAGCTTGTAGCAGATTTGCTACTTTGTCAATTTCACAGTCATTTAAAGCCCTCCTAAGAATTAGGTTCCCATATCTGATTAACCTTTGGTTGTTGTTGCAAACTAATAGAATAAAGTTTGGGGAAGAGGTTCTTAAGAGGGGGTTCACATGTCCAAATATCATCCCCAAACAACAGTTTTTAGACCATTCCCAACCTTGATAGAGGAAGTACACTCGCTTGACACCTGTAAATTTCAATTAAATTTTTTTGATTTATTATTCTGTTTTTAATTTCTTTTTCTTTCCTTTTAAAAACGCTTTTCTTCTGCAACGCCATAGGTGACGAACTCACTCCTCCATTAACACATTAAATTTCATCTTCAATCTTACATTTCTTTTCAATAAATCAACCTATGTTCGTTTTCTCTTTTTTGATACAACTCTATTTGGGTTCTTCGTCCTCCTTCCTCAGCTCTGTCACGCCATCCTCCACCTCCGGCCGAATTCTCCTTGCTTCCCACATCGAGGTAATGCACCGTCACTTTCTAAAATACTACGAAGCCCTAGATCTCGTTGCCCCAAACGACGTCACTCAGCTTCTTTCCCCGATTGACGAAACCCATTTGAAAAACCTGACCTTCACTCATACCTCTCCATAAATTTCTTCCGTTAACGACTTAGAATCCGAAATTGACCTACTCGACAAAGAACAAAATTGACATGTGGTAATGGCATGGAAGTGCCCGTCGAAGAGATTGACGAAACGAGTCAATCAAATTGAGTGCAGGTGAAGGCTAATGGTACAGCGCAAGCGGCGGTCGTCGAGAAAGTGGCGGCGAAATGGAGTAGGGTAGAAAGGCGGAAGGAGAAGATGAAAAGGGTGGTGGGCGAAGCTGCGGCGACGGAGATGGAAGAGCTCGCAACCTTTGGTGGTGATGCAGAAGAAGTCAGTGCACAAATTTAAAAAATAAGGAAAAAACTTTTTAGAATTGGGAGGAATAAATAAGGAAAAAATAATTAAAAATACATATATTTATTAAAAGAAATATTAAAAATAAAGTTTTAATATTTTTTTCGTGCTCACTCTCTCAAGGAGAGTGAAATACACTCACTTTGCCACATAAGCATTTAGGGAGGTAAAAATTCTATTTTTAAACGGTTCAGGGGGTAATTGGACTCTCGTAAAGAGTATGTATGTAGTTGAAAATCCGGGTTATACGTTGGGGGGAATTTGGCCATTTTCTCTACCAAATAGCATGAGATACGAATTCTACTCTTATTGAAATAATTAAATAGTAAAACTTGACTAGGAAAGTTTGAACTAGGAAACTCTAAACTCGAAAAGCTTGTAAAAATAGTACCGAACTTCTTCCCTAAATATCCATGTGCTAGTACCCACCGAAAGCTCCTTTATAATGAATTCGGGTTTCTGGCCCAGAAATGCAAAATTAAGCAATGTCGGTCACGACAAAGCTTTGAGTATCGTTCGCTAGTCCATTTGTGATGGACAAGTTGAATTTCACGCCAATCTGTTGCGTTAGTTCATGTGCTAACACGCATTGAAAGCTCCTATATCATGAATTCAAATTTCTGTTCCCCGAAACTCAAAAATAAGCAATGTTGGACACAATGAAGCTGTGATTATCATTCATCAGCCCATGTGTGATGGACTAGTCGAATTTCACGCCAAAGAGTGTGTCACGCGTTCATAAAAATTCACGTGTTAATACCCACCGAAAGCTCCTATATCATGACTTCTATTTTTTGAGCCTCAAAACGCAAAAATATTTGCAATGTTAGTCACGACAAAGCTGCGAGTATCGTTCACCAACCTATTTGTGATAGACCGTTTTACACCAATCAGAGTCTGTCGCGTTGGTTCATAAAAATTCATGTGCTAATACTCACCAAAAGCACCTATATCATGAATTCTGGCTGCTTGGCCTCGAAACGCAAAAATAAGTGATGCCGGTCGCGACAAAGCTGAGTATAGTTCACCAGCCCAGTTGTGATGGATTGGTCGAATTTCACGCCAATCAGAGTTCGTCGAGCTAGTTCATAAAAATTCATGTGACAATACCCACTGAAAGCTCCTATATCATGAATTCAGGTTTCTGTTCTCCAAAAGGCAAAAATAAGCAATGTTGGACACGATGAAGATGTGAGTTTCATACACCAGCCCATTTGTGATAGACTGGTAAAATTTCACGCCAAAAAGTGTGTCGTGTTGGTTCATAAAAATTCATGTGCTAATACCCACCAAAATCTCCTATATTATGAATTTGGGTTTATAAGCCTCGAAACACAAAAGTAAGTAACGCTAAAGTTGTAAGAATCGTTCACTAACCCATTTGTGATGGACATGTCGAATTTCACGCCAAAGAGTCCGTCGCGCTGGTTCATAAAAATTCAATGTGCTAATACACACCAAAAGCTCCTATAGCATCAATTCGGGTTTCTAGGCCTCGAAACACAAAAATAAGTGATGTCGGTCGTGATAAAGTTCATTTGTGATTGTCCGGTCTAATTTCACGCCAATAAGAGTCTATCGCTGGTTCATAAAAAATTATGTGCAAATACCCATCGAAAGCTCCTATATCATGGATTTGGATATTTTGGCCTTGAAATCTAAAATTAAGCGACGTTAGACACGATGGAGTTGTATCGTTCACCAGCCCATTTGTGATTAGGGTTGTTCAAAACCGAACCGTTATCGATAACCCAACCGCAAAATTGGCTTATTGGTATTGGGTATCGGATTAACGGTTGATGAACGAATTAAAATTTTATAGTTAACGGTGCGGGGTCGGATTACTCAATTTTCTTATTGGGTAAACCGTTAACCCGTTAAGAATAATCATTGTTATATTTTTACCCCTAGGTATATAAAATGTGTTGTAAACCAACAACATATCTTCTCAATTTGTTCTTCGGATAGGCGCCGCTAAGCTTGCTCTTTCCAAGAATGGCGCTTTGCTGAAATACTCTGATTCTGCTAATGGTAGTGTTCCTTACAAATTTCACTGTAATACTTACGTAGCAAAGGACCTTTTAAAAAATAAAAATTGGTAATGCATATTGATGGGAATGGGATGAACTTGTTCAGTAAACTTATAGCTCTTTGCAAGTAATTTGGGGTCTTTGATTTCTAAGAGATTAGAAGAACGAGTTTTCTATGTGGAAGCTGATAAATTGATCTTTACTCTAGGAGCATGAACTTTAATTTACAGATTATTTACAATTGACCTCGCTTCATTTGGAAAGGAGTAAAATGTTTGCAGAAGTGTATGTGCTCATAATTATGGTTCTGAATTTTGACTTAGTTTTCGCTTAGTTAAAAGAGTAGCTTGATGAAAGAGGAATTGCTCTTCAGCAGGAACTATCTTCAATTTCTCAATTTATTAATTACAACATTTAAAGTTATTCTTTTAGATTTATCCGATACACCGCCTGATAATTGCTAACTCGATATCGGTTGGCGATTAGTACATTTAAAAGAAGATAAGCCAAACTGTTAAGCATAATTATCCGCCTAATAAGTAGCCCTATTTGTGATGGCACAGTCAAGTTTCACGGCAATCAAAGTCTCGCGTTGGTTCATAAAAATTCATGTGTTAATACCCACCGAAAATTCCTATATCATGAATTCGGGTTTTTGGGCATCGAATCACAAAAATAATCGACGTTGGTCACGACGAAGCTGTGAGTATTGTTCACCAATCCTGTTTGTATACTTTTCGAGAGAATCATATTTTGTAGGTTTCTTCTTTTTTTGGTTTATCACGTGTAAGTTGGCCTTCTTATAATCAATGAAATTTTTTACCTAATAAAAAAGAGTATTGTTCACCAGCCCATTTGTGATTGACTGGTCAATTTCACGCCAATCAGAGTTCGTCGCGTTGGTTCATTATAATCGATGTGTTAATACCCACTGAAAGTTAATATATCATGAATTCGGATTTCTGGGCCTCGAATCGCAAAAAAACAAGCGATGTCGATCACGACAAGGCTGTGAGTAATGTTCACCAAACCATTTGTGAGGGACCGGTCGAATTTCACGCTAATAATTTTTCATCACGCTTGCTCATAAAATTTCATGTGCTACCCGAAATGTAAAAATAAGTGACGTCGATCACGACAAAGTTGTGAGTATCGTTCACCAGCGCATTTGTGACGGACTGGTCGAATTTCACGCCAATAAGAGTTCGTCGCGCTGGTTCATAAAAAATCATGTGCTAATACCCACCGAAAATTCCTATATCATGAATTTGGGTTTCTAGGCTTCGAATCGCAAAAAATAAGCAATGTCGGTCACGATAGAGTTGTTAGTATCGCTCACTAGCCCATTTATGATGGACCGATGAAATTTGACGCCAATCAGATTTTGTCGCTTGGTACATACAAATCTATATGCATTACCACCGAAAGATCCTATATCATGAAATTGGCTTTCTGTTCTCCGAAACGCAAGAATAAGCAACGTCAGACACAATAAAGCTTGGAGTATCATTCATCATCCCATTTGTGATGAGTCGGTCAAATTTCACGCAAAACAGAGTCCGTCTACAAAGCACGGACACCTCATTTAGGGTGAGGTGTCCGTGTCGGACACGCCTCGGACACGTGTCCGGGACGTTTCCGAGTGGGCCCAGCAAAAAAAAATCGCACAAGGCAGGGACACGCGGGGGACACGGGAAAGGGGGACACGGCAGGGACAATTTTTTTTTTTTTTTTAGAAAAAGTTTAGTTTTAATTTTATTTGATTTATTTTAAGTAAATTTATATTTATTTGAATTTGGGTCTTGGGACATACTTATGTATTGGTTTATGGATTATGGTCTTATAAATTATGTATTGAATATTTGATTGATTGTCAATTTGTTATGAATGTTTCTTTTTAATTTGGTACATATTTAATTTGGTATTTTGGTTATTTGGTATATAACAAATTTGAATTAAATTTATAATTTATTTATGAATGTGAAGCTTTAATAATATTAATTTTAGTATTTTATATATTATATTATATATATATAAAAATATTTTTTAATTTATTTTTACAGTCGTGTCCCTGCCGTGTCGTGTCCCCTATTTTTCAAAATTGTCGTTTCCGCGTGTCCGTGTCCGTGCTACATAGGAGTCCGTCAAGCAGGTTCATAAAAATACATGTGCTAATACCCACCGAAACTCTTATATCATGAATCTGGGGTTAGGGGCCTCGAAACGCAAAAATAAGCAACATCAGTTATGACAAAGCTGTGAGTATCGTTTTTTTTTAAAAAGCCAAATTCCACACCCTGTAGGGTCTGTGGTCATTTGGGGGGTTTGTCATTGACCCCTGCCTTGTTAATTGAACATCAAAATATACATGGGAGGAGGGCTACGCCATGTCTCCCTTTTTACATTTCTAAGCATTCTCAGCTATCAGAATGGTGTCTTTCACTACTGAGAACACTACTAATTAGAGGACAACTTCTAATTAGCTATGTTCTCATCAAAAGGGATGCTTCCAGAACCTATATAGCTATGGAACATCATAAGTAAAGAAAATGAAAAGCCTACTACTTTTACATTGGACTTGTAGTACATTCAGGATGAAGGTACTACTAAGAGTCCAGCAAAAAATGGCTACCATTCTCTACAAAAAATCAGGTTCCTTCTTGTACTGCTTGTATTTAACCTTCTTCTGCTTGCAGCTCCTCCTTCTGTCTGTATTGTTGTGGTTCATCTTCATTTCATCTTGTTTGTCTGATTCTAAAGTTGGCAAGTTGAGACTTATCCATCCTCACTACTCCCCTAGCTTCTTGTGGTAGTTCCTGCATAGCGCTGTGAGTATCGTTCACCATCCCATTTGTTATGGACTAGTCGAATTTCACACCAATAAGTTTTCATCGCGCTTGTTCATAAAAATCCATGTGCTAATACCAACCAAAAGCTCCTATATCATGAATTAAGATTTCTGAGCCATGAAATGTAAAAATAAGCACAATTGGTCGTGATGAAGCGGTGAGTGTTGTTCAGCAGCCCATTGTGATGGACCGATTGTATCTCACACCCATCAGAGTTCGTTGCGCTGGTTCATACAATTTCATGTGATAATACCGACCAAAAGCTTCATGTCATGAATTTTGGATTCTGCTCCCCGAAACGCAAAAATACGCAACATCGGACACGACGAAGCTGTGAGTATCATTCACCAACCCATTTTTGAAGGACCTATCAAATTTCATGCCAAAAAGAGTTTGTCGCGTTGGTTCATAAAAAATCATGTGCGCACTGGAAGCTCCTATATCATAAATATGGGTTTTTGAGCCTGGAAAGCAACGCCGGTCACGATGAAGTTGAGAGTATCGGTCACTAGCCCATTTGTGATGGATTGGTCAAATTTTATGTCAATTAGAGTTTGTAGTGTTGGTTCATTTAAATCCATGTGCTGATACCCACTAACATCTCCTACATTATGTATTCGGGTTTCTGTTTCCTGAAATGCAAAAATAAGCAATGTTGGACATGACAGAGCTGCGAGTACCATTCACCAACCCATTTGTGATGGACTAGTCGAATTTCACGCTAATATGAGTTCGTTGCGCTGGTTTATAAAAATCCATATGTTAATACCCAGTGAAAGCTCTTATATTATGAATTTAGATTTGTGTACCCTGAAATGCAAAAATAAGTGACGGCGGACACGAAGAACCATTAGTGATGGATCGGTCTAATTTCATGCCGAAAAGAGTTTGTCGAGCTGGTTGTTAAAATTCAATGGGCTAATACACACCAAAAGCTCCTATCAATTCAGGTTTCTGAGTCTCGAAACATAACAATAAGCAACGACTGTCACGACGAAGCTGTGAATAACATTCATTGGGCCATTTTTGATGGACCGATCTAATTTCATGCCAATAAGAGTCTGTCGCACTGGTTCAAATTCCCATGTGCTAATATCCACCAAAAGCTCCTATATCATGAATTCAGCTTCTCGAAACACAAATATAAGAACGTCAATCACGACGAAGTTGTGATTTTCATTCACTAGCCCATTATTTATGGAGCGGTTGAATTTCACGCCAATCAAAGTCCGTCGCGCTGGTTAATAAAAAATCATGTGTTAATACCCACCGAAAGCTCCTATATCATGAACTTGAGTTTCTGGGCCTCTAAACAAAAAAATAGGCAATGTCGGTCTCGACGAAGCTGTGAGAATCCTTCGCAAGCCCATTTGTGATATACCGTTCGAATTTCATGCTAATAAGAGTTTGTTGTGTTGGTTCATAAAAAATCATGTGCTAATACTCATCGAAAGCTCCTATATCTCGAATTTGAATTTCTGGTCCTCAAAACGAATAAATAAGCAACGACGGTTACGACGAAGCTTTAAGTAGCGTTCACAACTCTTTTGAGATGGACATGTCGAATTTCACGTCAATCAGAGCCTGTCACGTTGGTTAATAAAAATTCATGTGCTAATACCCATCAAAAGGTTCTATATCATGAAATCGGGTTTTTGTTCCCTAAAACACAAAAATAAGTAACTCGGATACAATGAAGTTGTGAGTATCATTCACCAGCCCATTTGTGATGGACTAGTCAAATTTCACGCCAAAAAAAGTCGGTCATGTTGGTTATAAAAATTCATTTGCTCATATCCACCGAAAGCTCCTATATCATGAATTCAGTTTTTTGACCCTCGAGACGCAAAAATATGCAATGTCAGTCACGACAAAAAGTTGCGAGTATCATTCACCAACCCATTTGTGATGGACCAACCGAATTTTACGCCAATCAAAGTCTGTCGCTTAGGTTCATAAAAATCAATGTGTTAATACCCACCGAAAGTTCCTATATCATGAATTCGGATTTCTAGACCCCGAAACGCAAAAATAAGCAACGTCAATCACGATGAAGCTGTGAGTAACGTTCACTAGCCCTTTTGTAATGGATCGATTGAATTCCACGTCAATTAGATTCCATCGCGTTGGTTAATAAAATTCATGTGCTAATACCCACCAAAACGCCTATATCATGAAACCGGGTTTTTGTTCCCCGAAACGCAAACAAAAAAAGCAACGGCGAACACCATAAAGCTTTGAGTATCATTCACCGGGCCATTTGTGGTGGACTTGTTGAATATCACGCCCAAAAAATTTGTTGCACTGGTTCCTAAAAAATCATGTGAATTAACCACCGAAAGCTCCTATATCATGAATTCAGGTTTCTGAGCCTTGAAGCGCAAAAATATGCAATGTCGATCACGACAAAGTTGTGTGTATCGTTCACCATTCCATTTATGATGATCGGTCAAAATTCACGCCAATCAGAGTCCGTCGCGTTGGTTCATAATCATGTGCTAATACCCACCAAAAGCTCCTATATCATGAATTCGAGTTTCTGGGTTCCGAAACGCAAAAATAAGCGACGTCGATCTCAACGAAGCTGTGAGTATTGTTTACAAGCCCATTTGTGATTGACTAGTCGGATTTCACGCCAATCAGAGTCTGTCGCGCTGGTTCATAAAAATTCATAGGCATTCCACCGAAAGCTCTTGTGTCGTGAATGGTATCCTGGGACTTGAAATTAAAAAATAAGCGACGTTTGTCACGACGAAGGGGTGAGTATTGTTCACCAGCCCATTTATGATGGATTGGTCAATTTTCACACCAATCAGAGCCCGTTGCGATGGTTCATAAAAAATTATGTGTTAATACCCATCGAGAGTTCTTATATCATATCATGAACTTGAGTTTCTGGACCCCGAAGTGCAAAAATGAGCAATGTCGGTCACAACGAAGATTATTCAGGAATACACATTGAATGCTGAAAATACAACAACAGCATACCCAGTGAAATCCCACAATGTAGGGTCTGTGGAGGGTAGAATGTACACAGACCTCACTTCCACCTTGGTAGGTAGAGCGGTTGTTTCCGGGAGACCCTCGACTCAAGACAAAACATAATCAGGCAAAGCAAACAAAGCAAAACAAAGTATGAGAAACGGTCAGACTCAGACGAGAAATTAAAACAATGTGGACATGCAGATAGTAAAAATCAAATATGCAATGGTAGCGCATTCTAACAACAGGAAGCAAGAAGCAACATGAAATAGTAGCTAACAGGAAGCAGTAGCTAACACAACTAAATAAGATAAATAAATTACACTAAAGAACACATAACAACATGAATCAAACTACAGAGTACTAAAGAGCAATAATGCGCCTATAAGTGTGACAGGCTAATCGAACCTACAATAATAACACTACACTATTATTTTGTAAGCGTAAAGAGGACTACGCTCAATTACCTACTACCATAATTCGTGTCCTCCATGAAACCCTATCTAAGGTCATGTCCTCAGTAAGTTGCACCTGCGCTATATCCCGTCTAATCACCTCTCCCCAATATTTCTTTGGCCTACCTCTACCCCTCCTGAAGTCATCCATAACCAACCTCTCACACCTCCGCACTGGGGCATCTGTGTCTCTCCTCTGCACATGCCCGAACCATCTCAACCTCGCTTCCCGCATCTTATCCTCCACCGAGGTCACTCCCACTTTATCCCGGATATATCATTCCTAATCCTATCTCTTCTTGTATGCCCACACATCCATCTCAGTATCCTCATCTCCGCAACTCTCATCTTTTATATGTGTGAAGTCTTGACTGATCAACACTCTGTCCCATACAACATAGTTGGTCTAACCACCACCCTATAGAACTTGCCTTTAAGTTTAGTTGGCACTTTGTTGTCGCACAAGACTTTAGATGCGAGCCTCCATTTCATTCATCCTGCCCCAATACGATGTGTGACATCGTCATCAATTTCTCCATTCCCCTGGATAATAGACCCTAGGTATTTGAAGCTTCCTTTCTTCGAAATGACATGAGTACCAAGCTTCACATCCACGCCTGTCTCGGGATCGCTTGTCTTGGTCTACTCGGCTTCAACCGCTGGACTCAGTGCGTCTCCAAACCTCCGACGGCGTTGATCCGTTGTGAGTCTCATCAATCAGGACTATGTCGTCTGCGCATAACATACACCATGGTACCTGCCCTTGGATTTATCGCGTCAGTCCGTCCATGACCAAGGCAAATAGGAATGGGCTAAGAGTTGATCCCTGGTGCACCCCCATCGTCACTGAAAAGTGCTCTAAGTCTCCTCCTACTGATCGTACCCTAGTTTTGGCTCCGTCATACATATCCTTGATAGCCCTAGTGTACGCCACAGGTACACCTCTAACCTCCAAACATCTCCATAGAACCTCCCTAGGGATTTTGCCATATGCCTTCTCGAGGTCGATGAAAATCATATATAAATCTTTCTCCCTCTCCCTATACTGTTCCACCAACCTCCTAATAAGATGAATGGCTTCGGTAGTCGAACGTCCCGGCATGAATCCAAACTGATTCTCGAAAATACACGTATTTTTTCACCCTCATCTCCACGACCCTTTCCCAAACTTTCATAGTGTGGTTCAGCAGCTTGATACCCCTATAGTTGTTGAAACTCTGGATATCACCTTTGTTTTTGTACAAAGGAATCATTGTACTCCACCTCCATTCTTCAGGCATTCTTGTCGCCTTAAAAATGACGTTAAACAACTCAGACATCCACTTTAAACATGCACTGCCTGCGCTCTTTCAAAATTCAATTGGGATCTCATCATGCCCGGTCGCTCGTCCCCTGCACATCCTGTGAATAGCACCTTTAACCTCCTCAACCTTAATGTTCCTACAATACCCAAAATCCTGGTACCTACCCGAATGCTCCAGATCTCCCAACACAATGTCTCTATCTCCTTTTTCGTTCAAGCGTTTATGGAAGTAAGACTGTCACCTCCTCCTAATATGCACTTCCTCCGCCAGTACTTTTCCGTCCTTGTCCTTGATGCACCTCACTTGATCCAAGTCACGGGCCCTTCTTTCCCTTACCTTGGTTAGTCTGTACAACTTCTTATCCCCGCCTTTCTCCTCTAATTCCACATACATGCGTTCAAAAGCCGTCGTTCTCGCCGCTGTAACCGCTTGTTTTGCCTCCTTTCTCGCTATCTTATACAGTTCTCTATTCGTCTACTTCTCCACCTCATCCTTGCTTCCTATTAATCTCACATACGCCAATTTCTTCGCTTCCTCCTTCTTCAGGAACCTCGAATTGGCTATCACCATCCCACTAGCTCTAGCGAACTCCAAAAGTGAGATGCCTCCCCCGTTCCTGTCCCTGATACCAAAGCCTCCATGCACGTCGTCATAACCCCCGACAGTGACCCGATATGACCATTGAAATCCCCTCTTACAAATAACTTTTTAGTGGCTGGTATGCCTCCCACCACTTCGTCCAAATCCTCCCAAAAGCGTCTCTTCTCCTCTTCGTCCAAGCCCGTTTGCGGCGCATAGGCACTAATAATGTTCATAGTGCACCCTCCAACTACCAACTTAATCGTCATCATCCGGTCATTGACCCTCATCACATCTACCACCTGCTCCCTTAGCTCATTGTCTACTAAAATGCCTACCCCATTCCTATACCGCGACTTACCCGAGAACCATAACTTATACCCGTCTACGTCGTTAGCCTTAGGTCCTACCCACTTGGTCTCCTGGACACATGCTATACTAATCCTCCTCTTTTTAAGAATCTTAACTAGCTCTATTGACTTCCCCGTTAAAGTTCCAATGTCCAAGACTATTCTAAGTCTAGTCTCTCTCTTACCCCACTTACCCCCCCTAACCCTCGCCCCTGTCCCCGACCGAGAACATGACCCTAGTCTACCATCAGTTACCAAAGCCACTAAAGCAACTGTAAAATAATAAACTACTCAAACGTTTGCCCTAAAATAGGAAGAGATCAAAGTGCAAGCACAAGTTAACAATACTCTAAAGTCAAGTAAAATCACTACGCCAAGAATGTTATAACTAAAGACAAGAAATGGCAAAATTTAAGGAAGGTTAAGGATAAAGAATAGATACGGACAACCGGAGGTACCAACTCCAGTTGAATCGAACTTGTTGCTGGCGAAAAACACTGTTCAGTCACTGTTCACCGACATTGTTCACTCGTCGGAGTACTGTTCATCGGAAGAAAAAAATCGGACACCGCTGCCGCGGTGAGTGATCGGAGCGGCACTTGCCGTCAGAAATGGGGGATTTATGGGGAGGGGGGATGGTGATTGTTGGGGTAGGTTAGAGAGGGAGAGGGGAGAGAGAAAGAGCCGTTAGAAGAGGGAGAGGAGAGCCATTGAATGCTGAGATTACGCATTGAATTTCTGGTGAGTATCGCTGACCAGCCCATTTGTGATGAACTAGTCGAATTTCACGCCAATCATACCGTTGCGCTAGTTCATAAAAATCCATGTGTTAATACCCACCAAAAGCTCATGATACGTAGGGCAAGAATAGGGAAGCTAATTGTGTGTTTGGAGGTGCATAGCTCCCACAGATAACAATCTTTGCTGTCCAGAATAATTTGTTCAATTGGAACTGATTTCAGTTATTCTGGTATTCTAAGTGTCTGCTTTGTGTTTATGGTTGGTGCTGGTAAGCCTGTCTGCTTTCCACTGGTTGAATTTTTATTTTACTGCAAGGTACTCTTGCCCCAAACTCTGTTATGATAGCTAATTATTGTTTTCATTGTCTTTTCTGTCAATTTTTTGACAGTCATCTTACATTCATTAAAGAACCAGGCCTTAATTATATAGAAAGGACAACTTGAAGTAAGTGTATACCTTTTGCAGTTTTTAGCTTTTTATTGATGCGATCCTTATGATTCGGTTGCATGGTGTCAAGCTCTCGTAGCCTGTATCAACCTTCACTCTCAAATATCATTCTGCTTGTGATAACTTTTAGCTTTCTGTACCAGGTTGCTGACTCACTTGAGAAAGGCACTGAACATGAAGATGAATATATGATTAGTGAGAAGGAGCTCCTTGTCAACAGGTAATATTTACTGATTCCATTCGGAATGCATGTTTCTCTCTGTTGTTAATATGCATTTCGCATAATAGATTTATTTCTATCCCAAAAGATATGGGTGCTTTCAATTGTGGAGCTTTTGTTGCTGGAATTGCAAGGGTAAGAAAATCAACTTTTATTTGACAATGTTGTCTTAGAGCTGCTTTTTAGTTGGTATGCACAATAATTTTATTGATTGTAAGAACCAGCACTACGATGTAGCAGAGTCGGCCCTTACCCCTTCCTGCAGTGAAGATGTCTAGAGCTATTATTTATCGTCTTCTTTTCCTTTGAAGGGTGTGCTGGAAAATGCAGGTTTCCCAGCAGTAGGGACAGCACAATTTGTCCCTGTGGAGGGGCAGCAGCGACCGCGGACAACCATCTTTTCCTTTGAAGGGTGTGCTGGAAAATGCAGGTTTCCCAGCAGTAGGGACAGCACAATTTGTCCCTGTGGAGGGGCAGCAGCGACCGCGGACAACCATCTTGATAAAATTTGCTGAAGAGGTAGTCACTTTGTATGTGATCTTTCAGTTCAACTACAGTAGTTGAGTTGAGTTGAGTTTATAGTTCAATGGCTGCGGTTACCAAGTTCTCTATTCTCATTATTATGTTTGTCACATGAAACCAAAGGCGAGTATTTAATAAGTGAGCTTCAACCGTGATACTTAAATAGGAAGCTATAGAAGTCTTACCATGATCTTTTAGCTATTTGACAAGTAATGTTGGCCAAAAGTGTCTTTTAAGATCTTACGAGTTATGATTCTATGTTGGCTTGTGCAGGTATTAAGGACGGAAGCAAGGCTAGGGTTATGTTTATTTGTCATCATAATTGGTTCAAGATTGTCTAACCACTTGATGATCAAAGGATGGTCAATTCATGAGGAAATTGTCGATTGAATAGTAGTATCCAATTGCCAGTTGTACATATACTGGAACTGCTTCTAGACATCCTTATCTTTAAGGCTCCACTACTATATCATAGGAACAAGTACTGCTCATTTTGGTGTGAAATATTTTTAATTTAATGTGATTGGAATCCATGTAGTTGATGAGTTGTGTTGCTAACTTACAAAATGCAAGTTCCAGAGGTAACTTCTCCAAGACGAGAGCAAATCAGTGCGTCATTAAGCTATATATACTTAACAAGCACATGGTAATATTACTACTTTAAACAATCCTTTCAAATGGCATTTAGCAGCGCATGTGCCAATACCACTTTAACGTAAACCGGTTTAATGAAAATTCTTACCCAATCACCTTTAACTTACAAACTGGTTTTGGTTTGGTTGGCAGACGTATTTGGGAAACTTTAATGGAAGTTCAAGCCCTATTACCTTTAACAGAGCGTAGAACCTAAGTTAAAATTCAATAGGACTACACTTTTTTGCGCGGATTATCCTTCAAAGGCACTGGTCTTTAATTCTTAGCTTAAGAAAATGGCTGAAAATAACTCAAGGTCCCGGGTTTGAACCCCGCTCAGTCACAAATTAAAAAAGAATTTGTAAGGCATAAGGCAAACTATGTCTTAAGGCTTGCGAAATCCAAACTCAGCCTTGAGATTTATTTATTTTTGACTGAGTTGTGGTTCAAACCCAAAATCAAGGGATTTTTGGGGGAAGGCCAAAAATTAAAGACCACCCCGAAAGAGGCCATTTGTGCGAATTTCCCATAGACAGGCCCACAAAGCAGAAACAAGTTAAAATTTCACCTAGTAGTTTCTTTCTGCTCCTGGTTCTGAAGATATTAAGTACATGGACCTTCAATCTACAGCTAATTTTACAGCACCTACATACGGTTACAGGTACGCTTAAAGGATGCAAAGCACCCAATACTAAAACAAAAGAGGGTACCTTGGTTTGAAGGAGGCGGTGGGTATTGCAGAGGATGTCGGGTGCAGAAGAAGTATGAAAAGATGAGGAAAACAGTAACTACATCTAGTCTACTTTTACTATTAATGTACAATGTAACAATGCACTCCCTAATCCAATGGGATTTACTGCCGGGGTGCTGCTGGTGTCGTCTGATGATGGGCCTGTCCATAGAATCCAATACCAGGAGGACGATAAAATCCACCATTAGCAGGCTGCTGCTGAGATTGTGGCTGCTGAGTCTGCAGTTGTTGCTGTTGTGCTTGTTGAGGTAGAGGTGGCGGCCTCAGTCCCATTGCAATTTGAGAAGACAGAGGTGGTTGAAGTCCGGCACTATATCCATATGGCATCACCCCCATCATCATAGCTGCAGATTGAACTAACTGACTTGCAGGGGAATTTGCTGGAGGTAAAGGTGGTGGGGGTGGGAATGGAGCTTGCATCTGGTTTGGCTGGGACACAGATTGCAAACCTGAGGACGGGGCAAGAGGAACGCTAGTAATCAATTGCTGTGATGAAGTGAAGTAAGTGGAGCTACCCCCTTCGGAACTGTACTTATCAGAAAAAGTCATTGGCTTTTCTAACTTGAGTCGTTTCTCTGGGGATGCAAAAAGTAAGCTAGACGAGAAGCCAGTTGATTTCAATCCACTGCTCAGTGAGGCAGCTTCTTCAGCAACAAGGGATGAAAGAACAGAGGTCAACATTTGAGCAGACGATGTTGAAGCAGCAAGTTTTGCTGCAACAGCTGCTGCTGCCGCCCTTTTGCTTTCCTCTTCATTAGTTTTGGAATTTGCAAAAGAAGTCTCGGGATTGGGAGGTGGAGGCAGAGGAGGTATGTTGGTTAAAGGCACTGAAGGTGGGGTTGATTCAATTGCTCTTGTGACTTCAATTGGAAGGATACCAGTATCCAATGGTGGAATCGCAACACTGGGAGAGGTCAGCCTCCGTCTTACATTTTTTGCTAGTTCAATCTGACCATGTGCAACCTGCATGTCAACCAGCTGTGTCAATACCAAACTCATCACTGAAATAGCATTAGTTTGTATGTGATGCAAGAAAATGGAGACACCAGAGAAAATTATCTTCTATGAATCATGAAACAAATTATAACATATTTTAACATTTAAGAACAGGATAGCGGCATAGAAAATCAAGAGAACCAAAGATGGAACCATATAAGCAGTTCTCATTTATATAAGCTATCCAATGATTCAGGGTAAAAAAATTGAAAAATATGGCAGTCTTAGACTACTTATCGAACTGGTTGAACGACAATGCCGAAACCTGTGTCGATTAAGAATCGAAAGTTATCGTTTGTTAGACAAGGTCACGTGCTTTGCATCTCTGGTGTTCTTGAGAAACCCAAAGACTTCAAACTATAAGAACTCAAATATCCACAGCTTACACATAAAGGAAGAGAGACGTGCCTATATACAAAATGTGGAAGAAAATGATACACAATCATGCCATGGTTTAGTGCAATTCCACCAATGACTGAGGGTGCTTGCACACCAATGCCAAGCATTCAAAAACGTGTCATTAGCATGAGCATGCTACATTCAATGATAATAGTTCAAGAGAATCAGCCTGGTCTGATATGCCAGTGCGAGCATTGAGCAGGCTAAATTTCTGCAAGTTGATTTAATAGATTTTCACCCCTACATACATGATTGTTTTATCTGATGATATTATGGAGGAAGAATTGACACGAGTCATTCAGGCATCAGGACCACTCCTTCACCCTGATTGACAGGGGCAGGACATTGCTTCTGATTCCTCTCTAGTCACTCTTCTTAGGGACAAAAACCAAACTTTAAAAGCATAAACAGGGACCTAAATCAAAGGGAAAAAAACTCGGGAAAGAACAAAATTTCCGACCCCTTTATTTGACCAAGACCTGCACCTAAGACGGAGATTTAAAGTTGCAACATTAAAGAGTCATGCTGGAAAATGTCCAAAATAATGTCGGAAGAATCTTAATTATCTCATGAAGTGAAGTTTTTTTGATAACCGAGAAAATCCCAAGGGCCAACGGCACAAGAAGAAACTCAGTCGATAATGCGCCCACCCCTCTACCTTTCTCCACTTAAATAGCAAGATCTTGTCCGCGGCAGGGTTCTAACCTGTGACGTACGCCTAACCCATACATCACGCGCTGCACTCGTGCTGTCCTCTTTTTTGGGAATAAATGGGGAAATTTGGAAGGCAGCGAGTATTATAGTGGTAACCTGTTTCTTAGAAGATGCAAAATGGCATGCTTGAAAATGATATGCTTACCCCCCCCCCCCCCCCACACACACACACACACACACTCCAGTGTTGGGACACACATTCCCTTAAGAAGTTAAGTCATCTTGCAAATTGTTGTCTACATCTAGTCACACATAATGACAAACAGGATAATGAAGTCAGTCATCTTCAAAAACAAAATAGTTGTCCACTTCTGTCACACAAAATGACAAACAGGGTAAGAAATTACTACTGCAGGGTAAACATTTGTTCAAGAAACAATTTCTTCTGGAAGAAAAATGGGTGTAGAACAATGTAATCAAAACCGAAAAGCACAAAAGGCTACAAACCTGAGATGGTGTTAATTGAGTAATGAAGCGCATGCTTCGCGAAATGAAGAGCATAGTTTAAGATAATACAAAAGTTGCTTAATATACGTGAATGTACTCATAACATCGAATTGCAACTTAAGTTACTAATTTTAGCATCCAATGCCCTATAATATCAAAAGCTCATGAAGTGATCGCGTATTCTTATTCCACATTCTATCCAGCATAAAATAGTACATTTCTACTAAAGCTTAATGCAACTATTACTTAATATTATTACTCAAGTGTTGCATAAAGTTATGCACTGATTATTTCTACTTACATGGCCAACCAAACGCTGCATTACTTTTATGGAGATTATTTTCCTAATTCATTCACTAGATTTGTGTAACATTCATGTTGGAGAGTTTTAAAATATTTAATATCATTTACCATTTCAAGTATTAAAATATAATTTAATTAATAATATTATCTATCAAACTTATTTTAACTTTTAAGTGTTATTTTAGTAACTCTTCCATTACCATTCAATTACTTTAAGCGACGAAGCTGACTTTTGAAAACATTGGTTTAGATTAAAATTGGATAAGGTTGAATGGGTGAAATTTTTGACAGACTGTTGTTAGGCATATGTAGTGATGGGATGCAAAGGCATGCAATTTACAAGAGCAACCAAAGAACCAATAAACATGGCAAAGCCAACAAAACTAATGCATGCAATACAGCTGGTCAGGATTCTGGACGTGATCAAAGGGTTTGGGAGAATATCAGATCCAGAATATACAGTTACCAGTTTCAAAAAAATATCAGATCCAGAATAGCAAAACAAAAATTGTTTGAATATTTTAGGAATCTCATGCAGCTAAGAAGATGAAGTCATGAGAAATGAGAATAGTAGGAAAAAAGACTGCCAAATAACAAACATGAGTTCTGAAAACTGGAATGTAATGTAATGGCAAAGGAAAAAGTGCCTAATCATGCAGCGCAATTGAGATTATTGAAGAATCATTCTTATTCTGTTTGTATTTTGGGTTTATTTTTAGTTAAAAGAAGCTTAATGTCTAATGTTGAATAGTCTGACTACCTCGTCTAAAAGCTTAATATGTTAGAAGTAGCACACTTTTAGTTAATCATTGTCTTATCTTTTTTTTGGTCGATTTTATTATTATGTCTAATCTTAATTTGCTAGAAATAGCACACTTTAGTTGATTGATTATGTATTCAATACAACCCCTCGTATGTGGGCCCGGCTTATGACATGAAAATTATATTTAATAATGTGAGGCAGTCAGAATTAAACCCGATACCTCTGCTGACCCTAATACTATATTGGATAGCGTGACCATGTAATCTAAAAACTTAAATTGTTAGAGAAAGCACACTTTTAACCAATGTAATTAGTATGGCTTCAACTTTTTTTAATGAAAGGTAATGATTGTATTACTCATCAGCACAATGGCTTCAAGTGCAAAACATGTCCGTGTTCTTCTTACAAGGACTCTATAATGTCTAGTATGGATTCATCATTATTCACAAAAAAAATCTTTACACCAAAAGTGCAAAAGCCTCATGCAATTCACATCTTTATCCTCTGAATTGAATTGCAACTAACTTCAAAAAACCTAGCATTCTTTTCCTTCCAAACTGTCCACAAAATACAAGGTGGGATCCTGTTCAACCAGTTCTTCTGTCTTACATTACTGCCCTGATTGTGCCAACACCTCCGAAGGTCAACTGTGGACTTTGGCATAGTCCACCTAAGGCCAATCATGCTGAGAAATAATTGAGGATGGCTTCAACAGTCCCATTGACCCATTTTTCTTTTGGATCATTCCAAAGGAAGCTGCACTTGTAAATTAATGCATACTTGCATTAGCCTATTTGGCAGCTTTTGTATATGGCATTCTAACCAGCAAAAATTTGGAAAGTTTTCTGTTCACAAGTTCAAGTTCTGGATGAGTGACTCTTCACTAGTAGTCACCCCTCAATATGAGGGGCTCAGTTCTTCAACCTCCTTCCAAATAATATTCAAAAATTGAAAAAGCCATCTCCTACACCTCAGACAATTCAAACTAGAAAAAGTTAACTTCTACATGTTGGACAGCTCATTTACTCGTCCATTTCCAGTCACAACTTCACCCCAACCCATCAACACGCCATCAATTTCTGTGTCGATGTGAAACTTCAAGCCGTCCGGCCATGCTTTCCTTCTCTCAAATCATCGCGTGGTCACCCAAGAAAACCTCAAGCGATGCTTTTTCCTACAACCATCAAATTTCCACCCTGAAACCAAAACTTCGCAAAATAAAGCTCTGGTGGATACTAATCCTCCCCTCAGATTCCCGTCAAACGAGAAATCTGGTCACTTGCTTCAACATCTCCCATGCCCAAACAAATGGTGACAAAAACCTCTCAACCTTCTTCCATAACTCCAGAACCTCTTAATAACTGAAGGGAACCACAGCCTAGGCTATTGTACTCCCAACCCATCACCCTATGTAAGTCGTCAAAGACACACTACACAAGACCAACTGTAGCAGCAGTCTCCGCATCCAAATTTACATAAAAGAAATGTAATAATGAATCAAAAGGGAAAAAGACTATTACCTATTCACAGCAGCTACAAATTATTAAAATCAATATAGACTCTTAAACATACATAACTGCCTTCCTCAGATTGTTCTGCAAACAACAGGAATTCTGATATCACATTTTGGTCCTAGTACTGGGAACTGGGAAACCTAAAAAAATCTAAAGGAAAACCGTGCACACTAAATAAGAATCTAAAAGGTATGATATGTCCATTTGGCTGGTCGCAAAGCATAAAAACTAGTCTCCGCACCTTGCCTCTTCTAAAACTTAACTTTCCTCAAGAATTCAGACTTCATCATTGGATGAGTCCAAAAACTGCTCTATATCTGACTGTTCCTCAACTCAAAGCGAACAACCAAATTTGCTCAACACTAAATTATACTATATGTAAGATAATTCCAACACAAATCAATTCTCCATGCACTGTGGTTTCTTTGCACATCTCTTCCTAATTTTCTGATCCCTTTTTTCGTGAGTGGATAAAATATAAAAAGATGTGAGCAATAAAAGATTGGATTGAGTCTACCTGCATCCCACTGCGTAATAACTCTAGCTTAGATTCCTGAAGAAAAAAAATCGTTAGGGTTCACATGAGTGTTAAGATAGAAATGCGAACATAGAAAAATAAAGGCACTGAACTTGGTTAGCGGCCAACAGGAGGATACGAAACAGTCATGTAATTTTTGTGTAATTCTTCTCTGCTATAAACACCTTATCTAATATAGGTAAACGATAGAAGGTCTAGAAAGGATTATGAAATCCTAGTGATAGGAGTCACAGAGGGCAGCCACTAATGCTTGCATTAGGTTAGGCTGTCTACATCACCCCTTGGGGTGCGGCACCGGGCTGCCTTTTTTGGGGGTGGGGGTGGGGGGTAGGTGGGAGATAAAGGGAAATACTGTACTTGATCTTGAAGTGCATCTTTCAGCTGAGAAACCAAGGTAACTCTCAATGATTCAGCATTCTCAAGGTGGATGATGCATTGCTGAAGTATATTTTCCTGTTCTTGCATCTTATCCATCAATTCAGAACCCTGGAGATTTCCTGAGCAACAGTCAATAGAAAACACAATATCAGAAGTTATAAAAGGAACAATTACTTAGCTCAAGGACTTCTAGTTCAAAAATAACAATAAGTGATAGCAGGAAAGAGAAAATACTGCCAGTGATGGAGTTCATGAATAAGCCGTGCAAGTATAAACAAAAATTCAGACTTCTTGTTACCTTGAACTCTAACAGCTTCTTCGAGTTCATCTATAAATATTACAAAAGCCAACCCGATTGTTATTTCTGATAAGGAAAAGCCAACCCGGTTGTTGTTTATTCGCAACACCATACTCCACTTTTAAATCCAGCTATAGTTAATAAATTTCCCTCCTAATATCTTTTTTAAGATTGATTAACAATGCACTTAGCAACTAGCTCCAAACCACCTTGAATCCAAGTAACATATTTGCTTGAAGTTATATCCAAATTACCATACCTGGTAATACATGATATGTTTGCACAATGACTTACTTGATAATGGAAATACTTTGCAAATCACAATCTCATAGGTAAGTGTTTTCTTTGAGAAAAATTAGTTATCCAAGTATGATAGCAATTAGCAAATAAGAAATAACTGAAAACACCCTTAATTCAAATTCCTATATTTTTGTCTCTGGGGGTAGAATGACACTGATTAATTCAGTAATGGATGCACTTCCCACCTATATGATGCCTTTGTTTCCCATTCCTAGGGTTATAGAGAAAAATTAACATATTGAGAAGGGACTTCCTTTGGCAAGGCAACAAAGAAAAGAGAGATTATTCTTAAACCTGAAAGGCATATCTTGGACTATGCCTGGTAAGGTTTCAGAAGCATTAAAGAGTTGGGAGGAAGCAGGTTTGCAGGCAAAAGACAGAAGTAGATGGAGAATTGTCCCTGCTTGTATTTGGTGGACAATATGGAAGGAGAGGAACTCTAGATGTTTCGAGAATTGTCCCTGCATGCAGAAAGTCAAGCTGAATTACATTTTGTTGTTATGTTTTTGGTGTAATCAGATATACTCAAATGATATTGTCTCTATTATTGATGTTTTAGATTCAATATAGTCATCAGATAGTAGAATTTTGGAGTTCTCTTGTATATATGGTTTCAGTACAACCCATGTACTGTTTTACTCATGATGAAATATAGTTACAGTTACCAGATTCAAAAAAAAAAAGAGATTATAATCTGGTGGGATGGAATACCCTGACACTTAGTAAAAAGCAGGGTGGTTGGGAATTAAGAATCTCAGAATTCACAATCATCACCTATGGATGCAGTTTTTGGAAGACCATTAGAAGGTTGTGGCCTGAACCTGATTGCAGTGTCAACATGTATATAAAGGTTGGTGATGGTGTAAAAACTTCCTTTTGGGAAGATCATTGGATTGGCCAAACACCCTTGAAACTCTTTCCCTTATTTATATCCTATTAGTCTTCAAAAAAGTGCTAGAGTTGCCCATATCAGGAATGATCAAGGATGGGGTCTGAACTCAGGAGAGCCTTAAATGAATGGGAAATTGATAGTCACAAGTATGTTTCAGGTTTTGGCTACAGTTACATGCACTTCCAATGTACCAGACAAACTAGTCTAGAAGTTGTGTAGTAAGGGGATTTTCACTGTTAAGTCAGTGTACTGGAATCTAAGTTGCTCGGACTCGGGTGCGGGTATCCGATACGGGTACGTATCTGAGTGTCGCATTCGGCAAAATCTAAATTTCAAGATTCGGGGGTGCGTATCCAAGTATGGATACTGGTGCGGGGATTCGGCTAAGAACATCCAAAATTATTTTTAAAAAATAGAGCTATAAAAATATATCGATGCTACTGTCTACCATCTAAACTCAAAACACGACCTTGAATTCTTGGTTTCTTTGAAACACGAAGCAGCAAAAATGAGACAAAAATTCTATAATATTGAAGGTATGCCATTTCCCTTATCTTAAATCCGTTTTATTTTTAATTTTGAGAAATCAAATCTCAATTTTCCCCCCAAATTTCGATGTACTCCTGTCCTGTCAAAGCGCAACTTAGACTGGAATAAGACTAAAGATGATTCATTGACAGTGGTATGGCCTTGGTAGCTTATTTGGAAAACTAAAATTCCACTTAACAACGGTTTTTTAACCGTTTCATGTTATGTTGTATTATGTCCCTATAACGACATTTCGCTATAACAGCCCTACAAAATCCAGACAAACGATGTCGTTGTAGAGAGGTTTGATTGTATCACTTTTACTGCTTTGAAACTAATTCTACTTATCACTAAAGACAGCGAACGTTCTTGATAGCTAGAATGTTGATTTTAATTAATTAGTTAATAAATAATCAAATATTAACAAGCTAAAAATATATAGTGTAGATTAAAAATTCCAGGCCGTCACTTTCTGAAACAAACCGATAATACAAAGGTATGGACACTAGACATAAACAATTTTCATATTTATAAGGTGGAAGTGCTCAAGATCCAACTTCCGTGGATCTTATGACGTCTCATACACTTGCCACATGCTAGCTTAAGGGGAATGACTCCATGTTCCTACCTAACCAGAAACCAGGAATGTGATTCTCCAAAAGATAGATAACAACTTGCATCAGTCGTCAAAAGTATTGATTATTTCAAAGAGCAAAAGGTTGTTGGCTATGAACTTCTAGGAAAGACCTGCTAGCGTCTAAGGCCAGCTTGCACGTATCTCGACTATTCCACTAGGTACCTGCTAGGCTGCTACCTCCCACAAGCGCAGGTACCAAGTAATTTTGCCCACCAAGCCTTAGGCAAATGGAAAGAGATCACCTAGTATTTTGCCTCCACCGGGATTTGAACCTCCTTCCACTTCATTGACCACTAGGTTACACCCTTGGGTGCTAAATCATCTTTTCACCAGAAACTTCTGTCAAAGTATAGACCGTCATATAACTGGCATACTGAGCAAATACTCCACTTAGAGCAACAATTAACTTGAAAATCTTGTGCCAGGAATGCAAGAGATGTCTCCACTATAACTAAACAATGACACAAAATGGATATGCAACATCAATTTAAGAGAGAAAAGACTGAGCTATTCTTCACTTTGAGTTACTTTATTCCAGCAGCCAATTACTATTTTACCTTGGGAGGAAAGGTTTTCAATATCACTCTCCATTTCCCCAACGCGGAAAACTGCATCTTTACACTTGTTCAAAGCATCTTCCTCATTCACATTTTCATCATGAACTAGTTGGAATGCTGTTACGATTTTTTCTGGAGTACAGCCAACAGCCAATTTCTGATGTTGAAATTAACAAAATATTCAGATGACCTGTACAACAACCATGATAACAAACCCAGCGTGAATTTGAACAGAAGATTGTAATCTGATACTCACAATCCTTACGGCGTGAGCATCCTTCTTCACAACTTTGATAGGATTTGAGCTCTTCCCGTTGCTTACTGACGGAGCTGGACTCTTGCCCAACACTTCGTCTTTAAGATTCTGAGCCCTGGATCCAAAAACCTTTCTCTCTTCCCATATATCAACCTGACATTACCCGCAAAAAAAAACAAAGCAGAAAGGGAAGGGAATAAGTAAAAAGGTGATATGGAATAAGTAAAAAGGTGATATGGGCTTCGACTGATGGTAAGCTTAAGAACTACACCAAGGCTTAAAATCATTAAGACGGAAATAAGAGACATTGTGAAGAAGAACTGTTACCTTCTCAACAAAAAAAAGTGACATTGTGAAGAAGTTTCTAAGTAATTGCAGATCTAAAGTAGTTTCTCTTGATAAACCAAGATGACATTGTCAAGCGCTTCAAAGACACTAAGGTGTGCTTTCATCACCATGAGGTCCAGGTTCTAGACAAACCTTTAAGGGGCTGTCAAAGATGGGAGATAGAAGGGCATTCTCCAAGCATTGGAGTAGAGTAAGACAGTGTTCTACTCGTGGCTTTTCCCATGTTGCAAGAATTCTACTGGAGTCCGAAGAGAATGTAAGTGGATTTTCTTCTAGGACTCATCGCCTAATTAGAAACCGTTGCAAGACATTTTTGGAACGAACTAATTGGAATTAGATTGAAATTGCACGGCCTTTTTTTGACTTCTGATAACAACAAGAACAATGTACCCAGTATAATCCCACAAAGTGGGGTCTGGGGAGGGTAAGATATACACAGACCTTACCCCTACCTTTGCGGGGTAAAAGAAAGTGTTGGAAGCAAGATAACAAGTGAAAATACGACAGCACAATAGCAAGATACATGCAAACGAGACAACAAATACTAATAGCCATGTATGTAATTGATCCTTTTCCTGTGTTGTCAACAGCAACTTAACCAGGTACACCGAGAAAAATGGTGCCCCTTAATAATAATCGGAATGAGAGACTTCTCAAACTTCAATGCAAACAGTTGACACCACTCGAGTAACACCAGAAGGTGATTTTACACAAACTAGCAGCAGAATACGACCTAATATTACTATTTGAGGCTCTTTAGGCTTGTAAAGCCTGTTGCGGAAGCTTTAACCTCGCTGCTTGTAATAATATTGCTCTAGCTACGTAGTTTAAGCAAAATATAAAATCCTATGAGAAATTGTTACAAGAAACTTTCTTGTCAAAAAAATGAGAATAATGTTCAAATTCATGCCTTCACAAAAGAAATTTTGATACCATATATTAACATCTTGACCTGCATGCATCTAGCATCATAAACCCAACAGATATCTGCACTCATATATAGGTTACAAACAGTTCTAACATCATATTCTATCATTTAAATTTATTTATTTTTTGGAAAATGCTTAAAAATTACCCCTTGAAAATACAAAATCAGTGTTGAGGCTGGCAGTGTTTTACACGTGCCACCACATCAAAGCCACGTCAGATTTGACTTCGTTTTACATTTTTTTTACTTTTTCCTTTTATTTTTCCATTCACTTCTTTAAAATATTCATGTTTCAAAGACAAATTCACTAACCAATTAGCCTTTACCATTTCTTTGCTCATTCACTCTTTTCCTGTTGCTTTGGTTCCTTCTCAGATGAGATCAAGCAAATAAAACGGGTTGGGAATTGAAACTAATTAGCTACAGTAGATAAAAGATGGTATATAGCAGATTGAAACGCTAATTTCTTATATGGAAATACAGTGCTTCAAGCTATACCTGTCTACCGGTCCGGGTTGACCTTTTAAAAATTTTACGTAAATTTTACACTGCAACTGTTGAATTTTCAGGATCTTATTACCCAGCAGTTTGTAATGCTTTAGCTCATATAGCTGAAATTTCATATTTACTTTATGGTTTAAAATCAAATGTGAAATATAAAGATGCAGTTACACTTATGTTTGAAAAGTTTAAAAAATATTTTTTCCCTATTCCTGATGTTTATTGTATTGGTGCAGTCTTAAATCTTTCTATTAAAAAAGTAGATTGTCATAATTTAATATTTAGTTTATATACTTATATGGAAATAGGTGAAACAGAAACTCCATCTTCATTTGATTGCATAAGTAAACTTGATACTAATTTAACTACATTATATGAATATTATGCTACATTACATGATAACAACAACTCTGCTACTAATATTCCTTCTAGTTCTGCTTCTGTGTCTACACCTGCAGGATTCCATGCTGATGACGATGAAGAAGAATCTTTAGACATATGGAGCACTTTTACAACACAAGCAAGCACAAGTCGATCTTGCGATGAGATGCAATTTTATTTGCAAAAGTCAGCGGAGCCGAAGAAAAGTTTTGACCCTTTACAATGGTGACACGATAACAAAAGGCAATTCCCGGTACTTGCATCGATGGCCCGGGATGTTCTTAATATGTCGATCTCAACAGTGGCTTCTGAAAGTGCATTTAGCCAAGCACGAGATCAAATAGGAGACACACGTCACTCATTGGGTGGAAGCACATTAGAAGTGTTAGTCTGCTTAAGGAATTGGATCAGATCAGAGAGAAGAAATCAAGGATGTCTCCCTCCGGAAGATGAAGAAATAGGCAATATTTTGGAAGGCGGGAGCGGAGGCGGGACTGGAATTAATACTCCAGATTTAGAGGCTATGGAGCATAACCAATTCAATCAACCTATAGATTACGAAGAACTTGCAAGAAGGATGCATAATATGTAAATAAAATTATTATTACTTCATTATGTACTCTTATTAACGTTATGAAAGTTCAAAAGTTTACATCTTATCATTAATTTTAATTTTACTATCTATTTAGTTGTTAATCTGTTATTACTTATTTGTTAACTTATATCTACTAATCTAATAAATTAATAAAAGTATATTTACAAATTTACAATATAAAGTTATAAACTATAAAGTATAAAGTTATAAACTATAAAATAAAAAGTTAACTTTAAAGTTTCAATTTTAATACATACAACTAAATTATATATTATATTATTATATTACATATTTAAATTGAATTTAGTTTATATTATAGAAAATAAATACTAGAAATAAAAATATATATATATATATAAACCGACTTAGGACCAGCTTCACTGACCAAGACGCAGACTGAACTCCAGACGAATGAATTGGCCGTCTTGTGAGTCCGATGAACCAACTGTTAAACCTTAGTGGTTACTGGTCCGGACCGGTTCGGCCCGTTAGACACCTTTACTTCAAGCTACCCCTGTTATCGCTGCCTGATTAGGTAAATAATTTTATTATGTAATAATTATATACTAAAAGAAGAGAACCTACACCAAAAAATGGTTGTCATCCAAAGAGATCTAATCCTCTAATACAAATTGGGACCTCATAAGTACACCAAAAAGAAACTAGGACAAAACACTACTCTGCATTTTAACAAAATCAAGTTCTAACCCTTCAAATGCCCTCCTATTCCTCTTTCCAAATGACTCACATGATCGTTAAGGGGGCAACGCACCATGCCCTCAGGCTTTTCTTCCCCATTCTATGAGTCTACCTTTGCAAAGCCTCCTACATTGTATACGGCATGATCCATTGCATCCTAAACATATTGAGAGTCACCCTAATAACCGACTAGACACCTTACAATGCAAAATAAGATGATTTACACTTTCGCCTGCAGTTCTACACATAAAGCACCAACTGACATAGGTGACTCTCCTCTTTCTCAAATTCTCCACTGCTAAGATCACACCCCTTGACGCCACGGTACTTTAGAGATACAAATGGAGTCATGAGGGAAAGTACATTCCTCTCACTAGAAACCTCTTATAATAAGAGCCAACAGTGAAGGGAAAGGAAGCTCATTTCAAATAATAAAAGGGGGTACAAGGAAGCTCGCAAAGTTTAGGTGTGTATATAGGGATGGCAAGTGGTGCGGGGCGGGGTGGTTGTGGGGCAAACCCGCATAGACCCGTGAAGACTTTAACCCGCACCCCGCCGCACCGCATAGCATAGCATAAATTTTTTAATTTTCTGTTATTGTACGATAATGAATCGTAGATCCGGTATTGTATAGAAATCATAAAACTGGAGGAATATGGACCACAGAAAATAACGTGGACCGAAAATGAAACAAAAGTACTATAAAATTGAAGGTATGCCATTTTTCTCATCTTAAACCTGTTTTATCTTTAATTTTGAGAAATCAAAATCTCAATTTTCCCCTAGATTTGTTGATGTACTCCGATCAAAGTATCCAAAGTTGGTTCATCGTATCCCGGACGAATCCCGCTCCCGCGCCCTATCCCTCGTATAATGACGGTAACGACACCAAAAACAGAAGAGTCCACACAACTTAGAAGAAAAGTGTGCTACTGAGTGGAGCGCATAAAGGTTGAACCCGAAAAATTGTTGACCACAAAATATTATGTGGTCCACGTTTTTTTACTCCGGAGGGACAGTTTAGGACTTGTTAAATAACTTGGATACCATAAATTGAAGTTCTAATGGTGTTTTTCATATCTTTGGCTAAGAACAAAGTCTTGGGAGAGGATTTCAATATATCCACCACGGATTGAAGATTGGAGCTCACTTTTTTTTATAACCGTGGTGTCTGGGCCAGCAAGATTGGAGCCAGCACTTTTTGTGAAAGGTAAAGTAAGCAATATATTATAAGACAAAGCCGTACATTGTCAAAGAATCCATCATAACAAACAAAAACAAAGAGAGGATTCCACTATACAAAAACTTGCTCCTGTAAAGTATCTATACAATCTAGCATTGTGTCCATTCTTAGAGATTTCACCAAAAAGCCTACAACCACAAACATCTGTATTTGAGCTATTGTATGGTATCTGTTTTCCGTTGAAAACATCAGTCATTTCTTTCATTCCATACAACCCCATAGACACAAGCAAGTGCTGTACTCCAGATTTTATTCATTGGCTTATTGATTCCTTTGAGCCCCCAGTAGTTTAATACTCCCTGTCCTAATTTACGTGGCACTTTCATTTTTGGTCAGTTCCAAAAAGAATGACACCTTTCGGTATTTACTCACAATTTAACTTTAAACTTCTCATTTAACCCGTAATGAAATGTTTTCTAGCCATACAAATATCTATACTTATTTTAGACACAAGTTCCAAAAATCTTCTTTTCATAATTTAACTCCGTGCCAAGTCAAACACCCTCGTATAAATTGGGACTGAGAGAGTAGCTTTTTAACAGAGTATGGCCTATGATAAAGAATAATGACCAAATCTCATTGGCCACTGGACAATGAAAAAGGAGATGGTTGTATCTTTCGACCTCTCTATTACACATAAAAATTGGAGCTACACTTTGAGAGTTCTCTATTCCTTTATCCAACAACATACCCAGTGTAATCACACAATTGGGTCTGGGGTACTAAACGTACTTGATTTTATTTTATATTTTGAAACTGGTAAAGTTGTATTCCCCAGCATTAAGGGTATGCTAGCAACCTCCAAAAAGTGAGCAAACTGAAGAAAATAAACTAACTTCCAAAGAACCTGATAAATCTACAATTTGATACTCATCCTCTATACAACGGTGTTTACACCAAAAAAACAATGTTAATATACAATTCCATTTGACTTTCTGAATAGAATTAGACCAATCTTTCAAAAATATCTTCCATCTAAACATACTTCATTTATTTTGCCGATATGGATATAGTAGTTGGGAGACTTCATGACCAGGGTTTTGAATTACTCTCATGTTCATTGAATGTAGTGACGAATTTCTTGCTTATTAAGGAATTGGTTAATTGTTATTTGATTTGTTTGTTTTCCAAAGGTTTGGCCAAGCCGAAGATACTTCCATTTACCTCAGTTTAAACTTAAGAAAGGGGAACTAAGGTCGGGTTTAGATTAACCAACAAGGGTTTTGAATTAATTAATAGACTAATTTAACCTAGACTACATTTGATCGAGGCTAGGGATGTACCAATTCATTCTTGTAGCCATAATTGGATAAACTATGTTCTTAGTTGAATTCGTTAGAACTTTTTTTATAAAGGTAACAGTGAATTCGTGAGAATTAACTAAGACGGATTCACTAGTTATCGGGAACACGAATCAGTAACTAATAATCTCATTTGTTGTTGGGAGACTCTAATTGGTAACTGCATTTCAAAGCTATTAACATTGAGTTAAGCATAATTAGAGAAGTTTAGGCAATGCATTGAATTGAGTTTGAGATCCTAGGTTCCAAATCCCTTGTGACTGTCATTGATCGGTTTTATTTGCTCTTAGTATTCCTATACATAGTTCCCGTGGGATTCGACCCCGACTCCCGTTGAGTACTATATTTGCAAACAACCGCTCTAGGCATTATCAGCCAACTTCCAACAACACATATATATGAAGAAAAAGAATCTTCACACAATTTTCCTAGCTTCAGGCTAACTGATGCACAGTTGATTTCTCATTTGCAAATAAATCCTAACTTAACAACATATAAATACACCTACCAGAAAGCAGAAAAGGAATTACCAGTCTAGAAGCCACTTTCTTCCCATTTTCATCACCAGTTTCAAAAACATGCTTCAGAGACGCAGGAAGGACCTTCCAGAACTCATTAACAAACTCACTGCCTTTGCGCCGACTATTTTGCAGAATATCATTGGATAAGTACAGGAATGAAACACGTTGCTCCCGCTGTGCAGATCTGAACGATTTATCCCACGTTTCAACTATCTGCTTGGCTTTCTTACGATGTGAAATGCACCAGCGTGATAAAGCTGATAATGTGTTAAAGGAAATCGTATGGTACAGCTGAAACAAACACTCTAAAAATAGCACTTCATAATACAAAAAGTTTCCTAAAGACAACAAGAACAGTGTTTCTGCTACAAGTACAAAAATATTCCTTCCAATTATGATCGGTATTGAATAATACTTTCCCGAATAGATAGAAGTTACACTATTTTTACGACATAGGATATAGTCAAAAATAAAAGGTGTACCCATCTTGTTTAGAAAATGAGCATTGGGTCCAACTCAACCACCAAAGCTTGTTGAGGTAAGCATTGTGCAACTATTTAAGGAGATCGACTCGACCAACGTGGGACACTTAACACTTCCCCGTACACCCATACATCTAAAGCGTGAATATATCACAGGGACCCAATATTGGACTAACCAAGAATTGAAATCGGTTTGTCTCTTCTACCATGTTTAAAAATGGTTTTTTAAATTAGCTCACGAGAGACCGTAAGGAGACAACAGCTCATTCCCTCAATCATTATTAGCACTTGACACTTCTCAAATGATCTTGTAACTCTTTATTCATTAACAAATAAAAATATTAGGTACATTGAAATCTACTATAAATTAACAAAACTAAAGAGACATGTCCTCTAGATTTAAAAAATACACTAGCCTCTCTGTAAATTAAAAATATTTTGATAAGAGAAAAAATATTTTCGATTAGAACTTTTTATCAAATATTGGTAGGATCTCATAACTTAATTATCCATGATTGTTTATATCTCTATCAGGAGAGATATACCTACATGGTTTTCTCGATTCTCAACATGAACAGATTTATTGTATTATATTAGCAAAACACTGCGATAAAATTGTATGATATTCGAGAACATTCTCTACTACTTAAAAGTAGAAAAATAATCACTTACCTTCTTGTGCCATATTAGACAAGAGCCTCTATTATTAGGGGTCAACAAACAATCCTCAAGAAAATACCTACTTCTTTTTCTTCCTTTAGATAGTACCCGTGCAGACAGATTCCTCGACTAAAGTCTCGCAGCCAATCAATAACAAAGTGTTTCCATGTGCCAGGTCCAAGAAAAAAGAATCATGTTCGTACATGAGGAGGTGTGTTTAATAATAATTAAATAAATAGAAATTTTCTTCTCACAGTTTGATAGCTTAACATTTTAGATGACATGGCCAATTGATACAATACTGTATCATTACCTCTCTGACCTTGATAGAAACTCAAATAGCTTTTTAACCGCTACATATGGAAAGCCTAATGCCACCGGCCCTATTAATTTTACTTTTTTTATGTGTCTGTTAAAGTATGTGACTATCTCATCTAAAAGTTTTTGTTAGAGACCACACTTATTTATTTAGTTATATTCTCAACACGCCCCTTCACGTGCGGGCTTGATTCCTTTATCATGGGTCAAGCACGTGTAAATTATTTTTGATAATAATGGGTGGCAGTGAGATTCGATCCCACGACATTTGCCTGATACTATGTTGAAGTGTGAGACCATATCATCTAAAAGCTAAGTTGTTAGAGAGAGCACACTTCTATTATTTAGTTATATTCTCAACAGTGTTTTTGGCACAAAGCTACTATTTCTCTCTTCGTCTCATGTCCAATCACCAATGTTCCTTTTTTCTGACAATCAACGTCGCAAAAAAGATGGCCAAAGCTGCTCCTTTTCCTGATATACAGCGCCTCTGGTGGCTTAAGTCACTCCTCTTCCCCCAATGATCGTTGTGACTGCTCTTTTTAAATTTTTTGAGAAGGTAACATTTGTATGTATTAAACACAAAACAGTACATAGGTTGTACTGAAACCATATTTACAGTTAACAAAACCAGTCTACATTTCTAACAGAACCTAATGTGTCTAAGATAGATATAGTATCCTCTGGGTAAATCTGGTTGCACCAAAAACAGAAAAGCTTAATACATTTAAGTTGATCATCTGCAAAGTGTTACCGTTGTTTTCAAAGCATCTAGAGTTCCTCTCTTTCCAAATTGTCCACCAAATGCAAGCAGGGACCATCCTCCATCTATTTCTATCATCTGCTCCAGCTCCAGCTACTTCCCAACTAAAGAGAGCTTCAGTAATCGATTCAATATTGTACCAATTAAATGATCAATTGTTCCATTTTGTTGAGAAGTATGAAGACGCGGATTAATATAGCATTCTTTAAGAGGTCAGAATTCTTTAAATTGGCTCGAAGCATTCCTAATCTCGGCACAAAAATCTCATTCATCGAAAAGCTAAGTATAACGTGAATAGTCATCAAACAGAGTAATACAAAGTTACAAACCACTAAACAACTAATAGAACTAGGCCCCTGAGCATCAAAATGAACAAGTTCAAAAGGGAACTTGTCACGACTTCTACTTGTTTTAAAGCATAACTACATTTCTCCTTCTCCATATGACACGACAGGTAAGGAAGTGACAACATGAAAAATTACTGGAACCTAGAAAGGTAAAGAGGCTCATTGGCAGTGCACACGGTGGAAGAGGAAGCACATGAGAGATAGACAGATAGTAGAGAGTTGGGACTCGCATCCCTTGTCAATTGTATGTGTGGTACCACAGTCCAACACCAAAACAAATGTTACAAAAGGTTGTGCAACAACCGGAAGCATGTGTAAGTTTTGCTAATAAAGATTAGACTAAAAGGGCATTCACAGAGAACCAACAATGCCCCTATTGTGGTTTTGATACCATTGACAAGGGTGACAATAGGTGGTGATAAAGGGACATAAAGATAGAAATACAAATGTCTATTACAAGTCATATGATCTGAAGCACTTGAACTAACGATCCAGAGGACAAGAAACGAGAAGTGAGTAAAGCAAAGAACGGAGTTACCATATGTAAGACAGATATAGTTCAAGACTTCTTAGTCACCTTGAATTTCTATACATTGTTGAAATCAGTACCAAAAATCACATTGTGATCTCATCCTTAAGTGCACCTTGATTATGTACTTATGTCACGGTATCATTGCAAGATGGATGTTTGTGAAGATCCTAGCATGTTGCTCTGACACATCCATTTGAATAAAAGCACGTGTGTTGTTGTCTAGAGAACAAATCCTCCTCTAACCTAACTGACTACAAAAACGATCTATTACTACAAAGTTGTACCTCTTGCCACGTGACAGTACTGACATGGCAAAAAGGCTAATGTGGCAAACCAACTGAGTGCTTAGGTGGAAGCACCTAGCTGATAATGTGACTAACAAGTCTAACTAAGTTGAAAGGTAGACCTACAAAGAAGCAACACATAACTGACGAACAATGAAATGTATACTAACATAGCATTAATGTGCGAACATGTGGCACTGACTATATTGGTAGGTAAACCGGGGTTGACATTGTGATGACTTGTCACAGAGCGTGGATCATATCCCCCGGTAAGTTTCTATACTTTCATGGTGTGTGATGGCGACCACCGTGAAACTGGTTAATGTTTTGATCATTATGGTCATGTCATCAAGACTAAGCTTCCAATGTGGTTGGTTGACAAATTCGACAACTGGACTAACCTAGAATACAATGCAACGAGAGTGATTAAAATTGAACACAAAAATTCCTTATATAGGAGATGTTAACTTAATCTAATAAAGTGTATTACCTATTTACAAGGATCCAACTTCATAAGAAATAATCTCCTAATTAATTAACTATTCTTGAAGATGTATCTTGCCACATTTCCTATTTAAATAAACCACTTGCTTGACCTTTAGTTCAAGTAACTTCACTAACATTTCACAGTATCCATTTTACTCATATATTAATTTTAATCATCCAACTTAATTAACTTTATTATATACTTTCCAAAATAATTTGCTAACCTGAACTTATAGAGTAGCATTAACATATTTGAAATGAAACAAACAAACAAACAACATACCCAGTGAAATCCCACAGAGTGAGTTCTGGGGAGGGTAAAGTATAAGCAGACCTTACCCCTACATTGGGAGGTAGAGAGGTTGTTTTCGTTAGACCCTCGGCATAAGACAAGCAATTCAAAGCAGAATCTAAAAAAATAACGAAACCTAATAAAACATAGCAACATACTATAAAAGCATTATAGAGTAGTAACGACCACAAAAAGGAGCAGTAACGACCACAAAGTAATAAGATAGTCAAAGAACAAGAAACAACAAATAGTAGCAGAAAATCGAATGGCAAAAAACTATAAGAGTAATACTACGACTACTAGTATGGAAGGATATTTGAAATGAAAAAGAGAAAAAACCTAATAATGGTATGTTGACCTTTGTTAATTAAAGTGTGATCATCTCATCTAACAGCTTAAGTTATGAGAGAGCAGAATTTGATTTGGCTGCTTATGTCTTCAACACGCCCACTCGCGTGTGGGAATAATTGAATCAAGCATGTGGAATTTCTTTAAAACGGATTGTGATGAGACTCGAATATAGTACCTTTACCTGCTTTGATACCATGTTAAAGTTGTGTGACCATCTTATCCAAAAGCTTAAACGGTTAGAGAGAGCACACTTCTATTTATTTGATTATGTCTTCAACCGTTAATATTTAATATTTTGTGTTAATATTTAATTTTATTATAAACACAAAATTTAACTAATATTAATTTTTATAAGGAATTTGCCAAAATACCAATGACAATTAATTGTGAAAATTAAGCACTATTAATAATTTACATTTAAAAGAAGACATGCTTTTGTTTTTTTATCAGGTGAGAAGACGTGCTTTTGTAAGTATTATGCTCTAAAAAAAGATATAAGTTATAGAATTTACAAGAGAAGTATGCATATATGAACTGTCTCCTTTTTATATACAATATGGTGAAAGCAAATTAGAGCTCTTTTTCACAGTACTAAATCTTATTTTTGGGAAGTAGCACTAAGATGGAGTTTAATTATGTACAATAGAGTCACATAAGCTCAAGAGCTAACCGTAATTTTCAACCACGAGAATGTCTCTAAAATTATCTCATTTTAGACGGGATATAAATTTAATTGCTTACACTAAAGAAAATTAGTTACAAGGATAGCCTAAAAAGCTCAAGTAGTTAAGTCAAGGAGGACATAGATTTTAGGATTTAAGAGCTAACAACAGTGGCAGTTATAGATTAAAATTGGAAATGGGAAGACAATCCCCTGCTACCAAGTCAGATCCCAATTACTCATCCATGAATTCTGTTAGAAAATAACAGAGCAATATGTGCATGAAGTAAAATCTTCACAAACAAAAAGGATACATTCTATGCTTTGTTGTGAACTGTTAAGCTTAGACAGTTTTTCTGCCAATAGCTGGCCATCAAAAGCATCATCACCCATCCTCCAGGTAAAGTAATCCTTGGGCTCTTAATCCCTGCTAATACAAGATAAACATGAAAAATATGAATTAGGAAATTGATTTTATGAAGAAAATTATCAAAGAGAGCAGGTTCAAAAAACCTACAATTAGCAAACCACGAAATCGTGTCAATTTTAAATATAAAACCCAAAGAAAAGTATTAAAGATCAAATCATGTAATAATCATATCCCACATTTAAGGGCCAGCCATACTTCAATCAATGCTATTAAAAACATCCATCGAGTCAAACGTTTGACATTCTCTCAATGTTTTTTGCACCTAACAATTTCTGTTTTGGTAAAAAAAGGAATATGTACCCATAGTGCCAAGTCTGCTCAAAGCAAAACAAGACATCAAATAAATTCCCTAATTTTTCACTTAGTAGTTGGACCAGAGAAAGAAAAAAATGTTCTCTTTTTCTTTTCTTTTCTCTTTATGACGGTGGTGTCTAGGTTATTCTCCTCATCAAGGCTTAGCAGATGAGCAAAGTACACGGTGGAACTGCCGATGTACGCGATATTTGGCCAAACACCACAATTAATTAAAAAGGCTTTTTCTAGCAGGACAACTAACAAAGTGAAGTACTTAAAAAGAAGATAGATGGAAAGATTAAGGTTACATACAATGCAATAAGTAGAAAACCATACCATCCACAGCTCTTGCCTACAACTGTAAAAATAATCAATACTAGGCACAAACAACACTTTAAGATCTCCATAAACTCCTTTGCGTAATTTATATTTCAACATCTTGGGATGTAAAAGTTTGGAACTAGAATGTCCAAGATTTCTAGACATTCTAAAACCCCTAATAGCAACTTCTATTTTGGAAAGATAAGATCCTCTATTTAAAACTGTAAGAATATGGTCTACAACACGAGAAAATTTTAATACTTTATTAATTTATAGATGCAGAGACTGACAAGCCCTCTTCTGATTGTTGTTGGTATGTAATGAAATGAATGAGACTCATTCCAATTTACATTGCATCACCCAACAGCTAAGTAATCGAAGTATAAATATTTTATTGTTGAAGAAGAAAGTTTTATATGCAATCAAAGTGTTATGTAGAAAAAAGTTTATAAGACACAGAAATTGTTATAAATTAATAAGTTCAAAAAGTTCAGTAGATGAAAATCAGTTAGTACATATACCTTATTTTTTATTATTTTTTGATAAGGTAAATAATTTTATTAACAAATGGGGTGATATCCGTATACAAGCCGTATACCAAAAGGAGAGAATCTACACCATACATATGCCTTATAAATGGATTTAGTTTATCATTTGTCAAAGAAGTTGAAGGAAAGCAATCAAAGTGCTATCTAATAGAAGGATACCTAAAGGCAAGTCCCATAGAACATTTATAAGAATTGTGATGTTGTATGGTAATGTATATTGAGCATCTAAAGTCCAACATATCCACGAAATAATTTTATCCAGCGGAAAATCTCAGGAAGCGGAAGATCGTTTGCGTCAGTTGGTGTTACATGTGTAAGGAGACATGCGGGGACGTGAATCACCTTCTTCTACATTGTGATTTAACTATGAGAGTATGGTGTGTAAGTGACCCTTGTGGTACGAAAGATTTGTTGTTTAGTTGGAAGAGCGGGAGAAGGAGGAGAAGACGTAAGGCTTGGAACGTGGTTCCACTTGCGTTAATGTGGGTTGTCTGGAGAGAGAGAAATAGAAGAGATTTCGATAAATAGGAGAGCTTTCGATGGAGTAGAGGCGAGTTTTTCTCAGTTGAGGAGTAGTCTATGTTCCCTTATTTTCTTTTGGTGCACACAAAAAATTCCTTGTTGTATAGATGATTGGGTGGTGTTTGTAAAGAATCATATCGTTTTGTAGATTCTCTACCTTTTGGTATACCCCTTGTATACGGCTACTTTATGGCCAAGTTTATGAATGAAAATACTTTTACTTTATAAAAAACATATCCACGAAATGAGTGACACAAAGATGTGGGTGTTAAGATGAATGTACAGTCATACAAGATTAGACAAGATTAAAAATGTCATACTTGGCATAAGGTACAAGTAGCACACATAAAGAAGTAGAATGAGAGAAAGTTGCTTGAGATGATATAGTCATGTTCTATGTCGATCTCCTGATGTACCGATATATAGGTGTGAAGTGAACCAATGTTTAGTCAAGGTGTTAATAAGAGAACAAGCTAAAATCACATGGAAGGAAGCAATCTCTTAAAATCCAATACAAATGTAGCTAGAAATAGCGCACAACAGAAGAAATCAGATTTATATAAGCGACACCAAGTAGTTAGGATTAAGTTATAGACTTGTTAATATGTTTACTTTAGGTCCAATGTTTTCTAACAGTCTCTTAATCTTGTCGGAGATTTAATTGGAGTGAAATGAATTGTGAGGATTCATATACACACCACTCCAACTTGCTTGGGATTGAGACGTAATTGTTGTCAAAGAAGGTGTTGCCTTGCCAATCACATTGAATGGAAACAATTTAATAAAATTAAACAAGAGGTCCCGTGACAAGTGTCAGCCCTTCCTTTGTAAGAAAGACTTAAGTTGACTACAATACGGACAGCTCCATCATGTTACTTTTCATTTTCTAAAACATGCACGTGATGACTTCTTTTCTATGTAATTTTAGTTTCACCCTTTTGAATCATAGAGATAATTTTTCATTTAAGCCCTAAATGTTCAACTTAGAAGAGCCAATGGGGACTGGCCAAATATTTAAGAGTTTTATCATGTATGAGTAATACATCATATTTAATCAAATAATCCAACAAATTCATCTATCAGAAGGAGTATTCAACCTACATAGTTAAGTTCATCAGGAGTAGCATGATTAGAGGGTATTGGCTAAACATTCAGACATCCCGGGATAGCCAGGACCCTGGTATCTAGTTCAGCATAGAATACAATAATGAACATAAATCTCCAGCTCACATGAAAACCTAGTTTATGGGTCCATTTTTTAACTTGTATAATCATTGTATAAGGCATCATCTTCTTTAGTATTACTTACTGGTGAATAGGGAGAAAGCCTATACTTGATTAAACAATCGTGCTGATAAGTGATTGTCAGCCCAGGGCATGTCAATCGCTCAGCAATTCTGTGCAACTATTTTCCATGACTAAATGTCTTACAGGAGTGCAGGATACATTACTATGGCAAACCACTAACGTTGCCAAACAAAGAGGCTTAAATGCAGCTCCAAACACAAGGAAAGGTAAAAACCCAGAAACAGTGGAGGACTGAAGAATGAAGAATGTTTATCCTACATGCTTAACTAGACTTCTCTCAAGTGTTTTTGAACTCTATTTTTCTGATTTCCAACTTGTTCGCATACTCAAGTTGTTGTTGCTTTCTTTAGTTTTTTTTTTTTCCTTTTTTGATGATGGTGGCGTCAGGGTCATCTTGCGTGCACCTCAATTATTCCATTGGGTCCCTGCTACCACCCACAAGCACATGGACCGGTTAACTCTGCCCACAAACAAATGAACAACTACACCTCAATCTCAAAGACGAACTATAGGAATCCTACCATGTCACTCCATTTAGATGAAAGATGAGTCAAGTTATCATTTTTCTCAAGTATTAACTCATTCTCCACCTTAAACAGGAAGTGTCGTCATATACTGTAAAAGCAAAATGCAACAAACAAGTGAACAAAAACTACACCCCAATGTCGAACAATGGGTTATAGGAATCCTACCATGTCAATCCATTAAAATCACCTCAGATAAACAACAACCTAGTGAAATCCCACAAAGTGGGGTCGGGAAAGAGTAGAGTGTAAGCAGACCTTAGGAGATAGGAGATAGGGAGGTTGTTTCTGATAGACCCTCGGCATAAGGACACCTCAAATAAAGTATTTTTAAATATACTAGTTACTGGGGCTGGCCAGTGGGTTGGGCCGGGCCCGGCCCCGATTAAATTAAAAAAAAATAGCGGGTCCGAGGCTCGAACCGGGACGGAACATGGTATGGTCACGCCCGACCCGGTTCCGCTAGGACCCGACCCGGTCCCGTCCCGGTCCCGCCACTTGCCAAAAATAACCGTTGCAATAACGGCCATTTTACATTTTGGCTGTTAGACAACGGTCATTTTTGGCTTCCCCCACTCCCCCAACCCTCACTACCCCCTTTATATTTATTTTTAACACATAAGTTATTATATTTACACTTTAACTCAATTTTCCAACTATAAATACTTTATTTTCTCTTCTTATTTCTCACAAATCTTCCTACAATGTCTAATCTCTCAAATCTCAATCAATCTATTTCTATACAACATTGTCTACTACATATTCACTCTATTTATTAATTTGAGAATTGGGAGTGAAGTTGGCAACTAGCTTGAGGATTAATCTATCGAGCAAAGTTTCAATTTTCAACCTCTCTCGATTACACATCGACTCTACGTCGGCGTTTGGTACATTCGTTCTCTCATTAAATTATTATTTTGTTTTTATTTCATTTGGCACATTTAATTTCATTATCTTTGACTTTTTAAGTCTTTAACTATTTATTACCATAATTAAAATGAAAAGAACAAAAAATGTTTTGGGCAAGGCCTTGGGTATAAAGGGCAAGGGTACTTCTTCTAGTATTCCTAGACAAGATGATTTTATGGATCCTGAACTGTTTCCTGAAATACCATATGATCTTGACACAAATGTTTATCCTCAAAATGAAGAAGATTTTAATTTAGATGACACTCTAGATGATGATACACCTACTAATGTAGATGATGATACACCCACTAGTGAAATGCCTCCTATCCCCCCTAGTATGAGACGAGTCCCAAAAACGACCATTAACATCACCGTATGGAAATATTTTCTGAGGGACGCATCAATCAAGTAGCTATATGTAAAACTTGTAAATCTGTTTATACTTTTAAAACTGGACAAGGTCATGGTGGGACGGGGGGTTTAGCAAGACACCTATTGCAAAAACACAAAGTCTTGCATGCCCAATACCTTATTGAAAAAGATGGTGAGCAAGCGTCCTCTCAATCGGGACAAGGTTCACATACTGTTCCGGACAAAGTAGTGGTCAAATTAACCACTATGTGGGGAGTTGTAGGCCCTAAATACGATAAACATAAAGATAGGGAAGCACTAGCAAAATTAGTTATTGTGGAGGGTTTGCCTTTTTCATTTTCTGAATCGCCTGGTTTTATTCATTATATTAGAGATATGTATAATCCTGCTTATAAAGGTTTTCCTAGATCAACGGTTAAGAGAGACGTGTTTAAATTTGCACATGAATATCAACAATATTTGCGTTATTCATTATATCATTTAAATTGCAAAGTCGCTCTAACTTCTGATATAGGTCGTAGTACTAACGGCCATGATTATTTAACGATAACTTGTCATTGGATAGATTATAAATGGTCTATGCAAAAACGTATTTTAGCATATAGATATATAGATAGTAGGCACACTGGTGATTTTATTTCACAAAATATATATTTAGTCTGCGATTATTACGGAATAACTGATAAAGTTATGAGTATTACATTAGATAATGCAGCTTCTAACAATTCTGCTATTTATGTTTTAAAAGAAGTTTTAACTCCGTCTTTTCCAAAATATTTTCATATCAAATGTGTGTGTCATATTTATAACTTAGTTGTAAAGGATGGTCTTTCACTTTTTCAAGATATTCTTGAAAAAATACAATTTGCTATAAACTTTATTTTTAAAAATAATAGAATTCAACAGAGAAAAGAATATAAAAAACTTGTCACGATTGTGGACTATCTTACAGAAAAATTCCCGAAGAAGTACCAACTAGGTGAAATTCTTTATATGACCAACTAGTTGTTGCTTATGACTATAGAAAACCTATCACTTTATTTTTTAACGCCCATAATAATCAAAATCCAATTGATATGATTGTGGATAATGATTGGGACAAAATTAAAGAACTTATTGTACTTCTAGAGAATTTTCAACGAGCAACAAAAGAATTTTCAACTTTATATTATCCTACTATTTCAACTATGTTGTTTTATATAGCTATAATATTTTTACTTCTTAAAAAATATATGGAAAAACCTGCTTATAAGGCAGCTATTAAAAAAATGTTTATGAAATTAAAGAAATATTTTATTCATATTCCCCCTATTTATATTATTGGTGTTGTATTAAACCCGACAATTAAAGTAGACGGTTGTAAAAGTCTTATTGAAAATATTTATAACTGTATGGACGTACTACCACCTCCAACTCCCAAAAATTTAAATGTTGAGCCACCTATTGAACAAACGCTAGAAGAAGTGTTGGATAGCGTAGAAGATGAATGCAAAAAAAGTATATCGACATTACCAGCAAGAAAGTGCTAGTAACCAACCGGCTTTCGTACCATCTTCTTTTGCTTCAACACAGCCTCAAAAAAGACATGATGTTTCTGTGGACAGTAATGAAAGCCTCAGAAATAGAATGTGCGGTGGTAGCACTGCTAACCAAATTAGCGAGTTCGAAGGAGACTTGCTGAAATATTGGATGCAGAATGAGAAGACATTTCCGACACTTTCAATGATGGCCTGAGATATTTTGAACATTCAAGCGTCATCAATCGCTTTTGAAAGTGTTTTTTCTGCAGGCAGATTTCAAATAGGAGAGCACAGACACTCATTAGCCGGAGACAGTTTGGAGATGGCGGTACTATTCAGAGATTGGATACAAGCGGAGCGAAGAAGGTGCGGTCACCCAGAGATTAAGGAAGAAGACGAAAACTACAACGACATCTTATCTGAAGGCATGAGTAGCGACGTGGAACAATTTGACCAAGATATACCAATTCCAACCGAAGAACCACACGAAATTATAAAGAAACTAGAAAAAATATTTTCAAATTGGTAATATATTTCATTGCAATTTTAGTATTTTTTTCTCTGTCTTTTGCAAAAAAAATCAACAACAGTACACTACAATGTTGTAATTTTGAATCTTGTATATTTCAATGAAATAATTAATAATATAAGAGGCACAAAAACAGCCTTGGAATGTTTTTTTTACACTCTTTTTGTCTTTGTTTAATTATTTAGTTTATAAATATATATGAGTATAATACTATAATAGTATAATATGAGTATATGACTATCACTATAATATGACTATATGTTACTTTGTTAGTAATTTAGTATTTTAAATTTAGTGGAAACATTTTAAAAACAAATGTCCCGCCCGTCCGTCCCCCACCCCGACCCAGCGACCATCGACCCGATCATCGGGACGGGACACGGTATCGTCCCACTAGTACCACCGCCGCCCGCCAGGCCACCGCCACTCCTCCGTCCCGACCCGCTATCCAGATCGGTGGGCTGGCCACACCGACTCTACTAGTTACTAAAAGGAACTAAAAGATGAAAGTTGTGGAGATGAGGATGCTAAAATGGATGTGTGGACATACAAGGAGGGATAGAATTATAAATGATGATATTCAAGACAGAGTGGAGTGTCCTTGGTGGAGGATAAGATGTGAGAAGTGAGGTTGAGATGGTTTGGACACGTGCAGAGGAGAGACACAAATGCCCCAGTGCGGAGGTGCGAGAGGTTAGTTATGGACGGGTACAGGAGGGGTAGAGGTAGGCTAAAAAAGTATCGGGGGAGAGGTGATTAGAAGGGACATGGTGCAAGTGCAATTCACTGGACATGACCTTAGATAGAGGTTATGGAGGACATGTATTAGGGTAGAAGGGTAGTAGGTAGTCTAGCGTAGTCCTGCCTACGCTTACAAACTGGTAGTTGAAATATTATTATTGTAGGCTCGCTTAGCCTATCATACTAGTAGGCACAGTATTGTCTTATAGTCACTTGTCGTTTGATTTATGATGCTATGTGTATTTTGTTTGTTCTATTTACTTGCATTATTTATTATTATTTTTGCTTCTTTTTCACTTTCAGAATTCGCTATCATGACTTACTCACTTTGTTTGTTGTACTTTGCTTAGGCGTGTGTTTTGTCTTGAGTCGAGAGTCTCTCGAAAACAGTTCTACGTACATTATACCCTCCCCATACCCCAATGGGATTTCACCGAGTAGTACTAAAAGGAACTAAAAAGATCAGTCAAATCATCAATTTTCTCAAGTATAGTAAAACAAAATTATACCTGTCTAAGGTAATGAGCAGAAACCGAAAAAGAAAGTGTATCCACCTAAAGGTTTGCTGTTTCTTCACCAACTCAAGGAAAACCTAAAAAGGGTAGAAATTAATCAACAACAATCCAACACGGTGGGGTATGGGGAGGGTAGAGTCTACGCATACCTTATACCTTACCTCTACCCTGGGTAGAGAGGTTGTTTCCGAAAAAACCCCAGTTCAAGAGAAAACATAAAAGAAAGGTCGGATAAGCACAAGAAAGAAATTCAAATCATTATGAAAATGAAAATAACGATAAATCCATAATAAAGCAATGTGAAAAAGGAGTAGTAGCTGCCACATATAAAATAAGGAAGTACGAGAAATTAATCAACGGCAACTATATTTATGGACATTAGCCATCGAAAAAAAAAAGGGAGAATGTAAGCGATACCTCAAATTAGGATGAGAGCATTTCCAGGTGCTACTGAAATTCCCAATTATGATCTATACATACAACAATTGAACATTAATCATAAATTAGAAAATAAATAGGTGTAGGAAAAGTGGTGGTACCGTTTGAGGGGAAACCCTAATAGAGGGAGGGAGGGAACCCAATTACGACGGATGTGGAAACCAGTCGTTGGGCGGAAGCACACTCCTAAGGGACTAGTACTAGTAAATAGTAATACAAAATACAACTAATTTTAGGTAGTGATAACTTGCATTTTCTTTTCTTTTTTCTACATCATTTTATTTTTATTATTTTGTCGGGTTATTATTAATGCAATCTTGGGGCAAAGTTTAATTATTGATTTTTATATAATAAAAATAAAATAATCACAAAACTGACCACTTTTAAATTTGAAACATAACTAATGTGGTACACTCAAACCTCTCTGTAATTGTCACTCACTCTAATAACATTTCATTATAATGGCTAGGGATGGCAATTGGGCGGGGCGGGTGCGGGTACCCCTCCCCTTCACCCGTACCCGCCAAAAAAAATTATACCCGTCACGGGTGGCGGGTACAATTTCAACATACATATCCGTCTAGGTGGGTATATTCCTAAATACACACATGCTCCACCACCCAAGTAGATATCCTCAAATTCATTATTATTGAGCTTATGGGCTGCAAAAATTATGTGTGACAAATTATTTGGACTTTAGATAAATATAAAGTTGTACAAATAATTTTATAGTTGGTGGGTATAAGGTGGGCGGATAGATTTGGGCGGCGAGGAATTACTACGCGGGTGGATTTACTACGGCGGACGCGTGCAAGCGGCGGTTATGAAGCAGATATAACTTCAAATCCACCATCTACCCATACTCGCCTACTACCCGCGAAAATTATACCCATACCCGCCCCAACTGGAGCGGGTGCGGTGCAGAATCCGCAAAATGTACCCACCTGTCATCCCTAATAATGGCTTGATTTTCTCCGAAATCGATTTTTCAAGTTATATTTTACTTCTCTGTAACAACATTCTACATATAACAGTGTTGCGGTATTTCTAAATGCTACGCAATTTGTAATAATTTCGGTAAAATCAAGTATCGTCCATAGAGACTATTTATCAAGCACCAATTAACTAATCTTTAGTTTCTATTTGGCTAACGAATATAAGTGATGATTTCTAAACTACGAAATTAACAAACTAAAGTAAATTGCAGAAATGAAGTAATAGTGAAAACACACGAAGTTTAATTCAGTAATAAAGGCAATTAGGATTTTCAATCTCATCAATTTTCCACTCTATCATTTATTAATGCACTACTGATAAAAAAAATTCTTATTAAGATAGCAGGTTAATTGAGATGTTCTATATTTCGGTTAGGACATATAAAAACTCAACTTAAGTGAGAATTTTCTATATTTCTATGATAAATTCAATCACATAGGAGGATTAAGATCAATAACCTAAAAAGCTACACAGGCAATCGTGATACTCTCGCTCAAGATTAAACATATGTCTAATCAACTATAGCATATTCAAATCTCTCTTTTCAGGTCTTGATTTAAAATCATATAGGTAATGAAAACTAATGGCCAATTAATTTTCATTCAATAAACGCAAGTTGAATAGATCTTAATAGACGAAGAAGAAACTAGCAGTGCATAAAATCATAATAGAGTTTCAAGTGATTCAACGGAAAACCCTAATAAAAATAATTAGCTCATAGACATGCTAATAAGACTAATTAACTTAATATCCAATGTAGACTGAATTAAAGTAAATAAAAGGAAAAGAACTTGACAAATTAACGTCTCTAATTGCTTCTTACTCTCTTATTTTCTGCCTCCAATGTGAGATAATTCTCCAAAATTCGTCTCATCGACATATATAGCGACAAACCCCTAGATGGACCTTTTGCCCTTGTTAAATTTAGGTTTTTCGTTGCCTGGACGTAGGCGGCGCCGCGACTCAGCTATTAGAGCGTGTGGCGCTAATTTGCTCTCAACTTTTTGCTAGCGTGGCGCCGCGACTCTTATGTTGGGTACCACTGCTTTATCTTTGTAGACCGCAAGGGGTCGACTATGTAGTTTTGGGGCTTTTCGACTTAAATTACTAATCACGCGTGGTTTAAGAGGTCTACAACGTTCTTCATCTGAAATTTGTTTAAACTGTTTTTCGAGCTTCTCATGGCTTCTTTGGCTTATATTTGTGACCATATATGCATTTTTATCCTCAATAACCGCTTATTTCCTTTGAATTCGCCTTATTCCTTTCTTAATCGCTTAAAACATGAAATTACAAAATAACACACATAATAATGCACAAAACAACTAAAAGGCAAACAAAAGACTCCCTACAACACACTCTAAAATAGTACTAAAATATATCTAACAAACATCCCCAAACTTAAACTTTACCCGTCCTCAAGTAAAGAACTCTAGACACTCTAAAAAGAAAAACACACAAAGTCTAAAAATGAATCAAGTCAACCACAATAGATTATGCCTCGAAGATCATGAACAACGTGCAATATAATCTTCATGAACATTCTAGCCACTAATTTGTTATCTAAAATTCCATGTCAGATATTCCTCAAATTTGCTTAAAGTTATTAATGCATATGACCACTCAACCATGATTATTGATTTAAACACGAATTCAATATTAGTTTATGCACAATGAATTCTCACCAACAGTCCATCAGGCCAAATTATATAGGCTTGTTAACTTGCTAATCTCCACTAATTTAGTCAAACAGGCTCAAGAATCAATAGAACTTTCATGTGTTAGGCTTAGGTTTGGGTAGGAAAAAATATCAATTAGGCTCACAATTACCATAAGTACAGAGACTTATCAAATCAACTTTTGATATGAATTTACAAAACGATAATCAATCCCCAATTTTATTTTATTTCTCTTCTAGATTGAGAGAACTTACATTTATGCAAAAAAAAAAAAACTACACTCCCCCAAACTTGTTTTTTAAAGTATATACAACAGAGTCTAGTTCATTTCATTTTTTTACTTCTCAATCTTTTTGCTTTTCTCTTGATGACTCCCAATACCTATTACCAATCACAAATAAAAATCGCTCCCAATTATATATTCTTATGCTTATGGTAAAATTCAAGGGAATGATTTTTTTAAAGGGTTTCAAATAGGTTCTATCATGGGCATTGGTCAACAAAGAAATCAGTTTTAGGCTCAACGGGGTAACTAGGGATTAATGTAATCAAGGGTGACTTGAAAGACTCAATTATTCCAAAAATAACCTAAATCATTTTCCTAAGCATGCATCATTTATGATTTCATCTCAAATAGCAAGCGAACTTTCCACCATCTTTCCTCAAACCAAAATTCAATCATGCATAAACTAATATTTGAGTATAAGAAATTCACCAATCATGATCAAGTTTTCATACTTATTAATAATTAAAAGCAACTCAAGACCTATCTAACTTAAGCACACATATTTATGCATTTCATGGCCATCATTTTCATCCAATTCTATCATATTTCACTCAATCTCATGGGCTATTATTATTAACCTGATTCATTGACACAAGACACTCAAACACAAACACTAAAATAAAGACACTAACAATAAATAAACAACTGAACATAAACAATTAAAGACTACTAACACGAAGCAGTAAGACTCCCCTCAAACCTAATTAACACATTATCCCCAATGTGAAAAAAAGAAAGAAATGAAATGAAGACTTACATAAAGAACGACAACGATTTCAGTATGGTGGCGGCGGCGGTGACTGATAGGGCTGGTACTGTAGAGGATAGATTCACTCCAGAGTTGGCTTACAATTCACCTAACATAAAAACACATACCAAGAAATAACAAGACACTGAGTTTGTTCCAAATAAAACAAAATAACACAATTAAGATGTTGTGTTGCACCTCAATAGCGTCGTCGTTAACGTCATTTAGCCGGACGCAGATTTCCACTTTATTTCAGGATCTCTTTTCTCACCACCTCTTTTATAATTAGGTTTAACCTCTTTTGCGCCTCAATTGAAGTCTTGCTCTCATCTTCCAAATGGATCTTCACTATAAATGGACTTACTCTCTAATATCTAGATACATGTATTGCAGATGATCTGGTAATGTCCTCAATTCTAACACTGGAGCCTTTTATATGGAAGGCAATGGTCTCTCTGGCATTTTTCCCAACTCCTCATATTTCTTCATATAGAAGGGCTCATAGGAGTTCACCCACTTGGCATATTCCACAAGCTCAATATTTGTACTGTCATCTTCCTCACATTGTGTTAATGCTACTTTAAGAGCATCAGTACTATTGAAGCCTTTCTCAAAAATATCTTTTTCAATCACATTAATGAAAAAGCAGCTGTCATTTGCTCTTGGATAAGCTACCTCTTCAAACACATTGAAAATCACCTATTTGCCCTGAACTCAGTTTCAAATCGCCCTTCTGAACATCAATAAGTGCTCGGCCCATGGCTAAAAATGGTCTCCCAAATATTATAGGCACATCAACATCCTCTTCCATGTCAAGAACAATAAAGTCAGCAGGAAAAATGAATTTGTCCACTTTAACTAACACGTTTTCAATAATACCACATGGATGATTCAATGAACGGTCTACCAATTGTAAAGTCACTGTTGTAGGCCTAGCTTCACCCAAACTAAGTCTATGAAACACAGAAAAATGCATCAAATTTATATTTGCCCCCAAATCACACAAGGCATGCTTGCATTCAAAATTCCATATAGTGCATGGATTGGTGAAACTTTCTGGATCTCTCAACTTCTGGGGAAGCTTCCTTTGTATAATAGCATTGCACTCCTCAATTAATGTCATGGTTTCATAATCTTATAGCTTTCTCTTTTTAAAGAGAATCTCCTTCATAAATTTGACATAACCAGACATCTACTCCACGACTTCAACAAAAGGAATATTTATGTGCAGCTTATTGAATACTTCCAAAAACTTGGAAAATTATTTATCCAAAGAATTTTTCCTAAGCCTCTGAGGGTATGGAACTCTGATTTGAGACTCATTACTCATTGATGCTAGTGTTTTTTCTGTTGTGGGGTGGTCTTCAGTAACCACTACCTTCTCTGAATTAGATATCTCACCTAATTTATCCGTCTTCTCTGCAGATGGTAGAGGTGCAACTGTGTTCAACTTGCTTACCGCTTCTCAAATTTATAGCCTGACATTGCTCCTTCAGATTTACAACAGTATTGCTAGGGAGATTTCCCTGTGATTTGTTATTCAATATATTTGTCAACTATCTCACATATATTTCCAAGTTCCTGATGGATGATCTCATTTTAGTCATGAATTGAGTTTGATAATTGGTGAGGGTTAACAAGTTTGTTTGTAATTCATTAGGGTCAGCTTGTTGAACTTGTGGTCTGGGCTGCTGAGACGGTGATGTTTAAATCATGGGTTGTTGTTGATTGCTCTGTTGATACTGCCATTTGAACTATTTATGTTGGTTCTGGTTGTTACTCTATAAAAATTAGGGTGATTTCTCCACCTAAGATTGTAAGTGTTGGTGAATGGGTTGTTGTATGGTCTCTGAAAAGTTCCAACTGCCTGAACTTGTGCTTGATCCATATGGACATTGTTGGAATCCACTTCTGTGCAATGATCAAACGTATGTGGTCCTCCATAAATTTCACATCCCACCTACGGTTGAACAACATTTGCTGCCATGATATTCTGTTGTAATTGTTGTGTCAAAGAATCAACATGAGCAGTCAACGCAGTGAAAGCATCCAACTCATGTACTCCAGTCACCTTTCTACTATTGGTAGATCTTTTATCAGACCACTGATTGTTATTTGTTGTCATATCTTCCAACAACTCATTAGCACTCTTTCTCATGAATGTCTCTCCAATAGCAACATCAATTATGGTACGAGTAGTACCACACAAACCATTGTAAAAATTATGGACTAACATTCACTGCTCAAGTCCATAATGAGGACACTTCCTTTGCAACTCTTTGAATCTTTCCCAAGCATCATACATAGATTCTCCGTCCAGCTGATAGAAGTTATTTAGTTCTCCCCTTAGCTTAACAACCTCTGATGGAGAGAAGAATTTTGTAAGAAACTTTTGAGCCAGGTCTTTCCACGTAGTGATAGAGTTAGCTTGCAGAGAGCTTAACCAGCTTTTGGCTCGATCCCTGAGTGAGAATGGAAAGAGCCTCAACCTAATGACCTCATCGGTAACACCGTTATACTTAAATATAGCACATAACTCCAAGAGATTCTCCAAATGCATATGTGGATCTTCTAAGGGCAATCCACCAAACTAAAATGTGCTCTGGACCATCTGTAGGATTGATGGCTTAATCTTGTAAATTATTTGCCTCCACAACTCATGACCTTATGCATGTATGTACTCCTGTACAGTTGACAATATATAGTCTCGTAAGCTCCCCGCAACAGGATTTTGAGTTGGGTCTATCATCCTTGTTGGTACTCCTTCATTCAGCCCATCATTATCATGTTGATTTGCCATAGCGGTTGAATCGACAATTCTTTTGTTCTTTCGATTCTGTTTGCATGTTTTTTCAATCTCCGGATTCATATGAATAAGGTCGTTTGCCCCTCTTCTGCTTCGCATATAACAAAGCTACCTAAAATTGATAGAAAATAATGCACACAGATTAAGTAAAAAATGTGTTCTATGAACCATCAAATTAGTAATAAGATTAATTATTTTGATATTAATAATACTTTAGTCCCTAGCAACGACGCCAAAAATTTATTGCGGTATTTCTAGATGCTACGCAAGTATACGTATCGTAATTTGTAATAATTTCGGTAAAATCAAGTATCGTCCACAAAGATTGATTTATCAAGTGCCAATTAACTAATCTTTAGTTTCTGGCTAACGAATATAAGTGATGATTTCTAAACTACATAATTAACAAACTTAAGTAAATTGCAGAAATGAAGTAGTAGTGAAAACACACGAAGTTTAATTCAGTAATGAAGACAATTAGGGTTTTCAATCTCATCAACTTTCCACTCTATCATTTATTAATGCACTACTGACAATTTTTCTTCTTATTAAGATAGCAGATTAACTGAGATGTTCTATATTTCGGTTAGGACATATAAAAACTCAATCTAAGTGAGAATTTTCTATATTTCTATGATAAATTCAATCACATAAGAGGATTAAGATCAACAACATAAAAAGCTATACGGGAAATCGTGATACTCTCGTTCAAGATTGAACCTACGTCTAAGATCAAATCTCTCTTTTCAGATCTTGATTTAAAATCATATAGGTAATGAAAACTAATGGTCAGTTAATTCTCATTCAATAAGCGCAAGTTGAATAGATCTTAATAGATGAAGAAGAAACACTAGCAGTGCATTAAATCATAATAGAGTTTCAAGTGATTCAACGAAAACCCTAATAAAATTAATTAGCTCAAAGATAGGGTTGTTATCGATCTGGTCTGGTCCGGTATGAGTATCGATATACCAGAACCGGACCGATAAGGTTACCGGTCCGGACCAAGACCGGACCGATAAGAATTCAATCTTAAAAAGAGATCCGGGATGTCACGACCCGACCCGACGCCCTAATTGGACGTCATTACACTAACTTGTCACGTAATCAACTAACCCTTAAGGGTAATAGAAAATTTCGACAACACAACACTGTATCTATAACATATACTCAAAACAGGCGAGCCGACAAGGCTGCCTTACACAACTATGCAACCATCACAATAGGCTATCCGACTAGGCTGCCACCAAATAGCATCACATAAGCAAATGAGTAATCACAATAGGCAAGCCGGCAAGGCTGCCACTATATACGGGAATATCCCAAAACAAGTGCAACAATACAGCTAGCTCAACCGCATAAACATTCTACACAAGTCCAAAACACATCTATCATCCACAACTGTCTACAGACTTCTTCTGACATATGACGGGACAGGGCCCCGTCGTGTAAAATATACATAAGTCTGGAATGTAAAGATGTGTACCAAAATAACTGGCTCCGGAACAAGGAAGCTCTTTAGCAGCGGTAGATGTCCTAAACAGGAGGGTCACCTAACCGATCACCTGTACCTGCGGGCATGAGCGCAGCCCCCCGAGGAAAAGGGGGTCAGTACGATAGATGTACCAAGTATGTGAAACTGAAAAACTAAATATTGTAATTGAGATCATAACAATTTAATGTATAACAAGAGACAATTATGAAATCAACTTAACAGTATAACTGTGTCTTACCAAATGAGAGTAATGAAAAATAGTTCTTACCTTTTTCAAAATATGCAAATCATGCCAAAGTCATGAACTCTTATCCTCAGGATATAATGGCACGGGACTCGAACTCGTCTAGGTACATATATATCATGAGACTCGAACCCAAGTAAGTATGTATATATCATGGGACTCGAACTCAAGTAAGTATGTATATATCATGAGACTCTAACCCAAGTAAGTATGTATATATCATGGGACTCGAACCCGTCTAGGTGCATATATATCATGGGACTCGAACCCAAGTAAGTATGTATATATCATGGGACTCGAACCCAAGTAAGTATGTATATATCATGAGCAACTATATGCAATTAGAAATCATATATATGTTGCATTTATAAAAGCATTAAGCAATCCTTAAATATCATATCTGCATTTAGCATTTAAATAATTTAATAATTTAATCTAAACCTCATTCAGTTTTAATTTAACATCGCAAAATACACATAATAAATAAGATTTTAATAACGGCATCACATTAGAAAATATTAAGCACTAATTAAATAGCACGCTCGTCTTTATTTTTTGTAATAATTTAAACTCAAGCTTAGACTAATAAAACACCTAAATAATTTAATCACAATTTAAATAATTTAATTTACCACTAATTAAATAATACACCTAAAACTAATAACACACTACCCAAATTAAATACCTAATACCTAAACTCTACCCAACCCACGTCGCCCAAATTTCAACAAATTTCAACCCGCACTCCGCCTCATGACCCAGTAACTCGAAACCCACAGCCCTTTATTTTTGTCTATCACCCGGTCACCCCTAACATATACAAAAAAAAAAAAGGAAAACCTAGTAAACCTAAGAAGAAAAGAGGGAAAACTGCCGCTGCCTTCATCTCCCTCACCCCGTCAATCTCGCCGCAAATCGTGAAGAATCAGCTCACAAATCAAACAAATCTACCCAAATTAATACCAATCTTTACCAATAAACACCAAACAGTAACAAATCAACCCCGAAATGGTAACCTAAATCTGTCTGAATCACCCATTAATGGTAAGAAATACCTCGCACAAATCAGTCCTTACAAAGCTTTTAAATGCAATCCAAATCGCACCTAATGGAGGACAGAAAAAAAATGAAGACTATAAAAAGATAGCAACATATACATGCAAAGGGGGAACTTGGGCGAAGAATCCTTAAGTATCCAAAATAGGGGAAGAAAAACAGAGAAGAAACCAGCAGTGAGGTTTTTTTTTACCAGCGAAATCAGGAACCCAACAATTAAGCATAAATCTGAAACCTTTCTTCTCAATAATAGCCTAGAATCGACTACAAACCGCATCGCTTTCAATCGCATCACAATAAATCCTTCGAGTAGATCGACGACTTGATACGCTGTCTCGGTTCGTTGCCCGCAGAAGGTAAACCCATCGCCCTTTCTGTCTTGGATTCCATTCACTGTTCGTATGTTTTTTTTTTGATGACCGATTAAGTATGTGTTAAGCAATGTTAACGACTATTTGTGTGCGCTGAATTGACTGTCTGAACCTGTTAGATTAATATGTGACATAATTAAGTTGGTTCAATAAAGCTGAAAGTCGAACATGTTTAATCGAGAGCTGATATTTTGTTTGGACTGATTAGGCTAATACTCTGCTTTGCTGGGTTAAACTTTGCATTCGATTGTTTCTATAATGGCCTTTCATACATTATGGTCTTTCATTTGTCAAAACTGGATCTATTCATGTGATTATCGTTAGCATGTTGTTAGTTTATGGAAAGCATGTGAAGGTTCCTTATAGATTGGGTTTATATAATCTATGCTTTATTGCATTCTTACAGTCTCTAACATTAATTTGAAGCTAAAAATGAATTGAAACATGTCTGTAACTGGACTAGTAACTTATTTCCTATCTCTAAAGGTGGATATCTTGTGTTTGGTCGTCTACCGTGACGGTCCAAATCTGAAACTGAGCCTCCTTGTATACATCATATATAATACGAACATCCTGTGTGTACTCATTGCAATGTATATCTAAGTGTGCATCAGATAGGTTCTAGACATTTTAAAGGGCAATGATATGTTTGGACATACATGTAGGGATGTCAGGCTTTGCCTCTTACTCAACCATGGCCAGTTGGTGTGTTTAACCTCTTCAGTGGACTGTTATGTACTGGGCCACCATGTTCCTGATTTGTTTGTTGGGTCGTTGTGTGTGGACTTACCATCCTTTCTCTAAAATTTGAAAGCTACGAGCTGGACTTGCATCTTTACTCTCGACTGCTACGACTGAATAATAACTGGATTACCCATATGTTTAGTATATTAGCACTTATATCATATTATATGTCTTTGTCCTGTTTTGTTTCTTGTTTCTGTCTCTGAATCGTCATATGGTTCATTACCTCTGCATAGTTAAATCTGCCCCTCTGTTTCTTTTAAAACAGTCTAAAAAAACTTCATGTTGGGCCAGTTGCCTTTCTTATCTGAGCCTGTTTCATACTCTATGTGTCGGTTATTTCCATTTATTCTCTCCTCTATAACGAGAGAAAGGAATTGAATGGTAGTTTCTTGGGCTTGAATCGATTTCCCTAAAACTCAGCCCGTTTATTAATTTGTTTGAGTGTCATGGGTCGAATGACATTTTTAGGCTTCCCATTAGATCTGTTATCTTGTTGGCTGTAATAATTAAATCGCAAGCATGTTTGACTGTGTGATTATCTTAACTATTTATTTGGTTGGACATATACTAATATTTATCTTCTCTTATTTTTACATGAAACGCATCGGAGCAACAAAGAGTCTCTTGGCGAGACTCATCGTAGCAAACGTGAAGACCCACATCTATGTGCATTTATCTTTGCTCCAGAAATTCCAAGCCGCAGGCGAAATTACATCGCCATCCGTCGAGTCACCTTTATTGTTTCCCTATCCCGCCCCATTTATGTGTTGTAAATTGATTGCTTAGCATCGCACTACTAACATTGCACTTAGAATATCTGAATCTTGAATCTATAGATTAGAAAGCAATCTGACGCTAGAATTTATTTTCCTTCAAGATTAATTACCTTAGGCTTGTCATGCTTAGCTATATTAAACCATTTAATAATCTTCATTGGCATAACGATTCCCGTAGTTAGAATATCACTATTTTTATAAAGCCCGTTGTTTGCATTCATATTTTTAGAATCATACTTCTAATAGCGTTTGCAAAAATAGATAGTAGTCATATTTCTTAAATGCATCACAATTGATTTTGTTTAATATCCTATATACTTCATTTAACGAAATATTCTAATAAGGATGCATACTTTTCATATGAAATTAACTCATCTTTTACAGACGGATCTTATGACTTTCTTTCACCAAGGAGACACTTCCCTTCCTACAAAGATCTTTTCTCAAATACTTTTCAAAACATGCATTCTTAACAATAATAATTCCCTAGGTTTGAACGGACAACCGCAAGTTAGCGGATCCTTTAGGGTGTCTAACCCCTTTTCTTTAGGATAATAAAGAACTCTTATCCAGAATCTCATTAAGTTTAGCAGACCATTTTGGAGTTAGTGTTGACTTTAACCTAGTTGACATTTAGGTGTCCTAATTCACCCAAAATAATTAGGTGGCGACTCCGCGAACCCTTTAGCAACCTTTTAGCACCCTAGCACCACTTTAGCATTTCAGCAACCCTTTTTAGCACCTTTAGCATCTTTTAGCATTTATTTTATTTTTCTAACATTTTTTATTTAAGCAGGGATTCGCTATTAATAATGTCGCGGTCGGAAAAGGGTGTGACATCATTATCCCATATTCCTTTAATATTACTGCGTTACTATTATTAGAGTTGTTACCATTGGTACACACCTCCTGACTCTTATCAACATTCTGCTCCTCATTAACTTTTGCTGCTACAAAAACTCATTCAACATGTTCTTTAATAGTAAGAGTTGTTTTTTATTCTTCTATCTATTGTGGGTCCTTAATGAGTTGTTTTAATTCTACCACCTTACCATCGTCGTCTTCCTTATTCTATTTATTACCATATTCTTCCCCAGTATCTCTTTGTTCCTCCTTATTTGCATTATTACCGTTTGTCTCCTCAAGTGATATTTGTTTTACCCTCTCGTTGGACTTGCTAACTCAGTTGTGTCTTTGACTGCGTCAACATTTGTCACTTGGCTACATCACACTGAATATCTATTATCACTTCATTGAATTCATCTATATCTTTGTACCTCTCTTATCTGTTTCCATCCTTCTATTATGGTCTGTAGAAGTTCAGGATTCAATCTTCACCTATTAACGTATCTGAACTTATACTGAGCCTTTATGCCTACTTCTCACCTAATTAACCCAAGAGAGTGCTCATATAGGCCTGGTTTCATGAAAGGTACCTTAGAAGCATGTAGGTTATCATCTCATTCTTGATTAGTAACTGTTGCTATACACCCTGCTTGCCACTCATTTCACCATAATCCGCTACCTACTGCTTAAAAACCCTTATCTTAGTCTTAGCGACATGACACTTTACTCTCCTATTCCATTTTAATGCCCAGTAAAATCACTCATTATTACATATGGTCCTTGTATCTGACCATGTAACCTTTCAATATCTATCCACAATTCCTTTTTAGAAGTCACATCATTAAACGCATTTACCAAGGTCATATGAAAACTTTTATTTATACCCCATGTGTCACCCCGCAGTGTTCCAACTATTCTGTACAGATTTTAATATCTACTTCATCGAGATGAGGCTTCCAAGAGACCAAATAAAACCATCTTAACATTCTGTGTGAACCAATGCATTGAAACTGTGCATGAATGTATACCTTGGTTACCAATCCTTCAAATAACTTCTTAACTGAAAATATAAACTCCAGAGGTTACGATATTTAAAATGCTTGACACAACTACACACTAATGAGATGTTTATCATTCCAAACTTCTAAGTCTTTGTAAAACAAACTCAAATAATTCTTATGTCCAATACTTTCCAGAACTCGGTCCAATATAACAAAGCACTTTCATTCATTTATATCACTCTTATTATTCAAGAAGTAATAGCCCATTTTTATCCTTATATGGGAACAATGTTCTTTTACAGTTTTCTACCTGCACATAGTCCAGCATCATGGTATACCATAAAATCGTCTCAGATTCTAACAATTAGAGCTCAACATTAAATTAGAGGTATGAAGGAGAAAATAGTAGGTAAGCTTCATTTTATATCTTTGTAAGGAAAAATTCAATCTCTGTAACTATAGAGCAGATAACGTAGCACAACAGAGTACCCATTCATAAGATAGAGACTGCTGCAATTCATTTCACAAGTCGACACCTCATTCATAGTCTGAAAGGGATCTTATCACTACTCGTAATTATAAACGACTTCATTTCTTTTAACACTTGTTCACTCATTTCTTACTTGTCGTACTTTTCATAACTCCAACATATTCTAGTATACTCGGACATTGCTCCTGATTCCAATCCTTGATGATACCATATCTTAAGTGATGAATTGTTAACTTACGTAAAAGATTCTGAAGAGTTACTGTTATACCCCGTAGTTCTAACCTTACGTGTGAGAGCGTACGAAAGCATGTAAGACTTAAAATTTTAGAAAGATAAGTTGACGGATTGTTCGGACGGGTTTTAGTCAACTTTGAGGCGGGTTATGACCCGGTACATTGAGAGTTCCTAAGTATTTCAAAGGCCTAGTGCGTAGTTCGTTGAGTCTAGTTTCCAACGCAACCAACCGTTCGTCGATAGGACATCGGAGTAGGAAGTTATGGGAGTTGCAAGTTCAGTGTGCGGTCGGACAGAAATGCGTTTCGGACAAAAGCGACAGGGCCGCGGCACCGGATGCAGGGCCGCGACGCCGAATATTCAGAGGGGTCGCTGAAGTTGCAGCGCCGCGGCGCCGGGAAGCAGGGCCGCGGCGCCGGAAGTTTTGTAAGTCCGCAGAGGTTTCAGCGCCGCGGCGCCGGCGTCATGGCCGCGGCGCCGCGGCGGGAATCCTGGCGGAAAAACTGAGGAAAAATCAGATTTCTCTTTTAAAAGACCTTGGGAGGGTGACCAGTGTCCCCCATCTGATTTTCCTGCATGTCTTATATTGACCAAGTCTTGAAGACTTGGTCATCTTTCAAATCCCTCTCTCTCTCTCTAAGCTTAAGCTCTCACTTCTCTCTAAAAATCCAAGAGGAATTCAAAGCCTAAGGAAAATCTGAAAAGTTAAGGACAAGAAGGAATCTTGTGACTAGCTTGTTGGTGTTAGTGTGGTGGTGTTCTTGGAAAGGAGGCTAGCAAAGTTGTTGGAATAATTTTTGCTAAAACTCTAAAGGTAACATTTCTCCTCTTATGGTTAGTTATTAATGTGCATGTGAAGAAGAAGGAATTTGTAGTAGTAAATAATGCTCTTAGAGTCATTGCATGTAAGAAATGTGGTTTGGATATGAAAGGATTGGTTAAGAAGATATTGTGAGCATGTTGTAGCCTAAGAACTACCTTAAAATTGATAAGTGAATTGTTGTACCTTTTGGGGCAGAATTTTACACACCCAAGTTTAGGTGTGTAATCCCCTTTGAATTGTTTGGATTGTTGAGCCTTAAATGTGGCGTTTGGATGTTGAATTCGGCCTTGAGAAAGGTGGCAAAGTAGGTAGAAACAAAGGAAATGCTGCCCAATTTTCCATAGAATTTAGGGGCTTTGAACTTAGATTATTTCTACATTGAAATTAGAGGTTAATAAACGTATCATGGTTATTATAGGTTGACATATTACTTGCGGTAGTTTGGACTTAGCAAGTGGATTGACCGAAGAGGTATGTGAAGTTTTCCTATCTCTTGAGCATGAGTAGTTGTATCTATGTAGTACGGTAGACGTACAAGATTTAGTATTCTTACTTGTTTTAAGTATATAAAGACTTGTTTCATTTTAAGAAGTATAAGTCTCTTGGTTAAGGGAAAAGTATGATTTTTCTAAAGTATAGGGTTAATATAACAACTTTATGGGAAGTTGGTTTATTAGCTTTATAAAAGGTTGATAAGAAGAGATTTATTCTAAGTAAGATAAGTAAGGACAACTGACTTGATTTATGAAAGGTAAATTATTTTTTTAGGCATCAATTGCCCAAAGGTTTTATATGAAAAAGAGTCATTTTTGAAGAAGTATAAGTATGTGGTACTTGGGTTAAATTCCCGGATTTTCTCTTATTAAGAATGTTAGTGCCTTAAGTAAACTAAAATGAGAGGGTATATGAACAAGACTAATAATAAGTTATAAGCTTCCTTAACTTATTTATGATTATGATATGGTGACAGTTTGAGCTAGGGTAAGAGTATATCTGAGGGGCAAGCCCCAAGATCGTTATACCACCTTCTCCAGGGTAAGAGTATGAATGAGGGGCAAGCCCCAAGATCGTCATACCACCTTCTTCAGGGTAAGAGTATATCTGAGGGGTACATCCCCAAGATCGTTATACCACCTTCTTCAAGGTAAGAGTATATCTGAGGGGAACATCCCCAAGATCGTTATACCACCGCCTGTGGTAAGAGTATATCCGGCGGGCAAGCCCCAAGATCGTTATACCACCGCTCCGTGGACGTGTTACCCACGACGCGAATACCTCACGCGAGTCCTATGGGCTTACGCGGTGAAATAGTCCCACGCGCAGTACACTATGCGAGAATACCTCACGCGGTCCACAGACCTACGCGTGAAATAGTCCCGCGAGTAGGGTGCTTATTGATACTACGCGAGGTACCGCTTTGATCACGAGCCTCCTATTTTCATGCAGATTATATATATACTTGTTACTCTCATTGTTAGTAAGGCACAATGATCGTATTTTGATTGTCTTTCATGACTCCAAACTACTTTTAGACTTATGATATCATTATTACGATTTTCCGCTTTACATACTTGGTACATATCAGGTCGATCCCCTTCCTCGGGGACCGCGTCATGCCGCAGGTAAGTGCAGCGTGGATCCTCGCTCTTGGATCACCGCTCCTGTCGAAGCTCCATTCCTCCCAAGCTTGTTTTGTTGGCACGGTTTTTCCCCGATGTTATAGACATTCAGTGTATATTCAGGGTATGGCGACCCCGCCCCGCCACGCTTGATATCCTGTGAGGTCCGTGGTCACGTATGCGGGTCAGATTAACAAGTTGTCTTCGCTATACTTTTGATTAGTATGTTTTATGGAAGGCACTTTATCGGTACCGCTGATGTTACCTTTTATAAGTTATGTGTTATGTATGTTCACGCTATTCTCTGATGTATACCGACAGTGGTACCTAGGTACTAGTCGCGCCCCTGGCCTGGTCGTGACAGTTACCTTACCTGACGTTGACCCAGTATCTCCAAACCTGGTCATCATACTTCTATTCAAACTCTGATTTTCCTTCCGAGCCATTGTCGATGTCTTTCGAGACATAGCTGCAACCACAATAATTATTAGGAAGAGGGGGGAGATTATCCTAATGACATAGCTCTATTGCACGATCTACGAGATGAAAGAGTAGAAACCAACCCTAAATATCTGGTAGCCTCATGTGGATAAGTATGGTGCACAACATACCCATACACAAGACTCTACTAGACACGGTCAGTAGACATTCCTAGGACTAACTACTCTGATACCACTTTTGTCACTAACATGTCACGTAATCAACTAACCCTTAAGGGTAATAGAAAATTTCGGCAGCACAACGCTGCATCTATAACATATACCCAAAATAGGCGAGCCGACAAGGCTGCCTTACACAACTATACAACCATCACAACAGGCTATCCGACTAGGCTGCCACCAAATAGCATCACATAAGCAAATGAGTAATCACAACAGGCAATGCGGCAAGGCTGCCACTATATACGGGAACATCCCAAAATAAGTGCAACAATACAGCTAGCTCAACCACATAAACATTCTAATACTCCATAAAAAGAAAAATTTACCTTAAAAATGCACCCAAAAAAACTGCTCACTGTTTTACTTTTTAAGCCCATATTTTTGCACCAATTCTTCATTTTTTCACCTCCAATTGACATGCAACCATCCTACAATGTTAATCCCTCCTTCATACATTTTTTCTTCCTTAATTTCGTCCAAAATTTGGAGAAAAATGTTGTCCAGAAACATCCCAACTTTTCTCGTTTTTTTCTTTTTTCTTTTTCGATTTTTTTTTGGTAATTTGTAGAGTAACTTTTAGTCCTAAAAATGAAGTGAATTGGATCCTAAATTTGTTATGGAGTGAGTGTATTTTCCATGGAGAGGAAGGGAGGAGAAAAGAGAATGCAAGTTTGAAAATGAAGTCTTGAAAATAAAAGATGAAGGGTTATAAGGTAGGGCAAAATCTGAAAATATTATTTACACTTTGGCCCACTTTTCTTAATTGCCACTTAATTAAATCCCTCAAGTATTAATTAAAGTTTAGGTCACACTTCTTCAAATTCCCGAAAATTTCATAAGGTTTCGTATCCTCCATGTCATAATTCTCATATTATGCGATAATCCTTAATGAAAATATATATAACTTATTATTTTAAACTCTCATCAACGTGCTCGTAGCTTGTATAGTTATATCTTATATCCATTATCCGAATATTATCCTTAATGACGTTCTTAATCTTTGTCTTGACTTACGAGGTGTAACACGGGACTGGACCGAGACCTTATCGGGCGGGTACCCGGTCCGGTCCGATAAGGATTGGCTATTTTTGGCGGACTGATTTTGGCCATTGCTACTGATTTTTGGCCATTTCGCTACACCTGATGAATTATTTGATTGTGGCGAGAGAACTCCATAATCAATCACCGAAAATTTACTCAGACTGTCGGCGCGACTGATAGAAGCACGACTATCTCCCACTTGGAAATTACTTGGCGATTGAGAGGGCAATACAACATAAGAAGGTTGCACATTCATTGAATGGTTGGCCTCAGGATGACCGTATTGCCTATGTTGTTGTTCCAGATGTTGCTGCTTTTGCCATTGTTGTTGATGTTGCATCATTGCCATTAACATGTTGTTGTTAGCAGCTAGCCCAGGAGGATTGCTGCTAGTGATGAGGAGTGAGGACTGATAACATATAGTTATCGAGTATTATATCCGGTTGTCGAACCAGATCTTTATGTCTGGTACTCGTATCCGGACCGTTAACTTTTCGGTCCGAGTATCGGTCCAGATATTTCGGTCCGATTCTCGGGTGGTTCTCGGGAGTATCCGGACTGATAACAGCCCTACTCATAGACATGCTAATAAGACTAATTAACTTAATATCCAACATAGACTGAATTAAAGTAAAGAAAATAAAAAGAACTTGAACATTTGACGTCTCTAATTGCTTCTTTCTCTCTTATTTTCTGCCTCCAATGTGAGATAATCCTCCAAAATTGGCCTCTTTGGCATATATAACGACAAACCCCTGGATGAACCTTTTTTACCTTGTTAAATTTAGGTTTTTCATTGTCTGGATGTCCCGACTCAGCTATTAGAGCGTCGCTTCGTTAATTCGCTTCTCAATTTTCTGCTAGCGTGGCGCCGCAGCTCTTATGTTGGGCGCCACGACTTTACGAAACGTAGCTTTCATTCATATATAGAATTCGGAAAATAGGAAGACTAAACGACACTATTTCAATCAAATACCGCTGGCAGACCGCAGGCACAAGACCTTTGAATGCAAACAAAGAATAGCGAGACCGCTCTATCTTTATAGACCGCGAGGGGTCTACTATGTAGTTTTGGTATTTTTCAACTTAAACTATTAACCACACGCGATTTAAGAGGTCTATATCATTCTTCGTCCAGAATTTATTTAAACTGCTTTCCGAGCTTTCAGTGCTTCTTTAACCTATCTCTTGTGACCATATATGCATTTTATCCTCAATAACTGCTTATTTCATTTGAATTCGCCTTATTCCTTTCTGAATCGCTTGAATTTCCTTTTGCTGAATGTTTGGACAAAATTCCTCGTCAATTCAAAAGTTATTATGGCTAAGAGACATGAATTTACGAAACAACCTACAGTTGTAGAATTCTTACGTCAAACTTGAAATTATATTTAAATTCTGAATTAATTCTAAATGCATATGTTCCTTAGATTTCAACTCTTTATCGATATGGTATGACTAGTCATGGATTTATTTGTAATTTATTAGTCTTTTTAAATTTTTAATTAATGAGATATGAAAATTAATTGAAATTCTAAAATTAACGAGTATATTATTTTCATTAATAGCATATAAAAAAATGCAGAAAAATAATTATTTGCGTACTTTCGTTTATAACGGCTAAATGAGATCCAAACATAAAATGTCAGTATACATATATAACAAGACTTCACTATAGCAACCATTAAATTATTGGACAAGCATTGTCATTATATAGAGGTACTATAGCGGCCATAAAATTCTCGGATAAGTGATGTCATTATAGAGAGGTTTGACGGTAGTGCTAGTGCAAAAGTATATCAATAAAAATGTATATAAAGTGTATACAAATTAAATGGAATTCTATTTATGTTTTACTCTTTAATTATTGATGACGTGATTATTAGCTTTACGAATTTACACTTGTGTGGCACGTAAAAGGTAAAGAAACATTAATGATATGCTAAAATTGTTAAAATGTTGAGTTACGAATATGCCAAATAGTTTAATGAAAAAATAAAATACATGCATTACACAGTTTCAAACTCGTTAAAGATAGTTTATACTTTTTCTTAGTATGCTCTCTCCATTTCCGCAAAATGAGAATTAATTAGTAGTAACAACTTATCTTTAAAATATTCAAACAGTTATTTGTACACATACTTAATGATGTATTCATCGAGGAGTCTAAATCATGAGTGATTTTCTTATCGATTATGGTAGATTAATAAGATTCAAAACTGGTAGTGAGTAAAATTTAAAAAGTTGCTTCTAGAATACCAATTACTAGGTAAGATCATCTTTGTATACACAGACATAAGTGCTCACTTACTCCACATGGACAAATTTTAAATTTTGAATTTGCCTTTTTATTTTAGTTCATTCTTCTCTCTCTTTTTTTTGGGTGGGGTAGGGTGGGGTGGGGGCGCGGTCAAATTTGAATCTGAAGGTTCTTCCTATTTCATATAATGGTAATTATATTACTATTTTCCGTTTCAAATTAAGTGTCTTAGTTTAATTGGATATAAAGTTTAAGGAATAAAAAGAGATTTTTGAATTTTGTAGTCCAAAATTAAAGATGTGTCTAATGTACTAAAATATTCCTTGAATTTTATGATTTTAAACTTACCATGTAGAATATTTGAATTGTCAACTTATTAAATATAGGAAGAGACTTCTTATAAGGATAGAGAGAGAAAAAGACACGAAAATTGAAATGGGACGAGTACTTTTGTTATCTCCAAATTTAGTTCGCATTACAGAGAACTTTCCAAAATTTAAAGGTGTTGATACATGTGAGTTACTGTGAGTAAAATGTGTAGTAACAAGAAAATGAGAATGTAAACAACAACCAAGATGTTAAAATCTGGAAATAAACAAAGTAATTGGCTTGCTGAGTCGATTGATTTTTCAATCTATCCTTATGATAATATCGTATATTCCTTTAACGGATGTATGACAAATTATCTCCCAAGATAAAACAACAATCAAATAAGTGAGCAAAGGAGACTCAAGTGTTCGCTTAGGAAGAAAGATCTTTGAGTGTTTGGAAATTGCAAGAGAGGGAGATTATAATATGAAAATGTGTGTTTTTCAATTGTGATAATGACATCAATTTATAGGATGATGAAACATGTCTTCCCAATCAACCAAATAATGGCCATCAATGTCAAGTAATGACTATTGATTTTTGGGGTTACATTCTATCACGACCCAACCCGACTGGTCGCGACCTAATGACGTCATTACACTAACCTGTCGCATATAATCCAATTGACACTAAGGCAATAGAAAATTCGGCAGCATAGCGCTGCAACTATAACATATGCCCGAATAGGCGAGCCGACAAGGCTGCCTTTAAATAAGGATGTATCTGCCTCCTGAGGAGTCACAACTAACCAACATAATAAAACAGGCTAGCCGACAAAGCTGCCACTAAATAAGGGAACATCCCAAAAGAGAAATACAAAAGTACCGCTGAACACAACATATCTAAACCAACCCAAACATATATAACCCACAACTGTCTACAGGCCTCTAGGAGTACAACAATGACATATGACGATACGGACCTCACAGGTTTCTAAATATATATATATATATATATATATATATATATATATATATATATATATATATATATATATATATATATACAATCAAAATAAAGAGGTTCTGTACCAAATTCCTAAGCTCCGGAACAATGGAGCTCTCCGTCAGCTGAGTGGATGTCCTAAACTGGAGGGTCACCAATCTGAGCACTGCGGGCATGTACGAACGCACTCGAGAGAGGGGTCGATTTAAATAATGTACTTGACTCGAGTATGAAAAATATGAAACACTGTAAATGAGATCATAACTGTGCCAAGTAAAATGGAGAGTCATCAAACCTTATAACAATAAAAGTCATGTCAGAAATCATGTACACTTACCATAGAATCATCATGTCCATATAACGTGGCCCGACCCTCTAGTGAGGGACTCGGTGAAATAAGGTAATAACACTTGGCACGAGCAGAATATCATGAGCAACATATGCAATTTAAATCATCTTTCAACTCTAAATAAAATCATTATATTATGGAGTAATCATGGTCGCTTTGTCTCACCTTTAAGGAACAATTATTATAAGGTGAGACCATCAATGAAGAATAACTTCAAGAGAAAATATAAAATAGGATCATAAATCTCATAAGGCATCAATTCATATACTTTGGAATCTTTAAAAATAGTCTTCGTCCATGAATAACATTGAGAAAGCAAGAAATAGCTCAACATTCTTATATTGTCATTGAAACCATAACTTGGAACCTTTAAACATGAAATCGTTCTCATCATAGAAAAAACTATTCTCATATTTGGCATCATTGTCATCATTGTTGTCATAAGAGCTTACAAAATCATAAACCTCTAGTTTGGGAAAAATACGAGCATTTTGGAAAACATTTACGGGTCATCGGGAAAGGAATCGTGACTTGGGATCATAAACATCTAACCTTGAAACCAAGGAGGCTATGGAAACATTTATGGAATTATAATCATATGAATCGTGCCTTTGAAAGAAATGGACGAGCCTTAACATACATGTTCAGCCTCCAATAATCTACACTTATTCGTCCGAGCTCGCAAGTCTACATTTAAGAGGATTCACACAATCATTACTCATCGTAGTATATTTGTGCTAAGCTTTCAAGTCAAACTATTTTATATCCTGCTGAAAATCGGGCAGCATCTCCCCTGTTTATATGCCTAGCCCGAAATCACAATCCAACAACCAATAACAACAACAAAACTACCAACATCAATAACATCATTTCCAACACCAATATATACCATAGAACAACCCATACACTGTTTTCCAACTTCCTCAACCAACCAACTCGCTATACAATTATTTAACGACTTTATCTCCGTAAATAAACCAAAATTAACATTAATAAAAGGAGATTCATACCTTATTGTTGTTAAAACCGATGTATCTTCAATATCTACCTTGAATCCATCGCAAAACCATACTAGAATCACGTTCATGCGTTTATCCGAGCTTCGATTAATACTCCTCACTTGAAAAAATGCTCATTTTGTGATGGTATTCCCCCTCTTTCTCTCTTGAATTTTCTGGAAAATTCTTGGGCAAGTATGGTGGAAAAAAAAGAAGAAGAGGGTTCTTACCCTTTATATAAGCTCCAAATTCGGGTCAAATTTCGGCCTGCATCAGTAGCATGTCGGTTTCTCGTCACACCGAACTTGTAACGTCCATAATTCTCTACTCCAATGTCCTATCGACGAGAGGTTTATTGCGTTGGAAACTAAACTCGACGAAATTCATCTTAGACTTTTGAAACACCTAAAAACTCCTAATATACTAGGAGATATACCGCTCCAAAGTTGACTAAAAATTTGCCCAAAAATATTCTGCCAACTTTTTTTTCCAAATTTTTCAAAAAATTTATTTTCTTCGATTTACTTGGTCTCGGAACCTTTAGGCACTTACTTGACACTTATTAAGAGTATTCATTAACCTTATAAGGATTCCATGACCTCTCCGAGCTTACTTTAGTTTACTTACGACGCAAACGACGTGAAAATTTTCGAGGTGTAACACATTCAACCTAGTTATGGCTGAATTCATGAGCCAAATAATGGAGAGTTATTGCTCCAAAGTCAGCCCAAGAATCCGTTTCAATTCTCCTCCAACGGACTGAAAAATAGTCGAAGTGTCGCGGCTCTAAATACCCCGTAACTCACTGGAGCTGAGGAGCCGCGGCGCCTAAGTTCCAGTAACTTCCTAAGGATTCTTACCATCATCGGCGCTGCGGCGGAGAGAGGAGGCTCCGCGGCGCTCTAGGCGCCGCGAAGATTTCTAATTCGTTCCATCTTTTACACATTGTACACTTCTTCCTTTCATTTACCAACGTGAAACAATTGTCATTTGGCCAATAACCATCTATTATCTCACGTCTCAAATAATTCGTATACGTACCAATATCTCTTCCATTAAGGAAATTACGAATCTTGGTACAACGTGTGCATGTGTGTGGAAATAACATTTTTGACATGCGGGCCCCAAATGTTCGAGTCATAATTAATAGGATTAACTTTATTTCACGTTTAGTAAATTTTCAACAGTTACTATATTCTATGTGTCACACCCCCGGTATGCTACAACAATTTTTTCGCACACAAAGGCGAGAAGGCAGTCGACAACACCCTTTGCCAACTTCAGACAAACACTAAGTCCTTTCAAGATCAAAAGAACTTAAGAATGCGGAAGCCATCAAACACACTGAATGTGGTTTATAAGGACAAGGTGTCACGACCCGACCCCGGGCCGCGACTGGGCCCTACCTGGGCACCCCTCTCAGGTATACATCAGAGAATAGCAGCGGAACATACACAACACATAAACATGTTTAGACAATAAACATCACAGGCTAGCCGATACGGCCGCCTTCCATAACATATATACATAACCAAACACTTCCTTTGTTTCTACGTAGAACATTCTAATTGAAAAGTCCCTTATTCCTACGGAAAATTGGACAGCACATATTTATATCTAAGTCTAATTTCTCTAGTCCTATTTCATTAATTAGACTTTGCCACTTTTTTCAAGGCCGAATTCAATAACCAAACACGCCACCTTTAAGGCTCAACAATACAGTTAACAAATAGAGGATTACACGCCTACTAGACGTGTAAAATTTCGCCCCACAATTGATATCAAACTAGTACAAAGTACAAGGTCCAATTTGGCAACTTTGAGGTATAACAACATAAATTCTTATCCAATTCTTTTTTAATCCAAAATTCCTACATGCAATATATCTAAAGGCAATATTGACAACTACAAGTCCTTTCTTCCATACATGCAACACAATTTTACTTAAAGAAATGAACGGATTGTTACCTTGGAGTTTACCCAAATTAGTCCAACCAATTCCACTTGCCTTCCTTCCACAATCACCTCCACAAACCTCCTACAAGCTTGTCAACATGTTTCCTTCTTGCCACCTTTCCAAAATTTCTCTAGGCCTTGGTTTCTCCTTGAATTTCTAGAGAGAATGGAGAGGAAATTTTTAGAGAGAAGGAAGTTCTTTCAAGAATGACCAAGTCTTCAGATGGGGGAATAGGACATGCACAAAATCGGATGGGGGGGGGGACACTTGTCACCCTCCCATGGCCTTTTTTTTAAAAACAGTTCTGATTTTTCCCCTAGATTCGCAGAAACCCGCCTCGGCGCCGCGGCGCTGAAACCTCTGCAAACTTCCAGCACTTTCGGCGCCGTGGTCCTGCATTCCGGCGCCGCGGCGCTGCAACTTCTGCGATTTTCAGACTATCCAGCCGCGCGCCGTGGTACCGACCAAATATTTTTCTCGCCTGATCACAAGACCAAATTGTAACTTCCATAACTTCCTACTCTGATGTCCTATGGACGAACGGTTTGTTGCGTTGGGAACTATACTCAACGAACCACATACTAGGCCTTTGAAACACCTAAGAACTCATAAGGTAACTGGGCATAAACCGCCTCAAAGTTGACTAAAAACCCGTCCGAAACATTCTGTCAACCTATCTTTCAAAAAATTTAAAACTTAATTCCTTTCGTACGTTCACATAGGCAGGACCTGAATTACGGGGTGTAACATTCTCCCCCCCTTAGAAACATTCGTCCCGAATGTTCCTTCAATGCTTACTCAAATCACAATATCGACATAGACCCTCTTAACTATTCTTCTTGCAAAAAGAACGCTCTACACGGCCACAACAATACTTAAGCATAATTGCTAAATTTAAAAACTAACAATCAAGAAAGTGGGTTACCTGGAGGTGTAGGGAACAAGTGAGGATACTTCTTCCTCATGTCCTCTTCTGCTTCTCATGTCATTTCCTCTCTGTTCTCATTCCGCCATAATACTCGACGGCCACATCCTTTGTCCGCCGCTAACTCGACGATCGAGTATCGCTATAGACTCTCTCATACGATAACCCCTCACACCGACATCACAAATCGGTGTACTTAGATGGATCTCCGATACACTTTCGCAACATAGACATATGAAAGATCGATGAATCGCTTTCGACGGACGACAGATCCAACTCATAGGCAACGCTGCCTACCCTACGACAACTGATAAGGCCCAATGTACTGGGCTAAGTTTCCTTCTTCCCAAACCTCATCACGCCTTCATGGGTGATACCTTCAGAAGACCCAATCACCCACTCAAACTCGTTGTCGACGCCGATGATCCGTGATACGACTTCGCCGACTGGTCGACAATAACCGCCTCCGGATAAGCTTCACCTTATCCACCGTCACGAATCAAGTCCGCCCGACTAATCAACTTCTCCCACCTCAAACCACCCTACCGCGACTGCACTTCTTCCCGTATAAGGCCTCATGGCGCGCCATCCGATACTAGAATGGTAGCCGTTGTTATATGCAAACTCCACAAGAGGTAAATGATCCTTCCAATACCCTCAAATCAATAACACAGCCCGCAGATATTTTCAAGTTGTCGATAGTACGCCTACCGCCTGGCTTGGCCCGAGGATGAAACGCAGATCGAGACTCACATGTGTCCCTAATCCCTTCCGAAAGACCTCCGTAAGTTAGCCGAACCGGCCTCGTCTGAAATGATCGATATAGCACTCCGCAGCCTCACAATCTCTCCGAGATACAACCTAGCATAATCTCGGCCAAAAAGTCGCCCCGATCCGGAAGAAATGGGCTGATTTCACACCACGACAATAACCAAGATGGAATCACGCTCTCCGAGTGTGAGGTAACCCCGTAATAAAGTCCATATTGATCACCTCCCACTTCCATGCCGGAATCTCTATCATCTGCAACAACCCACTGTGCTTCGTGCTCCATCTCGACTCGCCGACAATTCGACATCGCGCCACAAACTCCGCAACGCCCTCTTCGTGCCATTCCACCAATATATACACTGAGGTCATGGTACATCTTAGTCGACCCGGATGAATAGAGTAACGAGCACCGTGCCTCCCGAATCCGACGGTCCTCGCTATATCGGTACACATAACTCGCCTCAAATCTTAGCACCCCATCGTGCGCTACTCAAATAGACTTTTCTCCTCCCAAGAGTCGATTCGATACCGCACTATAATCGATCTCGCATCGCCGCCTCTTCACCTCTCGACGATGGAAGACTCGACAACCTCTCAAACCCAACTCCATTACTATCGTAACCAACCAAACGAACCCCAAGGCTCGCTACCGTGTAGCTCGCGACCATGCCTCTTCTCTGCGCACACCGGCTGCACTACCCATCGACCGCGACTACGGCATCTGCAACTACATCGCCTTCCTCGGTGGTATAGGATATTGATATCATAGTCCTTAAGTAGCTCTAACCACCGCTTTTGCCGCAAGTTCACTCCTCTGGTCAAGATATACCGAGGCTCGTGGTCTGTGTAAATATCCACGAACTCCATACAAATAATGTCTCCGCATCTTCAAGGCACGAATCATCACGCCAACTCTAAGTCACGCGAGATAGTTCTTCTCATGCTTCTCGAAATGTCGAGATCGTAGCTATAACTTTACCGCGGCCGCATCAAGACGCACTCCAAGCCCGACACCCGACGCATCACAATAAAACCACATATCCGCTCTAAACCTCCGAAGAGTAAGAATCAAGCCGCCAATTTCTCCTTCAAGAATCGAAACATTCCTCACAAGCATCCGTCCACCGGAACATAGCTGCTTTCTGGGTCAGCCTAGTCAAAGGTGCTGAAATGGAAGCAAACTTCTCCACAAATCTTCGATAATAACCCGCAAGGCCCAAAATACTGCGCACTCCGCTTGTAGCTGGTCTAGGCCAAGTCTTGATCGCCTCAATCTTTTCTCAGACAACACGAATACCATCGGCCTCGATAACATGCCCTAAGAAAGCCATCAAGCCAACAAAACTCGCATTTCGAGAACTTGGCATACAATCGCGGCCCCGAGGACTCTAATACCGCCTCAAATGATCCGCATGTTCTCGCTCGTGCGCGAATAAACCAGATATCATCAATGAATACTATAACGAACATATCCAAGAATGGCTTAAACACCCGCTCATCAAATCCATGAATACCACTGGCGCGTTGTCAACCCGAAATACATCACCTCGAACTCATAGTGCCCATACCGGTCCCGAATGCGCTTTGGGATATCTCGCCTCTAACTCGCACTGATGATAACCAAACCGCAGTCTATCTTGGAGAAACACTCGCACTCGCAATCGGTCAAACAAATCATCAATCCGGGGACGGGTATCTGCTCTTGATAGTTACATTATTCACCGCTCAGAATCAACACACATACGCAACATCCCATCTTTCTTCTTTACAAATAAACTGGCGCTTCCTGCGAGAAACACTAGCCCGATAAAGCCTTTTTTCCAAAGAAATCATTCACCGGTCTTTCAATTCCTCAACTCAAAGTGTCATCCTCATGGTGGAATAGATATAGTCGAGTTTACGCATATATCAATGCAAACTCAATCTCCTCTCGTGAGGGATACCCGAGATCGTCGAATACGCCCTGAAACTCTCTAACAACCGAATCGATCAAGGTCCGTATCTCGACCTCGATTTAATACTCGAACCATATGGTAGATATACCCTTCCGCACCATCTTCCTAGCCTTGAGGTAGGAAATAAACTCACCCTACGACGCAAAGATTCCCTTCCACTGATAACCTGGCCCCAGAAATTGGAACCGCATCAATCTCTCTCTACACCACATCGCATAGCAAGACGCTAGTCAATCCATACCCATAATCACATCAAAGTCCGTCATCCAACTCTATCAAGTCGCCAGTGGTCCGACGATCAGAATAGTCATCGGACAAGTCTTATATACCCGCCGCCTACCACCGAATCACTCATCGCGTAGCCACCTCAAAAGGTTTTATGGACTCGGGCTCTATCCCTATTTTACCAGCAATATGAGAAGATATATAGTACAAGGTAGAACCTGGATCTATCAAAGCATATACATCACAACATGAAACCAATAATGTACCTGTGACGACATCTAGTGACGCCTCCTGGTCCTGACGACTGGACATAGCATAAATGCGCTCGAGGACCGCTGAATCGACCCCACCACGACCCTTGCCGCGCTCGGTCCGTGAACACTCGCCTCCGTGGCGCCTAACCACCAAGACGAAGATCCAAAGAATCGACTTCGCTTACGAACCATAACACTCCCGCCGCCTCTGGTCAGACAATCTCTCTTCAAATGGCCCTGCTGGCCATAAGAGTAACAAGCTCCCGAAGCCATACGACACTCGCATGGGTGGGACCTACCGCATCGTACACACCGAGATGGAGGTGGTCCCGATCGATGATGTTCTCTGCCTCCCTGAAGTCCCGACTGATCAATCCTCCTGCCAGAAAACCGGGAAGGGGCACTCTGTGCCGGCTGAAATGTGGATCTAGTTCACCGAGGCCGCCCGCTGAAATCGCCTGAGACCTCGCTATCTCGCCCTCGGGCCGGGCTCGTCAAGCTGATCCTCCCTCTCTCTATCCTCTATCCCCTGCGCATACACCTGCATCCTGGAAATATCCATACTTGGTTGAAGGGCCACCCCCAAGCATGCAGTAATCATATGACGGTCTAGCTCCATCATATAGCGATGAACTCTGTCTGTCATGTCAGCTACAATGGTGTGCGCATACCTGGCCAATGAGTCAAACTCCAAGCTGTACTCTCTGATAGTCCTCTCATTCTGCCTCAAGGTCAAGAATCTATCCACGCGGGCTCTCCTTACCTCAGGAGGCAAAAAGTGATCCAGGAAGGCCTCTGTGAACTCCTCCCAACCAGCTGGAAGAGCACCCTCACCTCTAGACCGCTCCCATGACTCGAACCAGTTTAACGCAATATCGCGTAACCGGTAAGAGGCTAGCATGATTGACTCAGCCTCCGAGGCCCTAAGCACCTGCATAGTCCGCTGTAACTGCCGAACGAACTCCTGAGGATCCTCCTGATCTCAAACCATAGAACTCGGTGGATGACACCGTAAAATCCCGAATCCAGTAACCGTCGGCCAGGTTGCTACCGCTTCCTGCTTCGGCCGCTCGCTACTTATGCCGTCAACAACCGGATCGTTTCTCGTAATCTATACTCACCGGTCAGAATCAAGGCTCGTACCGCGGTCTCGTGAGCGCCGGCCGCCCCGAAGCTCTCTGGGCCGGCGACGCCGTGGAACTCGCCGTCCAAATATCACCTCGTAAGGATCGGGCTCGTGCTCAGAACCATCTCAAGGCCCTACTTGCGCCTCGCTTGTCTTGCTCTTCGGGCCGCGGTTGCTTGCGTGGAGGTATAATCGATACATAAAATATGTCGAGGAGTTCAACCTATAACACAACCCTATTGCACGATCTAGAGTGAAAGAATGGAAACCATCCTAAATATCTCGTAGCCTCCTCGACATAGATGTGGTGCACAACACACCGATAATCAAGACTTACTAGACACGATGCCTCAGACACTTTCCGAGGACTAACTGCTCGATACCACTTTTGTCACGACTCCGACTCGCCGCGATCGGGCCCTACTCGCACCCTCTCGTATACATCGAGAATAGCAAATGAACATACACAACACATAAACATGTTTAGACAATAAACATCACAAAGCTAGCGATACGCCGCTTCCATAACATATATACATAACCAAAAGTAAAACAGTACAACTTTGTTATTACAGCCCAAACCCCAAATGTGACTACGCACTTCAGATAACAAATGGCATGGACAGGGCCGCCATACCCTGAATGTACATAATATCTACAACATCGTGGAAAACCGTACTAAAAGGAATAAGCCTCCGAGAAATGGAGCTTCGACACTGATCGATGATCCTAAGAATGAGGATCCACCACCGCTACCCTACCGCGGATTTAACGCAGCCCGAGGAAGGTCGACACAATATGTACCAAGTATGTAAAACTGGAAAAATACTGTAATTTAATCATAAGTCTAAATAAAGCTGGAGTCATAGATGGTAATCAAATTACAGTTCATTGTGCCTTACTAACAATGAGAGTAAATAAGAGCATACTTACAACATAAAAATAGAAGGCTCACGATCAAAGCAGGACCATCCGCCCGCAGTATCATTAAGCAATCCTACTCCTGGGACTATTTCACCTGCATGGGTCGTGTGAACCCGCATGAGGTATTCCTCGCATCATGGGTAGCAAATCCATGGAGTGGTATAATGTCTTGGGGGTTTACCCCGCAATCATACTCGGGCGTGGTATAACGTCTTGGGGGTTTACCCCGCATTTATACTCTTACCCTAGAGAAGGTGGTATAACGTCTTGGGGGTTTACCCCGCATTTATACTCTTACCCTGGAGAAGGTGGTATAACGTCTTGGGGGTTTACCCCACATTTATACTCTTACCCTGGAGAAGGTGGTATAACGTCTTGGGGGTTTACCCCGCATTTATGCTCTTACCCTAGCTCAACCGGCTATCATACATAACATAAGTAAGTTAAGAAATCCCCTAACTTCTTATTAGTCTTGTTCATATACCCTCTCATTTTAGTTTACTTAAGGCACTAACATGTCTTAATAAAAAAATCCGGGAATTTAACCCAAAGTACTACATACTTCTACTCTTTTAAAGATGACTCTTTTTCATATAAAACTTTAGGCAATTGATGCCTTAAAATCAATTTGCCTTTCATAAATCAAGTCATTTGTCCATACTTATCTTACTTAGAGTAAATTTCTCCTTTTAACTTTCCATAAAGCTAATATAACCAACTTCCCATAAAGTTGTTATATTAACCTTATACCTTAGTCAATTACATTTTCCTATATCCAAGGGACTTATACTTTTAAACGAAACAAGTATCATATACTTAAAACAAGTAAAGGATATCAAATTCAGACGCCTACCGTACTATATAGGTACAACTACTCATGCTCAAGAGATAGGAAAGTTCCACATACCTCTTCGGGTCAATCCACTCGCAAGTCCAATATACCGCACGTAGTATGTCAATCTATAATGACCATAATTCGTCCATTAGCCTCTATCTTCAACGTAGAACATTCTAATTGAAAAGTCTCTTATTCCTACGGAAAATTGGACAACACTTCCTTTGTTTCTACATACTTTGCCACCTTTTTCAAGGCCGAATTCAATAATCAAACACGCCACCTTTAAGGCTCAACAATGCAGTTAACAAATAGGGAATTACACGCCTACTAGACGTGTAAAATTCCGCCCCACAATTGATATCAAACTAGTACAAAGTACAAGGTCCAATTTGGCAACTTTGAGGTATAACAACATAAATTCTTATCCAATTCCTTTTTAATCCAAAATTCTTATCCAATTCCTACATGCAATATATCTAAATGCAATATTGACAACTACAAGTCCTTTCTTCCATACATGCAACACAATTTTACTTAAAGAAATGAACGGATTGTTACCTTGGAGTTTACCCAAATTAGTCCAACCAATTCCACTTGCCTTCTTTCCACAATCACCTCCACAAACCTCCTACAAGCTTGTCAACATGTTTCCTTCTTGCCACCTTTCCAAAATTTCTCTAGGCCTTGGTTTCTCCTTGAATTTCTAGAGAGAAGGGAGAGGAAATTTTTAGAGAGAAGGAAGTTCTTTCAAGAATGACCAAGTCTTCAAGACTTGGTCAATAAATAGGACATGCACAAAATCAGATGGGGGGGACACTTGTCACCCTCCCATGGCCTTTTTTTTTAAAATAGTTCTGATTTTCCCCCCAGATTCGTAGAAACCCGCCTCGGCGCCGCGGCGCTGTTGTACCTGACCGAAATATTTTTCTGCCCGACTGCGCACTGAACTTGTAACTTCCATAACTTCCTACTCCGATGTCCTATGGACGAACGGTTTGTTGCGTTGGGAACTATACTCAACGAAACACATACTAGGCCTTTGAAACACCTAAGAACTCCTAAGGTAACTGGGCATAAACCGCCTCAAAGTTGACTAAAAACCCGTCCGAAACATTCTGTCAACCTATCTTTCAAAAAAATTAAAACTTAATTCCTTTCGTACGTTCACATAGGCAGGACCTGAATTACGGGGTGTAACACAAGGTTTAACACAACACATCAATAATTACAGTCAAAACAACAAAACCATTCATTTTGTTTCTACACATATAAACAAAGGAAATACCTCTCGGCTTACAAGATAGTGATAGAACTAAACGTCTAACACTTGAACCCATAAACTAATCTAGCCTCACTCACTAATTAGTTTAGACTCTCGGGATTGCACTAACAAGATTAAAGTTTGCTTTTAGCTCGAACACTTAGGCTTAACACTTAGTTCTCTCTCAGGTTTTAGGCTTGCTGAATGATTGAATGAGTAAGTTATCCTAACTTATTCTATTTATATGGGAAAAGAGTGGCTTATCATGCCTTACAAAGGGGAACGTGTTACGGGAGTGGATGTAGTAACTCTCATCCGCAAGTAACTTTCCACTTCACACACATACACTTGCACGATCAACACATCTTAAAGACTTGGTCATTTCCGGCACAATTTCTTCTCTTCTCCAAGCAACATCCTTGTTGACCAATTCAACTCTTCCAACAGCTCACATTGGTCCCTCTAGGTCCACATCAAGTCCCACAAGACTCAACACTTCACCTACACCATCAACAACTCGTCTAGACCACCATACATCAAGCTTGCACAAAATCTGGAATTCGGTTCGAGCCATTCTGCCCGATTTGAGTCATTGAAGTCTACACACTTCAATACTCAACCAAATTAGCTCAAACCACTTCCCACGTATTCCAGAGACCTGGAGGGAGCTTCTCGAACAATACCCTAGCCACCCGGTGTTACACCGCGTAATTCCAAGAGAATGAGATGAGAACGTACGAAAGGAAATAAGATTAGAATTTGAAAAGATAAGTTGACAGAATGTTTTTGGACAGATTTGTAGTCAACTTTGGAGCAGTATATCTCCTAGTATATTAGGAGTTTTTAGGTGTTTCAAAAGTCTAGTATGAAGTTCGTTGAGTCTAGTTTCCAACGCAATAAACCGCTCGTCATTTGGACATCGGAGTAGAAAGTTATAGACGTTGCAAGTTCAGCTGACAGAAGAGAAGGAATCAGTTTTCAGTCAGGCGCCACGGTGCCGATATCAGGGCCGTGGCTCCGTAAGTCCTGAAATCTTCTGAAGTTTCAGCGCCACGGCGCCGACTGCAGGGCCGCGGTGCCGAGGCAGGATTTTTTTACGGAAATGGTGTAAAATTAGAAGATATTTGTTGTAAAGGACCTATGGGAGGGCGACAAGTGTCCCTCCCAACTTGTAGAACAAGAAAAGGCCTATATCTTGGCCAAGTCTTGCAAGACTTGGCCATTCTACACAAAACTTCATCCAAATACTTGCTCTTCTCTCTCTCTCATTTTCGATTTGGCCAAGAACCAAAGGCAAGGATTGTTGAATCTTACAAGTGTTGTTCTTATACACTAGATGAAGGATATTAACAATGGGATTAGCCAAGATTGAACTCCCACCTTCCCTAAATCTTTACGAAACGTGGTTAGGGTTTGAAACAAATCCTAAGGTGTTCTTCACTTTTGGTATTAAAGCAAGAATAGAAGTTGGTTAGAAGCTTCTAAGGGTCATTAATTGCAGATTGGGTCGTAAAGAAGAGGAGTTGCGGAAAAGAGCTAAAGCGGGCGAGATCCTTGGAATATTTTGGGCTTATTGAGGTAATGATCCTTGTCTTCCTATGTAATTGAAGATTACATGTTGTAGTAACTGATAAATGAACTTGTGATATAAGAAATGAAGCTTAATAAATGTTAAGATACATTGGAAGGTTAAAAGCCGAGAAATGGCATGTTAGCCATTGAAGATGTTAATCAATTTTGTTGTTAGTTATAATCGTCACATGTTATACAAGAAAGGGAATTTAGTTGTTATAATTGTTATGACTTGTATAACATGTTGGAATAACTACTTGGGTTATAAGGAATGGAAAAAGGACTATATGTTGTCATTATTGTAGCCGAGATTGGCCTTAATAATAATGAACTATTATATATGAATTGTGGGGCAGAATTTTACACGTCCAGTTAGGCGTGTAATCCCCTTTGGTTGAGCCTTAAATGTGGCGTTTTGGTTGATGAATACGGGCCTTGAAAAAGGTGAAAAAGTACGTAGAAACAAAGGAAGTGTTGCCCGAATTTCGATAGAATTAGAGGGCATTATTTGGTATAAGTCTTATACTAAGTAACTATGATATTGATAGAAGTACTATGACCATTTTAGGTTGAAGTACTACGTGTAGCAGAGTCTACTTGGCTTAAGGAATAACCGATGAGGTTGAAGTACTTCAGAGCATTTTGCTACTTGTCGTATGGGTTAGTCGTCACGAGGTATGTGAACTTCTTCTTTCTATAGACATGAGTATTTTTATGGTATACTTGCCTTGTGGTTAGGAGTATACTTGCCTTGATATTTGAAGTATATTTGCCTTGTGGTTAGGAGTATACTTGTCTTGATATTTGAAGTATACTTGTCTTGTTGTTAGGGGTATACATGACTTGTTCTAGAGTATACTTTCCTTGTCATAAGAAGTATTCTTGTTATTGAATTTATGCTAAAGGCATGTCTAGAATATTCCTAAATTCTTACCAAGTCTTATGGGGGATGTTGGTAAGAGTCGTTAGGAAGTATTGGAGTCTAGTGGACCTTGCTAACTTACTTCACTAATGAAACAAAAAGGACCGAACAAGCCATTGCAGCGTTAATGAAAATGTATCGGTAATCAATTACATTGAAATGAGTAGAATCTTCCATCTGCATAGAAACTAAGATGAGACAAAATTGTATTACATTTTCTAGATCATGGCTCAATGGAAAAGATCGTTATAAACGAGTATAACCTATTCACGACTCATAAAAGTAAGTGAATAGATTTTAAAGAATTTATGTTATGAAGTTTTAAGACTATGAACCTTGATTTCCTAAAAGGTTATGAGACTTTATTTTTCATGTTATGGGACTTGATTTTTAAAGGAAGGAATGACTTGATTTAAAAAGTATGGCTTCTTGATTTATTTCAAGAGTTAAGAAGAATGATTTCAAAAGAGTATGTAACTTGAGTTTTAAAAGTATACGTTTGTTGATTTAAGGAAAATGAGTTGCATGATTCTTTTTAAGTATGTATGTACGTAGTACTTTTGGGTTTAGTTTCCCCAATGTGATAAGAAATAAAAGTGTCTTAAGTTCTCTAAAATGAAAGGTTGTTATAATAGCTTTATGGGAAGTTGTTATAACGACTTAAGAAGAAGTGAAAAGGCGGCTTAAAATGTTATGTTATGAGACACACCGAGCCTACACATAGGTCGGATTATGTTATGAGATTATGATAGTCGGTTGTGCTTATGTTATGAGATTATGATAGCCGATTGTACTTATGTTACGTGATTATGTTAGCCGGTTGTGCCTGTGATATATTATTCATTACAGGATTATTCCCCGGGCTTGTGGCATTTGCATATTCCGTGGATTTGCTCCCCACGATGCGAGGAGTACCTCATGCGAGTCCGTAGGGCTCGTGCGGGTGAAATAGTATCATGCGGAGCGGACCAGTCCTATTCGAGGAGATTACCTCATGCGGGTCCATGCGGCCTATGCGGGCGGATACAACCTATGCGAGGAGATTACCTCATGCGGGTCCATACGGCCTATGCGGGTGAAATAGTCCAGGAGTAGGATTGCATAATGATACTACGGGCGGATGGCCCTAGGTTAATCATAAGCTTCCTGTTTTAAAACCGGCAAAGTTTATTCTTGTTCACTCTCTTTGTTAAAAAGGCACAATGTACTGGTAGGGTACATTATACTTGTTACATGCTGACGGTGATGTTGTATTCCACGAGCATGCTTTGGTGATATTATATGCTGAGGGCAGGTGTCCCAGATTTTTGACATGACTTTCATATGTGAGAGTGGTACGATTACAAAGAGTACTGATGATACAAGGTACGATTGACTCGATTGTTTTATGACACGCAGGATCCGTATTCGCTTTTCATACTTGCCCATGTCATTCTTTGTGTACGATTATGATCTTGTTTATCAGATTTCTTGTTTACATACTTGGTACCTTGTTGACCGACTTTCTCGAGGCTGCGTTCATGTCCGCAGATCTAGGTACTCAGTTTTGGATCCGCGAGCTTAGGATACTGGTTCAACATTTTGAGATGGCTCCAATGTTCCGGAGCTTGTCATTATGGTTAGGTATATTCAGGGGTACGTCGGGGCCTTGTCCCGTCATAGTATTTGTCCAAAATCTTAGGGGTCTGTATTCATATGTGGGCTGGACTGGCTAGAGTTGTATTTACATTATTGAATAGTGTAGACCCTTTTTGGTGATTTATATTATGACAGCCTTATCGGCTTTGCCTTTGTTTTTTTAAAAAAAAGAGTGTTATTTATCTTCCGCGGTTTATTATGTTGTATGTATAGAATGGTGCCCAGGTAGGGCACCAGTTGCGGGCCCGGGATTCGGGGCGTGACACCCGGTGAACCACCGTGATCTGGACTGAACCACATTGCCCTCGAACTTAGTCAATCTTATATTTCAGCTTGCCACGTGTATATGACTCAGTCTAGTTCCTTACACCACCAACCCTTGTGATATAACTGACCCTTATGAATCATAGAAGGTCTCAAAACACCTCCCTCACATCCCGTACCCACGCCTTAACCCGTACCAACATTGCAAGCATCAACACATGCCTCTTTTCTCGGCCTTCGGTTCATCCTTATGGACTTTGTCAAACTAGCTGTTGCATCTTTTATCTAGATTTGTAATATGTATTAATGTGAGTATAGTACCTTGTCATGTGCCCCACACGTCTGAACATCCCGTGATTTGCACATGCTCCTCGAATGCTTCAACACTTAGCCGTATTGTGTTGCATCCTTTTGTATGTGTTTTACCCTTTTGCATAGCTCCTCCAAGACTTCCCCAAGTCCTATCCTTAGTCCTTAGGTTTGTTAAACCAAATGTTCCTCCGTGTCGTACCTTCACTCGTACATACGAAGTGTTTGTCAACGTAATCCATTTTCCGACCCAATTCGTACCTAACTCACACTGAATGTCCATAGACCAATTCACGAGTGTGACACTATGCTACTAGCTTATGTAAAGTATAATCTCAAAATAGGAATTTTCCCCTAAAAATTGTGCAGTTTTGGTTGAAAAATTAAACTTATTTGAGAGAATGCAGCTGCTAACCACGATTTGTAATAAATTTAATTTTTAACCGCGATTTCTAAATCGCATTTCTAAACTGCTAAGTGCAAATTAAATGGGAAATCGCGAACTACAAAACTTGGAATTAGCCACAATAAGTATTAATCACATTTATAATTAGCTGCAATTTGTAAATAGCATTTAAGTTTACGACTTATAGTTCTAAACTACTATTATATTAGTATATATCGCTTTATTAACTACAATTTGTAAATAGTACTTGTGAACTACAACTTGTAAGTCGCGATATGTAATCACATTTGTTATAACATTGAGAAAATGGCTATGTATGAAGGGAAGATGGAATAACCAAGATCACATCAATTGTGGTTCAATTTTATTGATCTTATCAGAAGTAATTGTAAACGCGTAAATATAGGAAACAATATATTTTCTATCCATAATTAGAATATTTCTATATATTGTGTAAATATAATTATGATAAGACTAGGATTCCTCTTTTGTATTGACTTAGAATTCCTATTGTATAAGGGATGAACATTGTACTCTATATATACCTTGATATTAATGAAAGACTCCTCAAGGGATATTAATATCATCTTACATGGTATCAAGACCTTAGAAAGAAAAATCCTAGAATTTTTCTACCAAGCAGTCGCCCCCCCCCCTCGGGCATCTAGATGCGGCGCCTCCCTCTCTCTACCCAAATTCTTGGTTTTTCTTCTCCATTCCTCTATTCTCTAAATGAATACTCAGGATTCTTCTGTTGTCCTTGACGCTTCTTCCTCCACAAATCCCACCACCAAGTCATCACCATCTTTTCATCCCGCCCTAACTGTTTCCAACATCAGAAACCATATCCCTATCCTTCTTGATAAAGAAAACAGTCAGTATTCTTCATGGGTTGAACTGTTTCGCAATCATGCATGTCTCTATAACGTGCTTGATCATATTGATGACAAAATTTCGCGCCCTCAGGAGGTTGATGATTCCATTTACGCCGCTTCAGACAAGGCGTCAAACAAATGGATATATGGTAGTATCTCTCAGGATCTGCTTCTTACTATCATGAAATCTGACTCCACAACCCTTGACTTGTGGAATCGTTTGGAGGAATTTTTTCAGGACAACAAGTACACTCGTGCCGTGTATTTGGAAGAACAATTCAACAAAACACGTCTTGAAAACTTCTCTAATGTTTCTGAGTACTGCAAGCAGCATAAACTTCTAGTGGATCAACTCTCCAACGTCGACACGCCTGTTACGGACGCTAAAATGGTGATCCAAATGATTGCAGGCCTTACTAAGGGCGAATATGATACTTATGCCACCATGATCCAACAGGCAGATCCGCTACCAAGTTTTAACAAAGCTCGCTCACAATTGTTGCTCAAAGAAACCCGTCGTGCTAAGAAGGATGAACACGCCCAACATGTGTTAACTGTCGACTCGCAACCCCAAGATCAGACGCCACCGGAAAACTCCCAACAACGGCAGGGCCGCGGCGGCAAGGGTGGAAAAGGCCGCGCCGGCAGAGGAGGTCGTGGCAAGGATCGCGGTCAACAGAACCAGCAGCAGCAACAATAATAAGGATCACAGAACAACTGGGTCGCGGCTCCTCAACAGCTTCGTTTACAGCCTCGCAGACGGCGCGACGCCTACCCGTAACTACGACGCAAGGTCCATTCCAGCATCGGAGTCTCTACAATCCGTATTCTTATCCCAGTTTGTTGGGCCCCGCCCACCGCAGATGCCCACTTACGCAGGTCGTCCCGCAGCCTCCTCCCAGCATGACACCCATCGAGTCGGGTCGCGCTCAAAGACACTCTCTATGCAATGTACCGACAATACTTGGTATATGGACTCAGGCGCCACATCTCACGTCACCCAATCTACACGGTACTATTCCTAAACTGTCTAGTTTAAAGCATCTTCAATATGTTACAGTTGGTAGTGGACAACGCATTTCAGTTAAAGGTTATGGTACCTCATACACATAACCTCCTCATCCACCATTCTCCCTCAAAAACATCCTATATGCCTCACACATGATTAAGAACATCATATCTGTCCGCCAATTTACTCGTAATAATTATGTCTCTGTGGACTTTGACCCTTTTGGTTTTACTGTGAAAGATCTTCATACGGGGACACCTCTTACGAGATGCAATAGCACGAGGGATCTTTATCCATTCACCTCCACCTCCGCTTCCAGATATTGCTCTCCCGTCACTCTAGCGATTATTTCTTCTTCAATATGACACAATAGGCTTGGTCATCCAGGAGTCCCAGTCTTTAATTTTCTTAGAGGCAATAATTTCATTACTTGTAATGGGAAGCTTGCCCAAAATTGTGTTTCTTGTTCTTTAGGCAAACATATTCGTCTTCCGTTTAAATCATCTACTAGTGTTACCTTTGCTCCCTTTGATATTATACATGCCGATTTATGGACGTCTCTTATCTCTAGTTCTCTCGGTCATAAATACTAACTTGTGTTGTTTGACGATTTTTCACACTATATTTGGTTATACCCTCTTAAATTTAAATTGGAAGTGTTTGCCAAATTTTTTGAGTTTCGCAAGTTTATTCAAACACAATTTGAAAAAGACATAAAATTATTTCAGTGCGATAATGGTCGTGAATTCAATAACTCTATGTTTCACCGTTTTTGTACCAATAATGGCATGGTTTTTCGTTTCTCCTGCCATCACACCTCACCACAAAACGGTAAAACTGAAAGAATCATACGCACCACTAACAACATGATTCACACCCTATTGATTCATGTCTCCCTCCCTCCATCATTCTGGGTCTATGCTGATAAAATATCAGAATACGTTATAAATATTCTCCCTACTAGCACTCTTCACAATATGACCCCTACCGAAATCCTCTACCATAGAGTCCCTTCATATGATCATCTATGGATTTTCGATTGTCTGTGTTATCCCAACCTTAGCTCTACCGCCCCTCACAAGCTCGCTCCTAGCTCCACTTCATGTGTCTTCATAGGATTCCCGCCGAATCCTAGGGGCTATATATGCTATGACTTGTCGACTCATCAAATTCACATCTCTCGTCACGTCACATTCGACGAGACCACATTCCCGTTTTTGAATCTTCAAAAATTCAAAAAATCGGATTACTCATTCCTTGACGAGTTTGTCATCTCTCTCATCCTCCTCGAATAACTCGCTTATTCTGTCCCGTCCTCAGCGCCGCGGTGCCAAAATTCCTGCGAGTCGACACTACGGCCCTGCACAGAGGCACCGTGGCGCCAAATGTTCGTAGACGATCGTCGCCACACGCGCTTCGCTCCTGCTGCGCGCTTTTCGACGACTTCTCCCCTACCCTCTCCTTGTCCGACTTTACCCCCATCTCAGACCCCACTCAGCCACCCACTGTCCCTACTCATCCAATGGAAACTCGTTCAAAGCTTGGAATCTTCAAACTCAAAGTCCATTTCAACTTGACTGCCCAAACCATCTCTCCACTTCCAAAGAACCCAAAATTGGTCAAACAAGACTCTAATTGGAATGCAGCTATGTATGAGGAATTCAATGTTTTGACTAAACAACACACGTGGGATCTAGTACTTTAGACCTGGGGGGTGAATGTAATTCGTTGTATGTGGCTTTTTCGTCACAATTTCAGAGACAATGGAGATCTTGAGAGGTATACGGCCCGTCTTGTGGCTAATGGCACAAATCAGCAGGAGGGCATTGATTGTGGAGAGACCTTCAGCCCGGTTGTCAAATCGGCTACCATTCGCACAGTTTTGAGCATTGTCATGGGCAAACACTAGCCAATCCATCAACTTGATGTGAAGAATATATTCTTACATGAAAATCTGAGAGAAACAATGTACATGCATCAGTCGTCTGGGTTCACCCATCCAGCAGTTCCTCACTATGTGTGTCGTCTCCGTAAGTCATTATATGGCCTGAAACAGGCCCCCTGTGCGTGGTATGATCGCTTTTCCAGGCATATCTTGCAGATTGGGTTTGTATGCAGCAAGAGTGATACATCCCTCTTCATGTTTCGTCGAGGTAGTAGCACTGTTTACTTATTACTATACGTGGATGATATTGTTCTGACTGCCTCCTCAGATAGATTGAAAAATGAGATTATTGTCTTGCTTAAGTCCGAATTTGCAATGACTGATTTGGGAAAGCTGAGTTATTTCGGGATATCGTGACTGTGGATCGCCAATCACATGTTCTCGTGTCGTAAGTATACGTAAGAGATAGTGCAGGCTAGAATGGCGACTGCAAAGTTATGCCTACTCAATCGATTCAAATCTAAGTTCATTATGGATGGTGCTCCGCCTCCGATCCTACTCAGATAGAGCTTGCAGTGCACTTCAAGATCTCACATTTACTGTGCCGACATTACTTATGATTTTCACAGTATGCTTATTCACGCACGCCCCACGGTCTCACTTCATCGCTTTAAGCATATCATTCGATACATTAAGGACACTTCGATTATGGTTTTCAACTATACCCTCTCGCGCCAAACCGGTTGCTCTCATACAGATGCATATCAAGTGCGCGTCCGGACACGCGACGCCCACCTCGACTTTTTGTTTTCTGTGGATAATCTAATTTCTTGTCCGCGGCGGCGTGCTACCCTATCTAGATCCAGTGCCGAGGCTGAGTACAGAGGCGTTGCAAATGTAGTAGTTGAGATTTGTTGGCTCAGAAACTTACTGTTAAAACTTCAGTGTCCTTTGCGTCAGACATCTATTGTGTACTGTGATAACATCTATGCCATCTATTTGTCTCATAATTCGGTTCAGCATCAGCGAACCAAGCACATTGAGATAAACCTACACTTTGTTCGTGAGAAAGTTGCTTTAGACCATGTCAGAGTGTTACATGTTCCATCATCCTATCAATATGCAGACATATTTATCAAAGGACTTCTCAGACAGTTGTTTCTTGACTTTAGATCCAGTCTCAGCGTCCGGCCTCCTCCCGATCCGACTGAGGGTGTGTGTAAACGTGTAAATATAGGAAATAATATATTCCCTACCCATAATTAGAATATTTTCATATATTGTGTAAATATAATTATGGTAAGACTAGGATTCCTCTTTTGTATAGGCTTATAATTCCTATTGTATACGAGATGAACATTGTACTCTATATATACCTTGATATTAATGAAAGACTGGAAGATTAATATCATCTTACAGTAATGTATATTGTAAATACATAAGTGAAATAAGAATAAGTGAAGATTATTCGTAAAGAAAATGCAATACTCCCTAAGTCTCAAATTATTTATCATTTTAAAAGTTTAAATGATAATTAATTTTTTTATTTTATTTTACATTTTGTCATTAATGAAGATAACACATAAATAAAGTAAATATTTAATGGAGAGATTGTAAATTAGATATAAATAAGGGTAAAGTAGATCAAATACCCTCTTAATTAATATTTTTTAAAGGACGTGTAAACGAAAAATAATTTGAGAGGGATGGATTAATAAAATTAAAACATGCTTCGATGGAGGTACTAAAAATATTTTGGACTACTAGTATCAGATTCAATGTGCAGTCGCGTCGAATACAAATATTCGTGATATACCGGATTGGACTAGTATACTATATACATTACATACGTACGTATATCCAAAAAAAAAGTAATCCCATTGCTTTTGCTTTTACTAACGTTTGGGTTATGAAACTATGAGTATTTGGTCATGATATTAATGAGTAGATAGAATCCATTCAGTTAAGTTTGAATTGGATTGGAACTATAAATTTTGAGAAAAGAGAAATGGCCAAATGCAGTAGTATTACTGTCTCACGGTCAATGCTCATCTGCGCCCAACTATGAAAGCCTATTTAACCCGGCGAATAACTTCTTCTCGTTCACTACGCTCCCCCCCCCCCCCCTCTGCCACATGTCCCCCCTTCTGTTAAATATTTGTAGCTATATATATGGGCACTTACTTCCCAAGAGCCATATATATTTGCTCTTCATAATTTAGTACTAGAGTTCTAGGGAGAGATAGATAGATGGATAATACTAATGTTAATGCTAATGCTGGGGGATCAGCAAATGGAGGTTTTCATGGCTATCGTAGATTCCCACAACCAACCCCTCTCCCTCCCCATGCTGGTACGTTACATAGCTTTTCTTTACTTTTACAAATCCAGGAACAACATACCTAGTGAGATTTGAGAATGGTAAGATGTACATAAATTTATCTTTATCTTTGTGAGGTAGAGAAGTTATTTTTGATAGACCTCGTCTAAAAGAAATACTTTCACAAATGCCATATTTTAGCTATATGCTCAATGTAGTCCAAATGTTGTACTAGCTAGGATTAATTTCTAAGTAATTGTTTCCTTTCGAGTTTCAGCTTCATTTTATTTAAATTTATGTATGGTCACAGAGTACATCGAGCTATATATATATATATATATATATATATATATGAATTTTTCAAGCTTATAAGCTTTATGCTGAAGCACACACGCTCCTTATATATGCATCCCTTGACCCAAAATAAATAAAAAGAGCAAATGGGACTTGTGTACGTATCTTAGCTTGCTCTATATCATCAGCTATACGTCCGTCTTTAGGGACTATATATAAACAGTACTTATTTCTTATTAACTATATATACGTATAAGAATATATGAGTAAGTTATTCCATTTATTATTACAACTTCCATTTCTGGAGTGGTTCTTTATATGTTTGCAATGGTAGCTAGGTGTTATATATATGGTTCTTTGAACAGATTCATGGTGATGGTGATCGATCATTTCTGGTTTTCTTTTTATTTTTTTAAAGACAAAAGGGAAACAAGTGGCATGCATGCAATCTTTTAACCTATAGTATGTCATCTCTACCCCTTTTTTACACGTGTCACTTATAACATACCCTCTCCCCTCCCCTCCAAAAAAAAAAAAAAAAGAAGAGGAAACCGTCAAAAGCTAGCAAGTCTTACCATTAAAAACCAGCTAACTTATAGCTGTTTACATAAAGGCTTTAATTTTGGCATAAAAATTGTTGCTAGTGCATGCCTATTATATCCCATCTATACAACTAATTAACTTAAGTGAATCTATTTATATTACTCCCTGCTTTTGCCATAATTTTAAAGTAAGTGAATTTATTTATATTATCCATCTACACAGTAATACTAGTAATTAAAATCTAGCAATCATTTTTCCAAAGTTAAGAAGCATATATATAACTTTAAGAACAACTCAAAAATTACTAGTCTTATATGTGAAAAAACTGTGGTAGTGTCCGTTACAATAAAATTTGTTTTATTCCTTATCATAATTATACTATGGTAAAAGAAAAAGGCTTTCGATCAAAGGCAAGTTTGGATGGTTTGACACATGGTGGGGTTAGTTGGAGAGCAGACAAAGAAAACTATACTATGAAGCGTTTTCTGTTAGTTTAATTTAGTCTGTATTCACACCATCATAATTTGTTTTAGAATTTGGAGTTTACATGAATATTGTCCAAAATGCCTCCTCTTTCCTTAGTGCTGTCTTATGTGCCCTACACTACTCTGATATCCAGCTAATTACTTCACATTAATTAATTGGTGAAAGTACATATATCCGATATTAGTTTTGTTTATTCAATACTTGAAAAGTTACCTGTAATAACAAATGTGACTTAGGGTGTGTTTGGTATGATGGAAAATGTTTTTTTGGTAAATAAGTGAGTTTCTTACTTATTTTCTAGTGTTTTGTGAGAAAGGAAAAAAAATATTATCCTTTGTATGTAATCGAACAAAACATTATGGGGGTAGGATGGGGTGGGGAGTGGGGGTGGCGGGAGTGGGATAGTCAAGGGGTGGGGGTGTTGAGTGAGTGGGGAGGAGATAATAAACTTGGAATGTCACGACTTTGTAACTTGTTTTCCCTATTATCATTAAAGAAGTCATTTTTTTCATTTTTTGAGAAACTTGTTTTCCTAGGAAAAATATTTAAAAAAAAATTTGGTCAATCAAACATGAAAAAATTGACCTCTCTTCACTTTCTGGCGGGCATGCCCTGAAAACATTTTGTGAAAAATATTTTCCTCCCTACCAAACACACCCCCTTAATGTTTAGTTAGTAGAGCCTGAACTAAAAGCCTAGTTGTGATGAAGTTTCATGTATTAGAAGATTTTGATGATATATTTCATTTCACTCTGATGCTTTGTTGTTTGTGTGAAATTAAGCTACGGAGAAGAGCATGGGACTGCCTGCTCATCTCAACCAGGCCAATACAAACAATAACAACAATGTAGAAGATTCTGAATGCACCATTCGGGAGCAAGACCGATTCATGCCAATAGCAAACGTGATCAGAATCATGCGCAGGATCCTTCCTCCCCATGCAAAGATATCTGATGACTCCAAAGAGACCATCCAAGAATGTGTCTCTGAGTTCATAAGCTTCATCACTGGCGAAGCCAACGATCGTTGCCAGCGTGAGCAGCGCAAGACTATCACCGCTGAAGATGTGCTTTGGGCCATGAGCAAGCTTGGTTTTGATGACTACATTGAACCCTTGACTTTGTACTTGCATCGTTATCGTGAGTTTGATGGTGGTGAGCGTGGATCCTTGAGAGGGGAGCCTTTGCTGTTGAAGCGTCCAATGGTTGATCCCAGCATAACACCCTATCAGCTGCCTCCTTTTCCAATGGCTCATCACCATGGTTACTTTGCGTATCCACCACCAATGGGCAACGGTTATATGCAGAGGGATGCATCAAATGGAAGCACTTCTCAGGGTGCAGTGGCTGCTGTGGAAAGTGAGGTTGAGTCTCCTGCAGAGGAGGGTAAGGAGTGAGTTTCTCTGCTGACGGAACTAAGCTGTAGTTGTACTTCAAGAGCAGTGAAGAAAGTAGACCTGTCTTTTCGCTCAATCTTGTTGGGATGTTACTTAATTTACACCCATTACCAGTCTAGGATAGTTCTTTGCAAAGTTTAGGAATGTTTCTTTCGAACTAAGTGAGCCAAATGATGGCTTCCAATTATCTGTTTGTATATTTTGCTGCCTATCTATTTTGAGTATTTGGTTGGTGTTTGCTTGTGACTTGTATATATTTTGATGCAAAATCCTTGAAACCAATCAAACGCCAAGTTTTCCATTCATGAGTATATGCTGACATTACAGTGATAAAGGACTCAAACATCAAATGGACTAATAGAGTTGCAACAAACCAAATCTGTATAGTACTACCCCTCTGGGCCTTAATCAATTTGCTGTAATGGATTACACAACGCAAATGTTAGCAGGAAGAACACTTAGCTAGAACAAACTATTTTGATCAAATCTACTAGAAGAAAAGCATCATCTGTTTTCCATCTCAAGTTAGTTGAGGCATAATACAACAAAATTATCCTTTCCACATGCTTATGTACTCAAAAGATGAGGAGCAACACGAAGAAGGAATAAAGTCATATAAAAATTAAGTACATTCTCAACAAGGCTAACTTACTGTAATTGCCTTCTCGCAGGACAAGTTCTGGAGAACTAGATGATACCAAAAACTATCCCGATATAATCTAATGGAAACTTTTGATTCAACTCTCAATGCACTGTCTTTTAAACTCGTGATCATCCTTCTCTTCAGTCTCTTCTTCCTGTTCAATATCATGTATTTTAATCTTGTGATCATCTTTCCCTTCCGTCTCTTCTTCCCGTTCTATATCATGTATTTTAAACTCGTGATCATCTTTCCCTTCAGTCTCTTCTTCCCGTTCAATATCATTATCACTCTCACATCTTTTCCTTTGTGGAATCACTTCAAAGAAAGAAGTTTTCCAGTCTCTTGTCTCCAAGTATTTCAGAAGTATCTCTACCACTTGATTGACTGTAAGGACCTGCTCACCTGCATAAGAAAAAATACATGTTAGGACAATATATTGGCAGTGCTTAAGTCCTCCGTCGCCCCTTAAAATTGTCCACCGATTCCACTTGGACACCTCAAGTCCTCAACTCAGACTTGTACCTATTGAACACCACACTTCTGAATTTGAACCACTTACACTTTTTTGACAACCAGTGAAAAATATAAAGTGTATAGTCCACTTGGGGATGATGTGGCAAAACGACGAATTAAATAAGGACTCATAATAATTATTAAAACCTCATATTATTTTAAAACCTATTTAACTCATTAAAAATAGTTAAAAAAAGAAGAGGACTGGACCCCACCCCAGCCCAAACAATCATCGTCTTCCTCGTCAAACCCCCACCCCAGCCGCCATCCCCCCACCTCACCAACAATAATTCCCCTTTTCCTCCCTAATTAAAGAGAAGAGATAAAGCCAAAAGAAAAAGGAAGAGAGCAAGGACGTCGCCAGAGGAATTTTGCAATCAAAGCTTCGGTGACCAAACTTTGCCAACAAATTTTTCTATTTTCAGTTCTTACGTTTCAAATAGTAGATTTGCTATAATTTATACTTTTTTCACATGGTTCATATTTTTGTTGTTGTTACTTTTGATGAAATCAGTCCGGAATTCATGGAGTTATGCCGGAAAACGAACAGCTCTGGCCAAACAAAGTGCAAAAACAGTCATAAAAGTAAAAACTAGCTCAAATAGGGACAGATCTAGTAACAATAGGAGAGACGGAGGTCGGAGAAGGGAAACAATGCTCAACGGGGTTGCTTCGACGGCAAGGAGACAGGCACACAGCCAGATCTTATACAGAGTAAGCAATATATCATAGAAAATCAAACAAATACAGAACCCAAGTGACGGAGGAGGATGGTGAGACAGTGGCGGCGTTGCTACCAAGAGGAAATTTAAAAAAAAAAAAGGAACAAAGAAAATGAATTAACCATTTTTGAGTTTCTGGACGCGCTCAAGGATAGTGGAACATACCCACTTAGCCATGTGAGCAAAAAGTGTCTAAGTGATTCAAATTCGGAGTGGTAGAGGTGTTCAATAGGTACAAGAAGTCTTAGTTGAGATGTCTAAATTTACAGACAACTTTAAGGGGCGGTGGATGACTTAAGCCAAAAGAGAATATATTATTGACCATGTCACCAGTCTCACAAAAAAATGGAGCATATGGACTTTCCCTAAGTAACCACCAATCAGATGAAAGATCTGGTGCATATCTGTTTTCTCAAGATGCAACAGCCCCACATACACTAAACCTTTATATGCACTCTACTGAAATGCTCAACCCAACAACAACAACAACAATAGTGAAATCCCACAACGCGATCGGGAAAGTAGAGTGTCTGTGACGCAAGCACTTCTGGTTGAAGACAAAGATGTTAAATGCTCAACACCATCATATATTTTAATGTTTGCATTATATTCTCCTTTCTTTTACATACAACATATGATCGACGCAGAAACAGATTCTACAAGCATAACATTATCCATTCCATAAATTAGATCATGCAATAATGTGTGTCCAGAATCAAAGCAAAACAAAGCTTAAAAAATATTAAGAAAGTGAAATCAAGTTGAGATATCTTGGTAATCAATTACAGGAAGAAGACAACTATAAGCCTTTTAATCATATTTATTAAGTAAGCAGATATATTTGTTAGGTAAGCAAAAGGGATGTTCATGTGTCATCACAAAGGCCGTGATCTCAGGGCATTTAAGATGTAGCAACTTTAACTATATCTTCACAATTCTTGGCTAAGAAAAAAATATTTCAAAAAGAGTCAACAAAAATAAAAGGCAAAAAGTAATACATGAGAACACAGGATCGATAACATATGCAGTTAATTGTTGGTTTAAGTTGGAGTCTATATTTGTTGGAAGTGGTGTCATCATTTATGCTGCACTTTTAGCATCAAACCGCCTACCAACCATTTTGCTTTACTAAAATGACAGAATCGTCCACGTATTAGTTGTATGGTAATGGTGGCAAATGGGTTGGTCAAAAACGAGTTGAGCAAAAATTGATCAAACTCAACCAACCCATATTAATAAGGTGGTTGGAAATAGAGTGACCCATATAATATACATACACATCTCAAAGAATCTTGGTTTTCCTCATTGTAGTATGTAGATATTTTGATGTTTCTGAACATCTCATAATTCACTTTAATATTAGTTTTTTTAATGAGGGTGGTGCTTGGGTAACTTATGCGCACCTCGACTAATTTTATCGGGTACTTGCTACCTCCCCCAACACAAGTACCATGTAACCATGCCCACCATAGCTTGGGCAGAAGTAAGAAATCACCTAGTATTTTTTTACTTCTGCTGGGATTTGAAGCTGAGACTTCATGGTTTTCATCCACTTCATTAGTAGTTAATATCCTTATGCGTAATACTTGTCAAACCAGCTATTTTTCCAGGATACACTTTACCCTCGCCCGCCTACCAATCAAAGAGGCTGAGAGTAAACGTAAGCTCACCCGGAAGCATCTGTATCTGGGTCTATATGGCCATATTGACAAATATTTACTTGGCCTTATTTGATATTTCAAAAGAAGAAATTGTCTCATATTTTCTTGTCAAGATAGAGATATTTTCTTAATCTTGTTTTATAATTAAAGAATTTGAAAATGTCACTTTTTATGGAATTTTACCTGTAGATTAAAAAAACTCGACCCGTTTCTCATTACTTTAGCATATTTGTGTTCAGTTCTTTGACTTGAAATATTTTGGTTTCAGATGTCTTAATTATTGTTAATTTAAAGGTGTAATAATTTCAATTATTTTGTGAAATTAGGAAATTTTAAAGATGCATGGAAAAATATAACTTAAAACTCATAAGCCAGAAACAATTCAATACTTTACAAATCTTAATTTTCTTCAAGTAAAAAGAGATTTAATTTTTTCTTATAAAATAAACCATTATGCTTTACACTAATCATTTGGTTTCTGACATGATTTGATGTACGAAGTAGGAGAGGATGACTATTGATTACGATGAGCAAAATGAGCCGACAAATGGCTCTTGACCTGTTTTAAACCCGTTTTCAACCCATTCTATTACGGGTTCAATACCACTTGACCCATATTTATCCATATTTTAAATGGGATGGTTAAAGCAGGTTGAGAGCGGACGGGATTGGCGGGGTACACAAATATGAGTTGAATTTTCCAGCACTACTTGTACCTAGGGGTGCACAATTTTCGGTCCGGACCGAAAAATCGGACCGGACCGAACCTCTTTGGACCGGACCGAACCGGACCGAGATTTTCGGTCCGGTCTTCGGTCCTGTAAAATTCTTTTTTCGGTTTTCGGTCCGGTCCTATTCGATGGTCCATTGGTCATCTGGACCGATTTTTTAATTTTATTTTATAATATATTATATTATTATATATATAATGTATGTAGTATGTTACAGATATGTATTATGTATACACGGATACACACCTAATAGGCTAATACATTTATACATTTATATTAATACTTATAAATTTATAATAATTAACTTATTAACTACCCCCCCTCCCCCGACTTCTCGTCTGTCTCCCAGTTCCCTTCCCAATCCCCACCTCTCTCCGCCTCCCAATTCTAAATCCCTAATTCAAAATCCCTAAATCCCTAAATCCCCTTCCAAATTCCAATCCCAATCGCACTCGCGATGAGCAAAGACAAGAGCACTCCACTCACTCGACAGTCGACTCAGGCTACTCAGCACCTCACCCGCGTCGTCGCCTCCAGTAGTCCAGTCGTCGGTTACGTCGCGTCGACGCGTCAGTCGCCTCTCTCAGTGTCTCACTCTCTCGCCTCGCCGCCTCGGTACTCGATCGCCTCGATCGCTTTCGATCGGCAGTTCGACAAGGTATAGTTCATTAGTTTGTCATTTGAAGTTGTGTAATCAAAGTTTGTATTCATTTGTATTTTTAAATGATATTAAATGTTTGTATTCACATGTAGATGATTTCTAGTACCTCAATCTCATATCCAATCCAAAAGGAAAAGACACGATGAAATGACTCGTCCGTCGACTAAGCGAGCATTGACTGCACTCGAGGCGTCACGAAGTGACCACGAGTTTGTATTTCCTTCTCAAACACCAACAAATACACTCCACACAAAGACAAGTCGACAACTCGCATAAGTATTATGCCAACGGAGGAACGATGATATTACTTCGCAACAAACAAATTTGAATATTGAAAGGAATACAAGCTTTATTTGACTAATGGCGAGGGCAAGCGAAATGAATGTAAGTATTGTCATAAAACTTTTGCGTGTGACTGCTATTAATGGTAACAAAAATGTGAAAAATCATGCAACTCAACGCCTACTAAACCCGAGAACGTGATTAAACAAAATCAAAGTAAATTGACTTTGGAGGCTGTTGCGGATAAAAAAGGAGAAGGAAAGTTGAGAAATTGGGTTTTAAATGTAAATGAAGTTAGGGAAGCGTTGTGCGATATGGTGATAGTTGACGAACTTCCTTCGTTGTGTTGAAAAACCGGTTTTAAGCATTTCATATCATTTGCTTGCCACGAGTATATAGTACCTCCCGTATGATCGTGGCGCGTGATTGCTTTCAACTTTATTTGAAGGAAAAGAAAAGTTGAAAGAATTTCTCAAATTGTCATGCCAACGAAGTCTGTGTGACAACTGATTCATGGACATCTAATCAAAGAATCAACTATATGTGCCTTACCGCTCATTTTATAGACAATGATTGGAATTTGCAAAAACGAATTCTAAACTTTTGTCCAATTATAAGTCATAAGGGTGAGTCAATTGCAAAGCTATAGAATGTTGTTTAGAGAGTTGGGATTTACATATGAAACTTTTACCGGTATCGTTGATAATGCCTCTTCAAATGATGTTGCTTGTAGTCACTTGATGAGAATAGTTCAAAGCAATGGTAGTCTGATAAGTAAGGGAAAGTATTTGCATATGAGATGTGTCGCTCATATTGTTAATCTTATTGTTTGGGATGGTTTGAAAATAAAAGATTCTCTTAAAGCAATTGAAAGAATTCGAGCTATTGTGAAATTTGTGAGGAATTCTCCTGCTAGGCTTCTTAAATTTAAAGAAATTGCAACAGTCTTGAAAATAGAGAGCAAATCTTTGTTGTCACTTGATGTGCCCACTCGTTGGAACTCAACTTATACTATGTTGATGGCAGCTATAAAATTTGAGCGAGTATTTAATATGTTTGAACTTCATAAAGAAAACGATCTTAAAGAGCCTAATGATGTAGGGCCTCCTAATGAGAATGATTGGTTGTTGGCCAAGAGACTTGTTATCTTTCTAGAAAAGTTTTATATTTTAACTAATAATGTTTCTGCTTCTTTGAGTGTCACATGCAATAGTGCATTGTTTGATATTGGTACAGCTCTTGGAACATTAAAAGATCTAGAAAGTACTTGTGATGTAGAATTGCGTTCAATGTCTGGTAAGATGAGAGAAAAGTTTGATAAGTATTGGGGTAGTTTAGAAAGGTTTAACATGTTGATTTATGTGGCTGCCATTCTTGATCCTTCGATGAAAAAGGTTGGTTTACAATTGACTCTACATGAGATGTATGGGGAAGTGAAGGGTGATAGTTTGCTTGAGAATGTTCAACAAGTCCTAAATGATTTGTTCGATGAATATAAGGCTATGTATTTCCCTATTGTTTTGAGTGGGACAAGTGATGTATCTGAATCAAGTGACATGAGATTAGATCTCAAGGCTAAAGTTAGGAAGCTCAAATCATCGTTAGAAGCAAAGGGTAAATATAGTACGAGGCCAGAGCTTGATCGATATTTGAATGAAGAGGCGGATGAAGAAGATATTGAAATCTTAACTTGGTGGAAGCTCAATTCACTAAGATTTCCCGTTGTTTCACGCATGGCTCGAGATATATTAGATATTCCAGTAACTACAGTTGCTTCTGAGGCTGCATTTAGTACCGGAGGACGAACACTTGATCAATTCAGGAGTTCTTTGACACCTAAGGTAATACATTTTCTTTTGTATTTTTTGTAAACCAAATTTAATTTTTATTATATTAATTGGTAACTTCTGTTTCTTAACTTTTATTTTATGTTAAAGATGGTGCAAGGACTCATTTGTGGTCAAGATTGACTTCGTTCAACTTTGATGAAGAAATCCAAACTAATTAATGTGGAAGAATCATTAGAAGATTTGCAAGATTTGGAGAATGGTATGATATATTGATATGAATATGATGATATCTCATTGCAAGCATAAGAAGAGTTACAATTCTTATTACTAACTTTATTATTTTCTTTCATACAGATTTTCACAAGTGTGGAATTGATGAATCTACCATCTATGTTTGATGGTTTGAGTGTTTGTATATGTATAATGTATGTCATTCTCTTCCCTACTGACTACTGTTGTTTACTTGTTTTTAGTTTTGGCATGTTTGTCATTGTCTGATTTGTCTCTGGAAGTGGAATAAGAGGCATTAGGATTAGAAATTTTCAAGAATAAATTGTGGACTATGCCTAATTGCCTATTGCCTAATGTGGATTGTGGACACTGGACTGGACAGCAGGACAGGGCAGCGAGACTGAGGAGTAGAAAATGAAGGAATGCAGCAAGCTGCAGGCTGCAAGGCGCAAGCTGCAAGCTGCAAGGCGCAAGCTGCAAGCTGCAAGCAGCAAGCAGCAAGCAGCACTTCAGCAGGCAGCACTTCAGCAGGCAGCAGCCAGCAAGCAGCAGCCAGCAGCAGCAGCCAGCAGCAGCAGCAGCAGCCAGCAGCCAGCAGCAAGCAGCAGCAACCAGCAGCAGCAGGCAGCAGCAGGCAGCAGCAGGCAGCAGCAGGCAGCAGCAGGCCAGCAGCAGGCAGCAGCAGCAAGCTGCAGGCAGTGAGGCAGCTTACTTTGTGTAAATGTAATAATAATAAATCATGTAAAAAATTTATTGCAATTTGGATTTGGGGTGTGGAGTGTGGACAGGACACTATGGATGAAGTACTGGAGTGGAAACTGTGGAATTGGATTTATTGCAAATTTGCAATTTGGAATTTGAATTTCTGCATTATAGATATTCGGTCCATTCGGTCCATTCGGTCCAAATGACCGGACCGGACCGGACCGAACCTGGACCGGACCGAAAAATTCGGTCCGGTCTTCGGTCCGGTCAATTTTACTGTTCGGTCTTCGGTCCGGTCCGGTCCGGTCCGGTTTTGACCTTTTGTGCACCCCTACTTGTACCAAAAGATATAAGATTCACTATTCATGCATCTGCCCAGTGGCTTCAAATTTCACTGATACCCTACTGGATCATTTATGTTGCTAATATTAAAACTTCTTCTCTGACAACAACATACCGTAATTCCATAAGTGTGGTCTGGAGAGGATAGAGTGTACGCAGATCTTACCCCTACCTTGGGAGGTAGAGAAACATCTACTTCTCTGACAAAATATACGCTCAAAATGATGAACCAAAATATTACTAGAAAGAAAAATGGTGCCACTAAATACGTATAAGATAATTACTGGTCCAACATCTTTGAGATATTTATTGAGGTAATATTGAACTATTACCATGAAGTGGATAGCTTAAAGTAGTGTGACATATACTGAAGGAAACACAAACAAGATTCTTCTAGCTTCAAGATAAACCTCAACAGCCGTAGGAGACATATGCATGTCCTATGCTCACTCAATGCCTCTTGAATAATTCGATCTTGAACTCTCAGATCTAGGAAGTTTCAACCACTATGAAGTACCCAGCAACAATTTGAATCTAAAAGTTTATCTAGCAAATCACAGAACGGTTGTTAGATCTTCTTCCAGGATAGATACAGGGAGAAGGGTCTTTAGAGTTCAGCTTCAATACATATCTATAACCTTATTAGACATTTCTGTTTTTTGAACTAATTGAGACACAGTGTAGCAGCGTACCTCAAATAGTCGTCTTAACCAGCAAAAACAATAGTCAAGCATAAAGGTCACAAGCACTCAGATATTACCTCATTAACATAGTTCACAATGCAGGGTCTCAAAGCAACAGAAAGAAGTAGCTCAATGATTCACAACACTGAAAATACCTGGGAATTAGACATCTTCAGGTACGTTCCTATTGGGAGTTTTGCTGTTTGAATCCCTTGGTCTTCTGCTTTTTTCATGGTTAGCCCTTTCCACCCATTCCTATCCACCAACCCACCAATGATATATATGCTTTGGATCAAGGACGTCTAGTGTTGTTTCTGCGTCTGCAGTGAGATATAATACAAGGCGTTCCTTTTGATCTTGGAATGCCTCAATATATGGACGGTTCTCCTTCTCAATTATCCACTTGTCAAATCCTGGTAGTCTGATGTTGCATTTCTCCTTGACAGCCAGTCAACCAAAGGTGTGTTGGAATTTTTGTGTGTGAACATGGATGGAAGAACTGAAAGGGTAGACAAAAGGGGTTAGCAACATTTGCTGAGTCGAGTGATGACACTCTTTCTTTAAGGAAAAATTACCCCCCTATATAATGGCTTACGGTAAGTGGGTAATAGCCTCCCAAGATAAAACATTAATACTTTCTCAAGCACAAGCCAATTCTTGAAAATCCTTAGAGAATAAGCAAGAACTCAGAAGAAGCAAGGCTCTCAAATATTTTCAGAATTTAGGATTGTAATGGGATGATTTAAATCTGAAAAATGAGACCTCTATTTATAGGTGCAAAATGATAATTCACATGCCATGTGAATGTACTAAATGGGTTGCATAGATCTCATCAAAAGACACCGAGTGCACATTCACAAAATCTTTCTGATTTTTGGGTTCATTGTATGTCGAGAGTCGCGGCCCTTAACTGGTGGCGCCGCGGCGCTAAATAGGCAGTATCCGACTTTGAGTCACTGGACATTTGGCGCTGCGGCTCCTGAGGAGCCGCGGCGTCGACGGGCCGGCGCCACGGCCCTGTTACGGCGCCGCGGCTTTTCCCTATTTTCCATATTTTGCACATTTCTTCTTTTCATATACTGTCGTGGGAGACACATCAATTTGGTCAATTAATCGACCATCCACACTTAACATTGTGTACCAACATCTTTTTCACTATGTGAAATTTAGCTAGACGTTGTACGACGTATGCATGTGTATGGAAATCGCATTTCCGACATGCGGGGCCCCATGTGTTCAAATCATTAAGAACGGGATAAACTCAATCCCACTAGGTAAATTTCCAACAAGGTGAGCAGGAGAAGTGCATTTTCCATTCACCGCATAACAGTACATGATCTGCCATAAGTCCAATAGCTTTAGCTTGTTCGCTTCAAACATGTAAAGTAAAAGTGCATTTGTAAAGCAGCAAGAAACAGGAACAATTAATTCAAGAATAAAGTGCAACTGTCACAGAAACCTTATTTAATCAACTCAGTAAGGATATTGGAATAAATACAGTGACTTTAGGCTTCTAACATCAAAAGAATTTGATATGAAAAGGCACCATTTCACCAAAAGATTAGATTTTTACACAAAGTCGCATGTATTAGATATTTTGACCTGTTGAAGGAGGCTATGGAGCTCCGAGGAGTTCATGAGATTATCAAAGTCGAGATCAATCACAACATTTTGTTTAGCGTTGGTTAGTCTCCTCATCTTCTTTTCCTTATCGTGGGAACGTTGTTCCATTCTCTGTTTCCTTAAACACGTCTTCGACTCTATTAACTGTTTCTTCTCCTGTTAGGTGGCGGCGGCTGCAAGTTTCTCTTGCCATTCTTCACCTTCTCTTGTTTCAACAATGCTTTTTTGGATTCGTATCTTTGCTGCTGCTCATTGCATGCCTTGGACTCCATTGTTTCCGACCCAATGCGGCCTCCACTCTTGCCGCGGAAACGGAAGGCTTTATTTTATTATAGTTTTGGCCATAAAAATTATTTACTTTTTGTGTTTATTTTATTTGAAAAGTAATGTTTAATCATGAAAAATTTATATAAATTATTCTTAATATAAATTTGTTGAAGATATAAATAATTGTGAACTTGATTATATCATCGTATTAAAGAAAGTGAAGGGTTTTGTCGGGTTCGTGTACGCAGCGAAATTTGAAAATTTGTGTTTCAATCTCAACAAACGACGGACTATAGGATGATTTTGCAGTAATATAAAACACATGTAAATCATAACATGTATGTATAACCGTAAGGCATCGATAGAACACTTACGGTTTGATAAATCTGGAGTCTTCTAGTAATCCGATGGTGCGCACACAATTGATCTTTGATTGCAAGTTTCTAGAACTCTAATGTACACCTCCTTTCGAACAACTAGAAAATTCAGCAGAGGTTCGAGAAAATTTTGATTCTAAGTCTCTAAGACTTATAATAATATATCAAAATGTAGTACGTAGAATAATGCAAGAAACCTCTTATTTATAGCTGCATTTTAGGTCTAAAACGCATCTAGGGTTTCACGTGGCCAAGCCCAGAAAATGAGGCGCAGTGGGTCAGTCAGACTGGCCCACTGTCTTGGCGGCGCCGTGGCCCTGTGTCCCAGACGTCGCGGCCCTCGTCCAGTGTGGGACGTCGTCTCATTTTCATTTTAATTAAATCCGAAATTCAATCTCGACTTAATTAAATGATCATTATTCATTCAAATGTCTCGGTCATAAATCGAACATTTATATTGTTTCATAACATCCTTAGATCGAAGGAACAATTGACATATTGTTACCCTACATGCCTTCACATATTGACACTAATCATGTATATACGAAACTCATAGACGGCGCCGGAAGATGAACTCAATATGTGAAGTATATTTACACGAATCTGGTAAACTGAACATTTATGTGGAAAGATAAAATCCTTTCATTCAAGACCATATCCTATATATGTCTATTGCGTTGGCCAACGACTTAGTCAACATAATATCACTGAGAAATTGAGTGCTCTCTCGAATATACATTTAAGGAATGAATCCTAATATTGGCTCAACTACCACTTTTAATTCACATCGTAATGTACTCAATACAAGTCGTATCTCAATCTATAAGGCATTTGAGCTTAGGACATGATCAAAATATATTACTTTGTAGACAAGGTGCGTATCGACCTCAAGTCTAAGGACTTCTATCTCCCACACGCTGATCATACTTTAGACATGTATAACAAATAATATATCAGCATTCATACCAATACTTTCAAAGTATCCATGTGTCCATCACGAGTATCTGTAACTCGTAGCAGGTGAGACATACTACATCCTCTAAGGATATGATGAAGACTACATGTCGACTTATCACATATCATCGATATCCCATCCTCTAGGAATGCATATTATAGAATATTATAAACAATCAACTAATAATTGCAAATGCCAAAATATTAATCTCCATTAATAATAAGAATGTATATAAAGTACATTTGTCCTAATACAGATTGTCTCTAGGACATAAATATACTTTCAATCTCCCACTTGGCCTAGAGTCAATCTCCAATATATTTAATGCACATATTCTCAAAATGATCATTATGCTTAACTAAGCTTAATTGTTTAGTGAATGGGTCAACTAGATTATCATATGTGGGAACATAGTCTAATCTAATCTATTCAGTCTCCACCATCTTCCTGTGTATGTGGTACTTTCTTGGTACATGTTTGTTTCTGTTTGTTGATATTGGTTCCTTAGCCTCTGCAATCGCGATAGTGTTGTCACAATAAATAGTTATTAGACAACTGGCACTCGGAACTACTCCTAGTTCTTTCAGGAACTCAAAAATCGCGACAACTTCTTTATCAGCTTCCGATCTAACAATGTACTTTGCTTCTGTTGTCCAATCAACAGTTATAGCTTGTTTGGAACTTTTTCAGCTCACAGTTCCACCATTGAAAATGAACTTGTATCCAGACTGAGACTTGAAGTCATCAAGATCCGTTTGGAAGCTAGCATCAGTGTACCCAGTAGCAACTAGCTTTTCTTCTCCGCCATAGACCAAGAAGTAATATTTAGTTCGTCTAAGATACTTAAGAATACTCTTGACTGCTTTTCATTGTTCTTCCCCAGGATTCTGCTGGAATTTGCAAGTCATACTAAGTGCAAAGACCGCATTTGGCCTAGTACATGTCATGGCATACATGATCGATCTTATAGTCGAAGCATATGGGATCATCTTCATGCGCTCAAGTTCTTAGCATTAGAAGGACTATCCTTCTTAGATAACTTGATCCATAGGTAGACCGTCTTTCTTGGAATTTTCCATAGAAAAATGTCTAAGCGCTTTGTCTATGTAGACTGACTGTGAAAGCCCCAACAATCTCTTAGGTCTATCTCTATAGATCTTAATTCCCAGAATGCAGCAAATTTCACCTAAATCCTTCATCATGAAGGTAGTGGACAACCACTCTTTGACTGACTACAAGAGAGTTATTGTCTCCATTATTAATATGTCGTCCACATATATAATAATGAAGACAATACCCTCATCCTTGCATTTACTATAAACACAAGGATTTTTTTTGCTTATGACGAAATCAAATGACTTGATAGCCTTGTCAAAACAAATATTTCAACTCCTTGAGGCTTGCTTAAGCCCATAAACGGACTTTTGTAGCTTGCATACATCATTTGACTTAGACTCAGATAAAAACCCATCAGGTTATTTCATATGCACTTCCTCAATTAGATTATCATTGAGGAAAGCGGTTTTGACGTTCATCTCCAAATGTCATAATCATAATATGCAGCTATTGCAAGCAAAATCTGAATGGACTTAATCTTAGCAACAGGTGAAAATGTTCCATCATAATCGACCCCAGGCCGTTGATTATAACCTTTAGCCACCAACCTTGCTTTATAACTCTGTAGCTTTCCAAATGCATCGATCTTCTTCTTGAAGACCCATTTGCATCATATGGTTTTAACCCCATCTGGCAAACCAATCAAGTTCCAAACTTGATTGATGTACATAGATTCCATCTCGAATTTCATGACTTCTTGTCATCTCTTCAAATCAATGTCCAACATTGCTTCATTATAGGTCGTAGGTTCATCATCATCGAAGAATATCTATCTCACTGTGTGTTTCCACAAGTAGATTTAGTCTTTCAGGAGGACGATGAGTCCTAGTGGACCTACGGAGTTAATTGTTTTGCAGTTCAGTACTTGATATGTTATGACAATGAGAGGGTTCTGTTATGTTGGTTAACCCACCAACTCGAGAGCTTTCAGGAATATCATTTCATGTCTTTCCTGAATGGGAGGAGGTGCAACCATTACATCTACTCCCAAGGGTTGTGTATGAGGATCTTGCATTTCTGCACTGTTCCTCGTAACACTCCCACTGACAGAAGGGCGTACTGGAAGTATCCAATCTTCGCCAAATACTCTCACTAAATTTTTACCTTGGTCATTCGGCAAGGATTCAACCTCTATGATATCTCCTGGCTCTTGAATTTCTTCAAGTCTGTCTCTGTGTAACTTTGTTCCTTGTAGAAATATTCTTCTTCAAGGAAAGTTGTGTTCCTGAAAACAATGACCTTATGTTCTCCAGGAAAATAAAAGTAGTATCCCTTAGTTTCCTTTGAATACCCCACGAAGTAACATTTCTCATTTTTGGATTCTAACTTGTCATTGAGCATTGTCACGCCCCGACTTTTTCTAAGTCTTTACTTAGGGCGTGATGGCACCTGGACAATTATTTTCCACCAGGAGCACCATTTAATTCTCTTTATTTAGAAATTTAAACTTATATTCAAATACGGAGCTATTAATAAAAATAACAATAAAAAAATTTATTTATGACTTTATTGAAAATATAACGCGAGCCCATGCTCGTGCAAATATTATTTCTACATAGACATACTGACAAATATTATTCTAAGTTGGAAGGGAGACCATTCCACACGGGCATTTCCCGAGACATTGGAACTGACATTCTGAACCTGACGAGCACCAAGCCCGAAACAATGGACTTGGTATGACAAGAGGCTGCGGGACGATCGCTAGCCTTGGCGTGGAGCCTTTCCTCTATCACACTTTCCTGAAACATGTTAAATAAAGAGTCAGCCCTACCATCTGGGGCTGAGTGAGAACCTTACCCTGCAATTCAAAGTAACACCACAATATTCCAAGTGCAATCACATTACAATGTAATAAGCATATTGCAAAAACCTATCAGGTTACAACACTTTTAAATATGCAACAACTCCTCAAGGAAATTCTCGGTTTAACTAACACTTCATTTTATCTCGTATTATACGTTAAGACATTCCCCTGCATTTCCACATGTTTATTACATTTATATATTTGTGAACGTGTATTCACTTTTCATATTTATATATATGTGAACATGTATTCATCTTTCATATTTGTTGCGGCGTGCAACCCGATCCATTATATTTACGTATTTGTGAACACGTATTCACTTTACGTTTTGTTGCGGCGTGCAACCCGATCCATTATGTTTACGTATTTGTGAACGTGTATTCACTTTACATTTTGTTGCGGCGTGCAACCCGATCCATTATATTTACGTATTTGTGAACGCGTATTCACTTTTCATATTTATATATAGGTGAACATGTATTCATCTTTCATATTTGTTGCGGCGTGCAACCCGATCCATTATATTTACGTATTTGTGAACACGTATTCACTTTACGTTTTGTTGCGGCGTGCAACCCGATCCATTATGTTTACGTATTTGTGAACGTGTATTCACTTTACGTTTTGTTGCGGCGTGCAACCCGATCCATTATATTTAAGTTATTTTGAAATGTTATTAACTTTACGTTTTGTTGCGGCGTGCAACCCGATCCATTATGTTTACGTATTTGTGAACGCGTATTCACTTTACGTTTTGTTGCGGCGTGCAACCCGATCCATTATATTTACGTATTTGTGAACGCGTATTCACTTTACGTTTTGTTGCGGCGTGCAACCCGATCCATTATGTTTATATTTATATATTTATGTGAACACGTATTCACTTTTCATATTTTTCAGAAGATTGAATAAATAATATTCTCTTTTCCAACATTCTGTCATTCATACTTGTAACGATTATAACTTTTTAACCATAACTCCAACTAAGGTGTTTCTCAAGCGGAAACTAAGGTAAGACGGGGATTTTTCACTGTACCAAATTTCATTTAAAACTACTTTGGGTAACTAACACAAATTTATCCTCAAAACAGCCCCATAAAATTTATTTCGGCAGAATTTTTATTAAACAGCACCCAATCTTAGAATAGTCATAACTCCTAATCTGTAAACCCGTTCAAGCCCCATAAAATCTCAAAACGATGAGAACAGAGAGATACACGTCTCCATGTGAACCATCCTTCCATATTCTGTACCATTTGGTACAGTTTTACACTTTTATTCGCTGCCCTTCCTGGATCTCGATAGATCCGAGGCAGAAACTTTAAACAGTGATAACTCACAATCCGTAAGTCGGATAGACCCCCGTAAGGTCTCAAAATGTCCACAACAAAGAGATCTAGAACTTTCATTTAGCAACAATTTTCATATTCCCCACATATTAGTACAGTTTTACGTTTCAACGTCCTGCCCTTCTGGATTCCGACGAATCTGAGGCAGCAACTTCAAACTACAATAACTCTCAACTCGTAAGTCCGTTATAATAAATATTTATATATATTTGTCCGTAACAGAGATATTTACAACCATGTAAATTTTCATATAATTCTAATAAGTAAAACTCAATAAAAACAGTCCGTAATTATGCCTTTCCGAATTTCGGCCAAATCTAAGGCAGAAACTTTGAACTATGATAACTTTCAAACCGTATGTCCATTTTACCTCATTTTTGGTTCTGTATGATCATATTATAGAGGTGTACCACTCTTCCAAATTTCATCAAATTCTAACAATTATAACTCAGTGAGAACAGTTCGTAAAGTTCATGACGCAACTAGTCGTCTAAACAATCAAAAGTTCAATATTTCTTTTCAACACTCAATTCTTATTCTAACATGTATTGAACTTAAAATAAAGGATATTACCAAGAATTTCTGAGTGAGAAAACTCACCTTGTAAGCGTGAAAAGGATTGTTGTTCTGTTGCTACAAGTGATCCTTGCTCCCTAGTATTCCTATTTTTGTTCTCCTTCCTCTCTTGATGTTTTTCAGATTTTTCCTCTTCTTGTTCACTTGTTTTTTTTTCTGATTTTGTATTCTTTGTGCTAGTCCTTTGTTTGTGCCAAGTATAATGTATAAGTAAGGGTGTTTGTATAACTTATGGGAGGGGGAAAGCCAAGAGTGGAGGGGAGTTAAAGGGGAGAGGAAGGGAAGTAGGTTGTTTCCTTACCAAAGAAATGTGTATGCAGATTTTTTTTAATGTGGTTAATTCTTGAAGTCTTTAAGGCTTGAATTATATATTTTGTCAACTAATAGACTTCTAACATGCCATGTAGTCCTTATAAAAAGGTTATGAATTATATATTTTGCCAACTAATAGATTTCTAACATGTCATGTAGTCCTTATAAAAGATTATGAAATATATATTTTTATTAAACCAACCAACAACTATATATTATTATTTTTCCTGCTTTACATTCTTTCCTCCTTAAGCAACATTCGCCCTCGAATGTGAATAAGGTCATAACATAATCACATAGGCACAATAATGTTTATTGTTATTGTAACACTAATCTAACATGCCATGTAGTCCTTATAAAAGATTATGAAATATATATTTTTATTAAACCAACCAACAACTATATATTATTATTTTTCCTGACTTTACATTCTTTCCTCCTTAAGCAACATTCGCCTCGAATGTGAATAAGGTCATAACATAATCACATAGACACAATAATGTTTATTGTTATTGTAACACTAATTTGAGGCTTCACATTCTCCTTCCTTAAGAAACATTCGTCCTCGAATGTGAATAAAGTTGTAACACGTGCGTATAGACACTCAAATGGCACACATATATGAAGTACTATGTAACACAATATTTTTTTACCTTAGTCAAATAAGAAAATATAATTGACTTTCATCGCTCTTCACTTCCCGGTGGCTTCCTCGTGGAGTGATTCCTCCATAGGACCTTCACTAAGCAATATCTTTACTCTAAGGCGCTTAACCTTCCTATCAAGTATTTCCACCGGAACCTCTTCATATTGAAGCTCTTCATTAAGAACTATCTCCTGGGGAAGGACGACGTGACTTGGATCGTGCAAGTATTTTCGTAACATTGACACATGAAACACCGGATGCACCGCTTCCAGCTCTTGTGGAAGTGCTAATTCATAAGCCACATTCCCCACTCTTCGCAAGATCTCATATGACCCAATAAACCTTGGGCTCAATTTCCCTTTCTTACCAAAGCGCATCACTCCCTTCATTGGGGACACTTTTAAAAATACTTTCTCCCCCTCTTGGAATTCAAGATCTCTTTTCCGATGATCCGCATAGGACTTATGACGACTATGAAATGCTTTGATCCTCTCCGAATCATTTGTACCTTATCATTTGTTTCTTGAATGACTTGGTCCGAAACGATTCGTCTCACCCACCTCGAACCATCCAAGTGGATACCTACATTTTCGTCCATATAATGCTTCAAACGGGGTCATTTGTATGCTAGAGTGAAAACTATTGTTGTAGGCGAACTCAATTAGACATAGGTGGTCTAACCAGCTTCCCTGAAAATCTAACACACAAGATCGCAACATGTCCTCAAGTGTTTGGATTGTTCGCTCAGCTTGCCCATCTGTTTGCGGGTGGAAAGTCGTGCTTAACTTAACTTTTGTCCGAGACCTGCTGAAACTTTGCCAAAAGTGTGAGGTGAACTGGGAACCCCTATCTGAAATAATTTGTAAGGGAATCCCGTGTAACCGCACAATCTCCTTCAAATAAATCTGTGTGTACTGTGGTGCGCGATACGTAGTCTTGACCGGTAAGAAATGGGTTGACTTTGTAAGTCGATCAACAATCACCCAAATAGAATCATACCCTTCTCGAGTTTTCGGTAGACCAGTTACGAAATCCATATGAATCGCCTCCCATTTCCACATGGGGACTCCAATGTCCTGAAGTAATCCGCCGGGTTTTTGATGTTCAGCTTTCACCTGCTGACATATAAGACATCTCCCGACAAACTCCGCAACGTCCCTCTTCATCCCGTCCCACCAGTAATTTGCCTTGAGGTCCTGATACATTTTTGTTGACCCTGGATGAATGGAATATCTTGTGTTGTGACCCTCATCTAAGATCTTCCTCCTTAGATCCTTTACCTTAGGAACACATAACCTACCCTCATACAGAAGGGTTCCGTCATTATCTCCCAATGTAAACTGTGAAGGTTTTCCCTGTTGGATCCTCTCCCGAAATCCAACAAACTCTGTATTCTCAAACTGACTTTCTTTTATTTCTGAAGCTAAGGCAGACTGCGAGGTATCATGTACCACCACCCTACCTTCACCGATCTCAGTTAAGCTAACCCCGAGGTTTTCCAATCTTTGTACCTCACGAACAATACCCCTCTTTTGTATTGCCAAATGGGTCAAGCTGCCCATTGATCTCCTACTGAGTGCGTCAGCCACCACGTTGACTTTCCCAGGATGGTAAAGAATACTAAGGTCATAATACTTAAGCAATTCTAACCATCTTCTTTGTCGGAGATTCAAATCCTTCTGCGTGGTTATGTACTGCAAACTCTTATGATCTGTAAATATGTCCACATGCACACCATACAAATAATGTCTCCATATTCGTAAGGCAAACACCACCGCAGCTAATTCCAAGTCATGAGTTGGGTAATTCTTCTCATGTATCTTCAACTGTCTAGATGCATACGCAATGACCTTTCCAAACTGCATCAAGACACATCCTAACCCAACTCTAGAGGCATCGCAAAGATCGTGAACCCTTCTTGTCCCGATGGTAAGGTTAGATCGCAGTGCGATCAATAATTCCTTTAGTTTCAAAACTTGCTTCACATGCTTCGACCATCGTACTTAACCGCTTTTTGAGTCAACCGGGTCGAGGAGCGTGCAAGACTAGAAAACCTTTTACGAATCTTCTATAATACCCACCAAACCCGAAACTTCTAACCTCTGCCGAGTGGTCGGTTTGGCGATCCTTCACTGCTTCTATCTTCTGGGGGTCTACCATAATTCCATCCCTTGACACAACATGACCCAAAAAGGCTACATTTTCCAACCAAAATTCACACTTTGAAAATTGAGCATATAGTTTCTCATGTTTCAAGACTTGAAGCACTACCCTCAGATGCTCTTCATGTTCTTCAACACTCTTACTGTAAATTAGGATATCATCTATGAACACGATCACGAACAAATCTAGGAATGGTTTGAAGATTCTGTTCATTAAATCCATAAAAGCTGCTGGGGCATTGGTTAATCCGAAAGACATGACCAAGAACTCATAATGGCCATATCAGGTCCTAAAGGCTGTTTTTGATATATCATTCGGATTTATTTTCATCTGATGATATCTCGAACGAAGATCAATCTTGGAAAAATAATTGGCTCCCTGAAGTTGGTCAAAAAGATCATCGATTCTTGGTAATGGGTATCGATTCTTGATCGTGACCTTATTGAGTTGTCGATAATCGATGCACATTCGGAGTGATCCATCTTTTTTCTTCACAAAAGGGATCGCGCGGGAAACACTAGGCCTTATAAATCCTTTATCCAGAAGATCCTTCAACTGTTCTTTTAACTCTCTCAATTTAGCTGGGGCCATTCGATATGGAAGAATAGAAATAGGTCTTGTACCCAGAATTAACTCTATAGCGAACTCCACCTCTCTATCCGGAGGAAGGCCTGGGAGATCTTCAAGAAAAAAAATCTTCGAAATTTTTCAAACAATAGGGACATCATGCACCGTTGGGGACTCTTTTTGGGTATCTACTATATTAGCCAGATATACGTACTCCACCTTGTGACTCCTTAATAACTTTTGAGACCTAAGGTAGGAAATAAGCTGACGTGAGGATATTCTTCGCATCATGGGTAGCAAATCCACGGAACAGGTGGTATAACGTCTTGGGGATTTTCCCCTCATTTATACTCTTACCCTGAAGCAGGTGGTATGACGTATTGGGGCTTTCCCCTCATTCATACTCTTACCCTGGAGAATGTGGTATGACGTCTTGGGGCTTTCCCCTCATTCATACTCTTACCCTGGAGAAGGTGGTATAACCTCTTGGGGCTTGCCCCTCATTTATACTCTTACCTTAGAGAAGGTGGTATAACGTCTTGGGGGTTTACCCCTCATTTATACTCTTACCCTGGAGAAGGTGGTATAACGTCTTGGGGGTTTACCCCTCATTTATACTCTTACCCTAGCTCAACCGGCTATCCTACATAACATAAGTAAGTCAAGAAATCTCCTAACTTCTTATTGACATTATTAATATATCCTCTCATTTTAGTTCACTTAAGGCACTAACATGTCTTAATAAAAGAATCCGGAAATTTAATCTCAAGTACTACATACTTATACTCTTTTAAAACGAATGACTCTTTTTTTTTTATATAAAACTTCCAAGATACTAATAACCATAGCATCAAGTCACTTGTCCTTACTTATCTTACTTAAAGTAAATCTCTCCTACCTTTTTCGGTGGTGCGATCACATCTGGTTATTTTATCGTTGTACACTCCCTTCCACAATCCTTTGAAGGAGGTAGTACGAGAACCAAGTCTTTGAAAAGACTCAAGATAGGCACGAGAAGAGTATGAAAGAAGTGAAACTTTAGGATGTTATTCCGTTTACTTACTACTAAGGTGGCGCGCACACCGTCAATAAGTAACCGCTCAAACACTCAACTCAAGAAACTTCCTAGAATCTCCTAACTGGTTTAGCTCGATACCAACTTGTCACGCCCGACTTTTCCTAAGTCTTTACTTAGGCGTGATGGCACCTGAACAATTATTTTCCACCAGGAGCACCATTTAATTCTCTTTATTTAGAAATTTAAACTTATATTCAAATACGGAGCTATTAATAAAAATAACAATAAAGAAATTTATTTATGACTTTATTGAAAATATAACGCGAGCCCATGCTCGTGCAAATATTATTTCTACATGGACATACTGACAAATATTATTCTAAGTTGGAAGGAGACCATTCCACACGCATTTCGAGACATTGGGCGACATTCGAACTCGACGAGCACCAAGCCCGAAACAATGGACTTGGTATGACAAGAGGCTGCGGGACGATCGCTAGCCTTGGCGTGGAGCCTTTCCTCTATCACACTTTCCTGAAACATGTTAAATAAAGAGTCACTCTACCATCCGAGTGGTGAGAACCTTACTACCGCAATTCAAAGTAACACCACAATATTCCAAGTGCAATCACATTACAATGTAATAAGCATATTGCAAAACCTATCGTGTTACAACACTTTTAAATATGCAACAACTCCTCAAGGAAATTCTCGGTTTAACTAACACTTCATTTTATCTCGTATTATACGTTAAGACATTCCCCTGCATTTCCACATGTTTATTACATTTATATATTTGTGAACGTGTATTCACTTTTCATATTTATATATATGTGAACATGTATTCATCTTTCATATTTGTTGCGCGCAACCCGATCCATTATATTTACGTATTTGTGAACACGTATTCACTTTACGCTTTGTTGCGGCGTCAACCCGATCCATTATGTTTACGTATTTGTGAACGTGTATTCACTTTACATTTTGTTGCGGCGTGCAACCCGATCCATTATATTTACGTATTTGTGAACGCGTATTCACTTTTCATATTTATATATAGGTGAACATGTATTCATCTTTCATATTTGTTGCGTGCAACCCGATCCATTATATTTACGTGTTGTGAACACGTATTCACTTTACGTTTTGTTGCGGCGTGCAACCCGATCCATTATGTTTACGTATTTGTGAACGTGTATTCACTTTACGTTTTGTTGCGGCGTGCAACCCGATCCATTATATTTACGTATTTGTGAACGCGTATTCACTTTACGTTTTGTTGCGGCGTGCAACCCGATCCATTATGTTTACGTATTTGTGAACGCGTATTCACTTTACGTTTTGTTGCGGCGTGCAACCCGATCCATTATATTTACGTATTTGTGAACGCGTATTCACTTTACGTTTTGTTGCGGCGTGCAACCCGATCCATTATGTTTATATTTATATATTTATGTGAACACGTATTCACTTTTCATATTTTTCAGAAGATTGAATAAATAATATTCTCTTTTCCAACATTCTGTCATTCATACTTGTAACGATTATAACTTTTTAACCATAACTCCAACTAAGGTGTTTCTCAAGCGGAAACTAAGGTAAGACGGGGATTTTTCACTGTACCAAATTTCATTTAAAACTACTTTGGGTAACTAACATAAATTTATCCTCAAAACAGCCCCATAAAATTTATTTCGGCAGAATTTTTATTAAACAGCACCCAATCTTAGAATAGTCATAACTCCTAATCTGTAAACCCGTTCAAGCCCCATAAAATCTCAAAACGATGAGAACAGAGAGATACACGTCTCCATGTGAACCATCCTTCCATATGCTGTACCATTTGGTACAGTTTTACACTTTTATTCGCTGCCCTTCCTGGATCTCGATAGATCCGAGGCAGAAACTTTAAACAGTGATAACTCACAATCCGTAAGTCGGATAGACCCCCGTAAGGTCTCAAAATGTCCACAACAAAGAGATCTAGAACTTTCATTTAGCAACAATTTTCATATTCCCCACATATTAGTACAGTTTTACGTTTCAACGTCCTGCCCTTCTGGATTCCGACGAATCTGAGGCAGCAACTTCAAACTACAATAACTCTCAACTCGTAAGTCCGTTATAATAAATATTTATATATATCTGTCCGTAACAGAGATATTTACAACCATGTAAATTTTCATATAATTCTAATAAGTAAAACTCAATAAAAACAGTCCGTAATTATGCCTTTCCGAATTTCGGCCAAATCTAAGGCAGAAACTTTGAACTATGATAACTTTCAAACCGTATGTCCATTTTACCTCATTTTTGGTTCTGTATGATCATATTATAGAGGTGTACCACTCTTCCAAATTTCATCAAATTCTAACAATTATAACTCAGTGAGAACAGTTCGTAAAGTTCATGACGCAACTAGTCGTCTAAACAATCAAAAGTTCAATATTTCTTTTCAACACTCAATTCTTATTCTAACATGTATTGAACTTAAAATAAAGGATATTACCAAGAATTTCTGAGTGAGAAAACTCACCTTGTAAGCGTGAAAAGGATTGTTGTTCTGTTGCTACAAGTGATCCTTGCTCCCTAGTATTCCTATTTTTGTTCTCCTTCCTCTCTTGATGTTTTTCAGATTTTTCCTCTTCTTGTTCACTTGTTTTTTTACGATTTTGTATTCTTTGTGCTAGTCCTTTGTTTGTGCCAAGTATAATGTATAAGTAAGGGTGTTTGTATAACTTATGGGAGGGGGAAAGCCAAGAGTGGAGGGGAGTTAAAGGGGAGAGGAAGGGAAGTAGGTTGTTTCCTTACCAAAGAAATGTGTATGCAGATTTTTTTTAATGTGGTTAATTCTTGAAGTCTTTAAGGCTTGAATTATATATTTTGTCAACTAATAGACTTCTAACATGCCATGTAGTCCTTATAAAAAGGTTATGAATTATATATTTTGCCAACTAATAGATTTCTAACATGTCATGTAGTCCTTATAAAAAGATTATGAAATATATATTTTTATTAAACCAACCAACAACTATATATTATTATTTTTTCCCAGACTTTACAAGCATCTTCTTAACATATGCAAAGCACTCTGGGTCTCATATGTTTAAGAGTTGGCTTCTTGCCACATCATATTTCATAGGGTGTCTTTTCTACTGACTTGGAAGGAACCCTGTTCAAAACATATATTGAGGTTTGTATAGCATGTACCCAAAGGTATGTCGATAGAGTTGAGAAGCTCATCATGGATCGAACCATATCCAATAAGGTTCAGTTTCTTCTTTCGGCAACACCATTCATCTGTGGTATTCCAGGAGGTGTCCATTCTGAATGGACTCCATGTAGCTTTAAGTAATCTAGAAACTCGTTGCTCAAGTATTCACCTCATCGCTCTGATCGAAGGGTATTGGTACTTGTTGTGAGTTGCTTCTCCAATTCAGATTTGTACTCTTTGAACTTTTCGAAGGCCTCAGATTTTTGTTTCATAAGATACACATACCCATACCTTGTCAAGTCGTTAGTAAAAGTAATAAAGTAAGTGAAACCTCCCATAACTTGAGTCGAGAATGGTCCACGCACGTCAGTATGTACCAACTCAAACATCTCCTTGGCTCGCACACTTTTACAATAAAGTGGCTTGTTGGTCATCTTACCTTTTAAATAGGATTCACAGTTACCATAAGACTCCAAGTCAAATGGTTTTGAGGTAGTCAAGTTTCCTCAACCTTGCTATCCTTGTTTCGTTGATATGACCAAGTCTACAATGTCATAGATAGGTAGAGTTTCTATTACTTTTCTTAGCTCGTTTATTTTGTACATTGAATATTTCTGGACTACAGTTTAGTGTATATAATCCATCCACAAGAGGCGCAGTTCCGTATATAATATTATCAAAAGACAGTACTTGACTGCCATTATAAATATATGAGAAAAAACCGTATATGTCCAAAACGGGGATAAAATGATATTCCTCATTAACGAGGGTACATAGTAACAATCATTCAACACTAAACAACAACCAGAAGGTAAATTTAATCTATAAGTTCCTACGCGCTCAACATCTACTCGTGTTCCATTTCCAACGCGTAAGTCCACCTCTATTGGGCCAACCTTCCTGTTGTTAGTTAGCCCCTGCACATTTGTACACATGTGTGAGCCACAAGTAGTATCCAATACCCAGGAATGAGAGTTGTTTATAAACATAGTTATTTCAATGACGTACATACTTGTCCACGAGAGGCAGAAGCACATGGTGTTTTTCCTCCTACTGGTGCGGTGCAGTCATTTTTCCAATGCCTCTTCTCGTTACAGTTGAGGCATACATCCTTAGTCGGGGTCACTTTTTCTTTTTCTTCTTCACACCTCCATTAGGCTTCATAGCTGAGGGTGCAACGACTGTTTTGCTCTTCTTCTTCTGCCATTCCTTGCCTTTTGGCTTGGGCCGGCTAGAAGAGCTCACCATGAGCACATCTTTGCTTTTGGAAGTTGAAAATTCAAAGGTCTTGAGCATGTTGTGCAGCTCCGGCAGACTCACATTTGTTCTGTTCATATTGTAGTTAACAATAAAATTTTCGAACGAATGAGGGAGAGAGTTCAGGATGGGGTGGATACGATGTTATTCTGCAGCTTTATACCGATCGAGGCCAGTCTTTCTATCAGCCCTATCATCTTCAGCACATGCTGAGACACTTGACCCCCTTTAATCAACTTACATTTGAAGAACTCTATTAACAACTCATATTCCATAGTCTGGGACTGAGAGTCATATAGACTCTTCAAATGTTTGAGCATCTCGTTAGGGCCCATGTTCTCATGTTGTCTCGAAGTTCCACTGACATTGAAGAAAATATCACGCACTGTGTTGAAGTAGCGTCATCTAGGTTCTTTTGGTAGGCCACCTTATAAAATGTGACATATTATGCAGAATCCTCAACAGGGGTTGTTGGGAATACATTGTCCAACACGTATTCAATCTTTTCTTGCCTTAGGACAATTCTCTGATTCCTAAGCCAATCTAGATAGTTTGGTCCAGTGAGTTTGTTCATTTCCTTCAGCATTTTCAATGATAGGCTCGACAATTTGATAATCTGAAGACTTAGATAGACAGGAAATAAAACTCAAATCTATTTCCTATTTTACACATTCATTTAGGCTAATCAACATGACCTTTTGTTTTATTAGCTCCCACTATGTTAACATACTTCTACGATCCATGGTAGAATACGGACCTACATTAATTTAAGGTCATAATGGGCTAAGATCCAAGCTTATGTTATATCCGTGTTTGTTTTGCCTGATAACTTCAATAACACATCTTGGTAGGTTTTAAACCAATTGCAAAACTTATTTGCAACTCTTGGTTGATTAAATATTATATTTAATCTTGCGTCCTTAGATTAGTCCGACACTTTGGCACTAAGATTTGTCTAAGCAAGTCAACCCCATTACACGACTGCGTTTATGTATCTAAGTAAACTTGGCCTTTGTGAGCAAACACTTTGGTGTAAATATCCACAAAAATTTATCATCTACTTTTACAATTAAACACATCTATGAAAAAGTCTGAGTCCTCGAAGACTTAGAGCAAATACTTTGGCATAAATACTCGTATCGTCGAAAAGGATTTTGCACTCTAACCATTATAATGGACGACATGTTCTAATTTAGACTTGTATTTAAATTTTGGGGAACATTTCAATTTCGGGAATTTTAACCAAGATCAACAATTTCTGTCATATTCAATAAGACATCTTATCATGCAATTTCTAAAACACATTTAGTTGGGAATCGTCAACACAATAGGCATGATATAAGATAGTTTGGTCAATTATTGGGTGATGTCTATCCAGACAGTTATATCAGACATTATGATAATAATTAAACGCATGCATTAAAACATTTAGCATATAGTTTGTATACTACCCAATAATATACAATTAATAATAATCATGAGTTAATTTGTTTAAACTATAAACTCTAAGTCTAATTCAAACAGTCCCTTAAACATTTTTTTATTTTAAAAACTGATTTCAGGTTATTTCTGTAAATTTTATATTTTTAAATTTTACAGTTTAATCCCTCAAGAATTTAAAAATTAAATTTTAAACCTCTTTAAATTCGAAAAATCCAATTTTAATTTTCAGAAAATATTTTCAGATTTCAGGGACATGTCTGTAATTTTCAGAACTTTAAACATAATTTCAGATTTGGCCCCAAGGACCAAAATTGTTTTCTGAAATTTATTTTAATTACATATTTGCCCAAAAGATCAAATCTGCCTATTTGAAAAAGTTTTAATTTCAAATTCTGAAATTTTTAAACTTCACAATCAGAATCTGAAACTTTTAAAACTTTAGTTTTTTATTCCGATTTTTTTTGAACTGGAGCCTCGGCACTGCGGCGCCAGAGAGGTAGTCTAAAAAAAATTATTTCAAGCTTTCGGGATGAACAATGTCGCAGCGCCTCGTTAAACCCTAGGTGGCGGCGCGACGCTCCACCATGGTGCCGCGATGCCTCATTCTCAAAAACATAAAATCTGCATTTCCGAAATCCTAAAACTGGTTCAGGGTCAGATTTGTAGATTCATCCTTGTTACCATTCACTATCAAACAACACATTCATCGACCATTATCCAATCCCTTCTCGTTCTTCGCTTCAGTTCACCATGCTCGTAATGAACCGATTACACACATCGACTTAGAAGAGTTAGATTGAAATGACTTACTCGATTACATTATTGTTTAACAGTTCGGGAGACAGCGATTATGCGTTCTTAAGATATTAGGTTTTCAAGCTTCAAAAGACATAAAATTCAGATTTAAATAAATTCTAATTCATATTATCATTAATGATTACTACATAATCACACAAACATCCCTCTGATATCACTGAAGGGTTTTGTCGGGTTCGTGTACGCATCGGAATTTAAAATTTTGTATTTTTAACCCAACAAACGACGAACTGTAGGATGATTATGAAGTAATATAAAACACATGTAAATCATAACATGTATGTATAGCCGTAATGCAATTGATCCTTGATTATAAGTTCCTAGAACTCCGATGTACACCTCCTTTCGAACAACTAAGAAATTCGGCAGATGTTAGAGAGAATTTTGATTCTAGGTCTCTAAGACATAGAATAATATATCAAAATGTAGTGTGTAGAAAATGAGACGCAGTGGGTCAAATAGGAGGGGCCACGACCCTCGTCCAGTGTAAGTCGTCATCTCATTTTCATTTTAATTAAATCCGAAATTCAATCTCGACTTAATAAATAATCATTATTCATTCAAAATGTCTCGATCATAAACCAAACATTTATATTGTCTCATTACATCCTTAGAACGAAGAAACAATTGACATATTGTTACCCTACATGCCTTCACATATTGACACTAATCATATTAGGGTATATACGGAACTCCTAGACGACGCCGGAAGACGAACTCAATATGTGAAGTATATTTACATAAATCTGGTAAACTGAACCTCTATGTGGGAAGATAAAATCCTTTCATTCACGACGCACTCGATCAAGCTTAAGATTTGCCAAGTGTCTATTCAAATTGCTTGATCGTTATATCTCATCTATATTAGTTGACAACAAGATCATATCCTATATATGTCTATTGTGTTGGCCAACGACTTAGTCAACCTAATATTACTGAGAAATTAAGTGTTCTCTCGAATATACATTCGAGGAATGAATCCTAATATTGGCTCAACTACCACCTTTAATTCACATTGTAATGTACTCAATACAAGTCGTATCTCAACCTATAAGACATTTGAGCTTAGGACATGATCAAAGTATATTACTCTGTTGACAAGGTGCATATCGACCTCAAGTCTAAGGACTTCTATCTCCCACACGCTGATCATACTTTAGACATTTATAACAAATAATATATCAGCAGGGCATACCAATATTTCCAAAGTGTCCATGTGTCCATCACGAGTATCCGTAACTCGTAGCAGGTGAGACATACTACATCCTCTAAGGACATGATGACCACATGTCGACTTATCACATATCATCGATATCCCATTCTTGATGATCATTAGTCGAAGCTATTTTAAGAGTTACGTTATAATATTAATAACTCACATTATTAATAACAACGTAATCTTTAAGAATGCATATTATAAAATATTATAAACAATCAACTAATAATTCAATAATTACAAATGCCAAAATATTAATCTCCATTAATAATACGAATGTGTATACAATGCATTTGTTCTAATATAGATTTTCTCTATGACATAAATATACTTTCAGAAAGTCTATATAAATTATTCTTAATGTAATAGGAAATGGTTGATGGTAATGTTTACACATTAATTATGTTTATTAACTACTTTGGATAATTTTACTAGTTTTTAAAAATTGGAGGTTATAAATCATAAAAAAAAGACAGTCCGGTGCACTAAGCTCTCACTATGCGCGGAATACGGGGAAGGACCGAAGTTATTAATCATAGTATTTCATGTTTTTAAGAAAAAAGTACCTTCTAATATCTAAATATATTTGCAAAAACTATTGCCAAACACAACTCCAACTCTAATTTTTTTCTAAAGTATTTTTTAAAAAAAATGTGGCCAAACGCCTACTAATAATATTACTACTTTGGACTCACTAAATCTTAAAGTACCCCAATCTTTACTTTTAAAATTATATTTAAGTACATTCAAACATGAAAATTATTTTAAATATTATTTATAAGAAATATAACTAAAAACAACTTTTCTTCCGCTCCAAACTCCATAAATTTCAAAATATAATAAAAATTAGTATTTGAAATCTATGGCTAAATACCTACTAAAGTTGCATGAGTTTTATTATAAATAGAAAGAAACTGAAAAGACACATAAATCATAATCATTTACTTATTTAAGGGAATAGCTTTGACATTCTGTATATATTCAACTTGCATATTAATCTTTTTATGACTTCTTAAATTGCGTGCATACTCCAAGTAATATCTATACATAAAAATAGACTAATGGAATACTTAATATTTATTCTATATATCTCACATTATAACACAGTTCTTTTTGTAAAGTTCGTCTGCAAATTCCTTCTCAAATTCTTATTTTTATGTGAATTAAAATTTTATTTTATAAGTATATTAATTAAAAGTTTTTAATGTGGGAAAATGTGTAGAGACAAGGAAATGGGAATGCAACAACAACAACAAGTGAGTAAGAAATCTGAAAATGATCAAATATGAGGGTTTGCTGAGTCGACCAAATTCTTGATCTATCCTTAAGATAATATTGCCCCGTATATCCTTTCAACGGTTGTAATGACAACTTATCTCCCAAGATAAAACAACAATCAAACAAATGAGCAAAGGAAACTCAAGTGTTTGTTTTGGAAGAAAGATCTTTGAGTGTTTGTGATTGCAAAAGAGAAAAACAATTTCAGAATTATTTTGTGAATGTCAAGTGTGTTTCCAAATGAGCCTTATGTCTCATTTTATAGTGTGTAGATGATGACCTTCCAAATGGCTAAGTAATGGCCATGAATGTCATGTTAATGCCTTGAATTTAGAGTTACAATTCAGTCAAGTAATAGTTGAATTCATGAGCAAAATAATGGAGAGTAAATACTCCAAAGTCAGTCCAAGAATCAGTTTTTAATTCACCTCCAACGGATTGAAACAGTTGAAGAGCCGCGGCCCTTCAGTTTCAGTAACCCACTAGAACATCAATTAGAGTCGCGACCCTTCGGGGAGGCGCCGCGGCTCTTCAATTCCAGTGAGTTACTGGAATTGAAATGTCAATTAGAGTCGCGGCCCTTCGGGGAGGCTCCGCGACCCTTACTTGGAGGAGTCGCGGCCCTTCTCGGTTTCGTGGTGATTTCTGATTCATTTCATCTTTACACATTATACACTTCGTCCTTCATTTACCAACGTGAAATCATTCGTCATTTGGCCAATAACCGTCTATTACCTTACGTCTCAAACAATTCGTATACATACCAATATCTCTTCCATTAAGGATATTTTGATCCTTGACACTACGTGTGCACGTGTGTGGAAACAAGGTTTCCTACGTTCGGGGCCCCAATTGTTCGATTAATAATTAATAGGATTTACTTTATTTCACTTTTAATAAATGTTTTCAACAATCCCCTTTTGGTGGTGCACGCACATGGTCTTTCTAGCAATCACTTGGCGGAACGATGTTGCATCCGGAGAGGTAGCCGGAGCTTTGAACCTTCCATAGTAGAATACCATCAGACATATTTACTGTGCAGTGAACGTGATGTCTTGAACCGTCAGTGTTAAATATATGCCAAGACAATGGTACCAACACAACACCTTTCCTACTCAATCTTTCTAGTGTTTTGTCCATCGTGGGTCGTGGACATCCTTGGATTCTTAAGTGCGTTCATTTGAGGTCGTCTGTCCTCACACTTAAATAGGTGGTCTCCTACAAGGTATCATGTAATACCCTGCTACACAAGCGTTGAGAACCATTAAATATTTCGCCAACCTAACTTCAACTTTTGAGGATCATTAAAGATTTGGAAACTTATCTTTTACCCCTCTTACATGTAGCACTTTTTGTTTATCACCAAAGTATAAGTCCCTTGGATTTAGGGAAAATGTATTTGACGAAGGAATAACGCTAATATAATGACCTTATGGGAAGTTGGTTATATTAGTTTTTGAAAGGTTCACAAAGAATGGTTTACTCTAATTAAAACAAGTACGGGTAAAGGATTCGAAACTATGGAAGGTGGATTGGTTTTAGGCATTGGTTGCCTAAGGTTTTAAAGGAAATAAAGTCACTTGATTTAGAAGCCTATTATATTTCTAAAAGGAAATGTGACTTGTTTTGAAAAGAACTTGTAACTTGATACTATAGTGATTAGCATCTTGGAATCTTTGTATAAAAAGAGTTTTTCTTAAAAAGTTAGAAGTACATGGTACTTGGGTTGAATTCCCGGATTTTCTATTAAAAGACATGTTAGTGCCCCAGGATACTAAAATGAGAGGATATATTAATAATGTTAATAAAAAGTTAGGGGATTTCTTAACTTGCTTATGTTACGATAAGCCGGTAGTGCTCATGTATGATATGATAGGCCGGTAGTGCTTATGTTGTGATATGATAGGTAGAAGTGCTTATGTATGATATGATAGGCGGTAGTGCTTATGTTATGTATGATAGCCTGATGAGCTATGTTATATATTTGTATTATTACTGGTAAACCCGGGTTATTATCTATGCCATGGATTTGCTACCCATGACGCGAGTGCGGCGTTTGCACTCACGCGGATCCGGACCACGGGATCCACGCGGGTGAAATAGTCCCGTGCGAGTGCGGCGATGGTACTACGCGGGTCCACGGGATCCATGCGGGTGAAATAGTCCCGTGCGGGTGAAATAGTTCCATGACGAGGCGGATGATCTCACGCGGGTCCACAGACCCGTGCGGGTGAAATAGTCCCGGGAGTAGGATTGCTTAACGATACTACGCGAGGTACCTGCTTTGATCGCGAGCCTCCTATTTTTATGCTATAAGATTTACACTTGTTACTCTCATTGTTAGTAAGGCACAATGCAAAGAAATTGATTTTATCTATGACTCAAATTATTTTGACTTATGATATTACTACGATATTTTCCGCTTTACATACTTGTACGTTGTGTCATCGACCCCGCTTCTGGGCCGCGTTATCTGCCGCAGTAAGTGGTAAGCGGTGTGGATCCTCGTTCTTAGGATCACTATTCCTGTCGAAGCTCCATTCTCCTAGCTTGTTTATTCGGTACGACATTCCCCGATGCTATAGGTGTTTTGTACATTCGTGGTATGGCGGGGCCCCCGTCCCGCCACGATTGTTATCTTTAAGTGCGTGGTCACATATATGTTTTGGGCTATAAGAACCGGTTGTACTACTATACTTTGTTTATGTATGTTTTATGGAAGCGGCACTTATCTACCGATGATAGTTACCCTTTTATAAGTTATGTGTTATGTATGTTCACGCTATTCTCTCGACATATACCGACGTGGTACCGGTGAGTACCGATGCGCCGGGGTTGGGTCGTGACAATTGTAACATGTTAGGGCCAACTTTTATGAAATTGTTGAGCATGATTGTCCCGCTTTAAAGGTCGTTCTTGTTAGATTATAATATAAGTTATGAAATTGTAAATACGTTGCGATGATCGTCAATACATATCTTAAAAGAAGTTAGAAGTAATATATTGCAAACTAGAATACTTGAGCTCTTGTTACTAATTGTTAGACTTGGTGGATTGCCTTAATGGACTATTTTCTTATTATGAATTAAGAGTTGGTGGAATATGATAGATAGGTGGTTTAATCACCTAAATTGTTGTTGGGATTAAATTCCATAAAGGTGGGAAGAAAGGTTGTATAGATGGTATGTGCCAAGTATATGAGCTATTATGGTCATACTCTTAAGTAATGACTTATTGATTGGTTGGTTGGATTGTTGGTTGAATTGGATTATTGGTTGGAGTTGAATTGTTGGCTGATTTGGATTGTTGGAAAATTGTGGATACGCACATAAACAAAGGAAATGCCGCGGCGCTGAAACTTCTGCCGCCTCTCAGGATTTTCCGGCGCCGCGACCCTGCTTCCCGGCGCCGCGGCGCTGAAACTTCAGCGACCCTTCAGATCTTCCGGCGCCGCGGCCCTGCATCCGACGCCGCGGCCCTGTCGCTTCTGTCCGAAACACATTTATGTCCGTCCGCGCACTGAACTTGTGACTCCCATATCTTCTTACTCTGATGTCCTATCGACGAACGGTTGGTTGCGTTGGAAACTAGACTCAACGAACTACGCACTAGGTCTTTGAAACACCTAGGAACTCTCAATATACCTGGTCATAACCCGCCCCAAAGTTGACTAAAAACCCGTCCGAATTAATCCGTCAACCTATCTTTCGAAAATTTAAGTCTTACTCCTTTCGTGCGCTCTAATACGTACGGCCAGAACTACGGGGTATAACAGTTCATGCCCGCAGGTTCAGGTGTTCAGATAGGTGACAATCCAGTTTAGGACTTCTGTACAGCAGTTGGAGATCTCCTTTGTTCCGGAGCCAACTATTTTGGTACAGATCTTCATCTTTCAGACTTATGTATATTTTGGGCACGACGGGGCCCTGTCCCCGTCATATGTCAGTATCGTACTTTTAGAGGTCTGTAGACAGTTGTGGGTTGAACGTTTGTACCTTGTTTTAGGTTGTAATGTTGTTGTACTCTGTGTTGGGGCGTTCCCGGTTATTCCTGTTGGTATCTAGTGGCAGCCTTGCCGGCTTGCTTATTTTGACTATTCCTTTGTGTATATAATGTTGGTTGGTGGCAGCCTAGTCGGCTAGCCTATTTTGTTTGTTGTTCTATTATTGATTTGGCAGCCTTGTCGGCTCACCCATTTTGGAGGATGTTGTAAAAGCAGTGTTGTGCTACCGAAATTTCTATAGATCTCGATATTAAATGGATTAAGAGTGACAGGTCAGTAATGACGTCCAATTAGGACGTTTAGTCGCGGCCCGTAGGGTCGGGTCGTGACAATGATGACCTTCCAAATGACTAAGTAATGACCATGAATGCCATGTTAATGCCTTGGATTTGGAGTTACAATTCAGCCAAATAATGACTGAATTCATGAGCAAAATAATGGAGAATAAATACTCCAAAGTCAGCAAAGAATCAGTTTTTAATTCACCTCCAACGGATTGAAAGCGATCGAGTCGCGACCGATTCGAGAACTCACCGAACTGAACGCCAGTGAAAGCTACGGCCGCCGGGGGCGCCACAACCCTTCAATTCCAGTGAGTTACTTGAATTGAAACGTCAATTAGCCGCCGCCGCGAGAAGCGCGACCACTGCTTAGCGCGACTTGCCGCTTCTCGGGTGATTTCTGATTCATTTCATCTTTACACATTATTCATTTCTTCCTTCATTTACCAACGTGAAATCATTCGTCATTTGGCCAATAACCGTCTATTACCTTACGTCTCAAACAATTTGTATACATACCAATATCTCTTCCATTAAGGATATTTTGATCCTTGGCACTACGTGTGCACATGTGTGGAAACAAGATTTCCTACGTGCGGGACCCCAATTGTTCGATTCATAATTAATAGAATTTACTTTATTTCACGTTTAATAAATATTTTCAATATTTAATACTTCTCTTTTGGAGAATAAGTATTATTGATACATATTTTTTTGCAACTAGACTGTTTCTCTAACAACAAATCATAATATATTATAATCAAACCATTTATACGTTAACGTGCTCAATTATAATAGACAATAATACGTGGTTACTTAAGATTTGTCAACACATTTGCGTAAAATGTATTAATGACTCTATCACAATTCATGTAACCATTTGACTTGACGTGAAGTTTAAAAAAAGAAATACTTTTGAAATGTGTGATCTAAAATAAATTTTATATAAATGTGTGATTGTAATTTTTTTTTAAAAATTAAATTATTTTTAAATATAGAAAGATGATATATTTTTTAAACAGATAAAAAAAAAAATGATGTCACATAAAATTCGGACAAAAGAGTAGAACTAAAGACAATAATTTGAAAGGAGAAGACACTAAAGCGGATATATTTCGGGTAACATATAGAAATAGGATGAAATAGAGGGGCATACAAAAATAAAAAAACCAGAAGCAGTTGAGTTAAAGTAAATCTGGGGATAAATATGTAGTGAAGTCAAGGGTTCGTGGATGTGTTGGCTTTCTTTCAACTTCCCCTACACCTCCGGAGCTAAATGTCCTAAAACTCTGTGTGTGTGTGTGTGTGTGTTGGGACAGAGACAATTAATGGCTTCTAAGCTCCAAGTTCAGCTCAAGGAGCTTGGATCCAAGCTTGACAACTCTCCTCCTCCTCCTACTAAAGACTCTCTTATCAAGCTCTTAAAGGTTCCCAAATACTGTACTTCTTAATTTTGTTTTTTAATTACTCAAATTCAATGCTGTGCTTCCACTTGTTTTTTTTTTGCTTGAATTGAAGCTCATGCAGTCTTGCCTGTTATTTCAGTTGAATTAGGGTTCGTTATTTCAGTTGAATTAGGGTCAAATTGCCACAGGGGCGAATTTAGGTATAAAAAAGGGGCACGTAAAACCATGGTCACTTGGCTAAACTCGATATATTATGAGTATAATTCTTAAAATATAGTATCTAATATTAATTGCATGAACCCATGGTCAGATGAGGCTAAGTGGTGCACGGGTCAAGTAAGGTCTAGGGATCGAACCCAACTTACTACAGAGTTGAAGCTCATGTAGTCTTGCCCGTTATTTCAGTTGAATTAGGGTTCGTTTTACCCCAAAACTGGGTCCAATTGGATAAAGCTTTCTTCTTTTGTATATATGATGTGAAATTTGGGCCTTTTCCCACTTTTAGTTTCTTCTTTCATTTACTCCCTCCGTCCCAATTTATATGAAGGTTGCCCAGTTTGGGGAGTTAAACAATCATTTCTTTGACTACGATTTTTTCAACTCTTTTCATATATTGTGAATTATTAATTACACAGATTTGTAATAATTTTTATATAGTTTCCAAATATGTATATTTTATTATTACTCAAATAGTTTATGTTTAAAATGAAGTCAAAGAAAAAGCTGTTTGACTCCCCCAAATTGGTAATCTTCATATAAATTGGAACTGAGGGAGTATGTATTTAGCTACCCTTTCTACTTGTGAACCATTCTGTATGTTGGCCTTTTAGTTTTAGGTGAAGTACGATTTGTTCTAATGATTCTTGATGGCTTGTTGACTTTTCTACTTTCTCAATATGGGGAAAATTTCATTAACTTCTTCCTATTTAAGTGAATTAAGAATCCAACTCTAAAGCGACTTTAGGTTGCAGATGAGCTTCCTTCACAGTAATTAAAGCTTTAATGGGTTTTCTCTCACTTTCTTAGGCAAGCATGTGTATACACCATGCTGGAGAACTTTTTTTCTTCATACACTGTGATGGATGAATACCTATATATTATGCGTCAGTTTGCTCAATACACGGGGCTCTAGGAAGCTTGTATTCCGAAATGCTGGAATTATTTTGTCATCCTGCTATAGTGCCACTACGAGGACATATTCCACTGTAGTTTGAGTTTAACTCCAAACCAAAAGTAAGGCATCTTAGTTCATACTAGATACTGCATCATATTTACCAGCTCACTGATGAGAAAATGGTCATATCCTCTACAAGGATACAACCCATGACTTTTTTTTTTGGGGAAATTTTGTGATTGACAATTGAACAGAATCCAGAGCACTTTCTGATATAGTTGGCAATTAGTTTGTTTTTATAATAAAAATTGGGGATGAGAAACCTTGCAGTTATCTAGGTAGTTACACCACATCATAAACACAGAGTTTTAGCTGCCTCTGGCAACTTAATGCAGAGAACAAGTGTCATGCTTCTAGTCTCTCAAAATTTCCTGATTTTGGTGTTAGCAACAACTCGAAGTAAAATTCTGTTGCTTAAGAAGTATCTGGCTGACAAAAGCAGCTCTCTCTAAATACGTGTAACTCTTCAAAGAGGGATTGATTTAATGGCTACTGTAATAAGAATATTCATCTGGATCAGCTCAGTATGATGGAAGTTGTAATTTCAGGAGGCTCTGATAGAAAATGAACAGTCTTCAGCAAGGGCTTTGGTTAATAGCAGTTAAATCAATCAATCAGTCAATCTACTAAGTTTCAATCCTAAACTACTGCTTCTAAATAATCTTTTTTTATGCCAGACCAAGTGTTTTCCTAGAAGTAGAGATTCTCTAGATCTAACACTTCATCCTGCACGAACATGCAAGTCTCTTACTGTGATAATCGTGCAAACACCATTCTAATTTAAGTGTAGCATCAACAGCCAAACCTTAATCCCAATTAGTAGCAGTTAAGGAATAATTTTAAAAAAATTACTTGACTAAGAGTTGGTTATAATGATGTATATATACCTATCGGTGCAGGGGTGTGTGCTCATTTAGTTAATGGTATCTAAAGCTGATAATTACCAAAACTGGTTCTGTATCTGTCCTGCAAGTTTCAGTGTCTTCTTTGTTCTATTTGGGATCTTCTTCTAAAGCAAAATAGAAAAGGAAAGTTGTACATTGGGCATGGTTTACGGCCAATTTGGTCGATATATTTGCTTAGATTGCTTTTACCGTCGATCGGCCTCTTTAGTTTTCTATTTGGTACGATCTTTTAATTCCCACTCGGTGTCCAGTACCCGATTAATCCCGATTCGTGCTGGGAAGTTCCACTTTGGGATTAAAGCGCTTCTTACAAAAGGTAGCTCCATTCTAAAGGCTCGAACCGAGATCTCTGAATATGGATGGAGGGGAATGTTGGAGATATTATTTTTATTTGTATGTCCTTGTTTTTCACCTTTGTGGAAGTTGACCGACAAAGTTATGCTTCTTGATTAATTTGCTTATTGATGCATGACTGGCTTGACTAAGTACAACAAGCACAATAAGGTGACACTTTCTTGATCCTTAACGAAGGTGACACTTGATTCTTGCAAATGGAAAAGGTAAAGAAATCTCTTTCTTCATTTGTAATCCCATGATATGGATCATTCATTTAAGATATTCTATTCCTTGAGTGATTAATTAAGCCAGAAAATATAAACTTCCCCTACTTGCATAAACAATTGAGACTTCTGTAAAACCTTTTCTGATGAATTTCTTAAACCTTTTTTACACTCATTGTAACAGCCCAACCCACTAGTGATGTTGTACGCTTTGGACCTAGGCCCGCACGGCTTGAAAACACGCCGCTAGGGTGTAAGGCTTGTTTACTTACATACCAACATCTCTCTTGTGAAATTTTCTTAGCTGGGGTGTCACATACACCCCCCCTTATGGACTCAACGTCCTCACTGAGGTTTGCCCCACCGCATGAGATTTGCCTAGATTTGAGGTTTGCCCTGCCTACCCGGAATTTGCCGAAATTTAGTTGAACTCTGACGCACCATCGACAAGGCTGACACAAGAGTGACTACTTGTGTTTTCCAGCCGACTCGCACACGACCGTCTTTTTTTCGATTGAAGAGTCGGACTCCCCGGAAAAATAGCATCTCGTAAGTTTCCGGAAGAAAGACGTAAAAATAGGCATCGGTAAAGGAAAAAACATCATTCTGTTGTGGTTGAGAACCAGTCTTTTCTTAGGTCAGGCTTGACTTCGCTTTTCCTCACCTTATCACCGGCCTAATTCTTCTTCTGATGATCGATTCAACCTATGATAAAAAATATATACCTTGGTTATATTTCATCTCTTCAACAAGTTTAGTAATGAGCATAACGACTCATATCATCTGTAATAGCCCATATCACTAGTGACTAGTAGGACTGTTAGCGGTCCGGATACTCCACGTAGTTATCTGAGAACCGGACCGGTAAATCCGGACCGAAAAGTTAACGGTCCGGATACGAGTACCAAAAAATTACCCGGACTGATAAGGAGCCGGACCGGTAAAATACCCGGTAACCCCCCAGAAAGTCCTAATTATATTTAATTGCAATATTCCCTAATGTTGGACTATTTTACATGTTTTAAATATATGTGATGTAGACTTTATGTTTTAATTTGAAGCATTGACATATAAATTAGTTGTAAATTAGTGAAACTTTAAATGGTCTTAACTTTGCGCTCGGATGTCCGTTTGACCTATTTTTTTTTGATTTCGCATATTTGTTTGAGACGAAACCGAACCAATTCCGCCGATTTCTCCAAAAACGTCCATCTTGCCAATCAATTTCACTTTTTCCCCAAATCGTTACGTTTTTTCCCTTTTCAAAGCTAAATATCTCGCGATATACAATAGATTTCAACTTTCAAATTCGTGGTAATGTGTCCGAGAATGTCAATTTCAGTATTAGAAATTCATTTAAAAAAACAAAACAAAAAAGGGCCCCGGAACCCGACCTGGAAAATTCTTACCGGACCGAGAACCGGACCAGTAAGCTTATCGGTCCGGGTATCTGGATACCCGGACCGGACCGATAACACCCCTAGTGACTAGTGATATTGTCCGATTTGTACCTAGGTTCGCACGGCTTTAAAACACGTCGCTAAGTGTAAGGCTTGCTTACTTATATACCCAACGTCTCTCTTGTGTTTTGCCGATGTGGGAGTTTCCTAGCTGGGGTGTCACACTCATCATTAATTGAATTTGTAATTTATGTTTTTAAAATAGTAATAATTTTTTTTAGAAGATATGATGCTGGTATTTGGCACCCAAACATAGTGCCGGGAAGCACAACCAGTTGTAATGACACATTGCAGTTAAATTTCAACCAGGAACTTGCTCACCCGACATCAACATATACATGTTAATGTTGATCTTTAGTGCTTCAAATGATGTCCGTTCAATTCTACGTGTTTTTCCATTTACTTTTTACAGTTTGCATGTGCTCTACATCAGTTGATCAACTAGTTAATTGCCTGCTGTGAGTGTCATTTCCGATAATTGGAAGCCACCATTTTTGTGCGCTTTGAGACCTTCTCAGTTTAACATTTTGCACACTTTTCTTGCTGCTACTTTTCTAGTTATAGGTTATTTTTAACACCGTACTAATGGTTATACTGCATCAAAGTGGTACTCTGATGATGATCCTGTCCCAACTTTGAGCTAACTGTAGTTTGACTGTTCTTGTCTTGATATCCAGTCTCTTGAGAAAGAGTCAATGAGCAAATCAATCTTTTGAGGTTTTGTCTGCTTTTGGGTCTTTTTGGTGTTTGCTTCTTTGGGTCAGTTTGCAAATTGATGTGTGCTTGTAATGGGTTTGTTGTCTTTTGGGTCTTATTCTTGTGTTGGGCACTTATCTTGAGTGCTATCCTCGTAAAACTATATGTATTTTGTCCAATTGAAAAAGTCTTGAACTCTTTCCTTATAAAAAAAAAGTCTTGAGCTCTATGTATCCAGCAGTTTTTCTTCAATTTTACTGGATGTACGGATCCAGTACAGTTTTTAATATGATCTTACTTGGTTTAACTTGTTTGCTTTTTGTACGATTGGCTATGTGTTTTAATTGTCCTTCTAAAAGGAGATATTGGATAATTGTCTATTGCATATGGGTTTTAAAGAAGTAGTTTTCTATTCTCAAACTGCTTTTGTAACCTCCTGATCGCTTTAAGGTTTGTGTTTTCGCACACTTGAGATTCAGTTATGTGCATGACCTTTCCGATGCAGTAATGCTTGATTGAATCTATTACAAACTTGTAATGTATGATTGATTTTTTCACAAGCAGCAAGGTTCAACATTTCTTTCTGAGTTGGAGCAGTCACCACCAAAAGCTATGTTGGAGGCCATGCAGCCCTTACAAGCTGCTATAGTTAAACCAGAACTGCTAAAGCATCAAGATAGGGAGGTTAAGCTTCTTGTTGCCACCTGTATCTGTGAGATAAAAAGAATTACTGCACCTGAAGCTCCTTACCGTGATGATGTTCTAAAGGTAATAATAATATAATGGTAAAGAGACTCGGTGTCACATTTATGTGCCCTTGATTTTCCCATGAGCAACTGAAAACCTGTTTTGTGCTTTGATTCGAGTCAGGACATCTTCCATTTGATTGTCAGCACTTTCAGCGGCTTAGGTGATATAAATAGTCCATCCTTTGGAAGAAGAGTTGTCATCTTAGAAACTCTAGCAAGGTATAGATCATGTGTTGTAATGCTGGATCTCGAGTGTGATGATCTTATCAATGAAATGTTCCGGACTTTTCTCAATGTTGTCAGGTGAGCTGTATCTCGTATTTAAGGTCTTGTCAGTAAACATTTAACATTGTAGCAGACATTGTAGCTTTATCTTGTATTTAAGTGCTTCTGCGTTCTCTTGCCTTTCTGAAGAATTTGGCTCAACTGCTAGAAGCCTAGAAGTTGTAATGCTTTATTCTGTTTAAAACAAAATGTTATGAATTTCTGGTCTTTGATGTCATTTAGCTTCTTTTTTAGTAAGGTATGGAATTATATTAATACTAGGAAAAGCTCCTGTTTTCAAGCACTGTTCTTATAAGCGGGGAACATACCTTAAAAAATGGGTCTCTACAAAAGACACCTATTCTTCAATACAAATGGGGATCTGATTGGTGCATCAGAGAGAAAAAAACACAAGAAGCTATTCTTCGAATGTACAAAGTCATTTTTTATCCGTCTAAATGTTCCCCTATTTCTCTCCTCTCATACTACCCACATGAGGGCCAAAAGGGCAATCTCTCATGTCCTTGGTCTTCTTTTCCTGCTATAAATGCCCAGCTATGTGACTCCTCCCTTATTGTACCTGATGTCACCTACGGTGATTTGAAACAGTTCAAAACCACCCTCCATAGACCTAACGCCACCATACAATGCGGATGGCATTTATTAACTTTTTTTTGATAAGTCTAATAATGTTATTGGGACATTTACTAATGAATTGTTGGTTTCCTTCCAAAGAATATCAACTCAAACATCAGAGTATCCTCTCTACAACAACAACAACGTACCTAGTGTAATCCGACAAAGTGAGGTTTGAGGAGGGTAGAATGTACACAGACCTTACCTCTACTTTGGGAGGTAGAGAGACTGCTTCCGAAAGACCCTCGGCTCAAGAGAAAGCACAATAAAGGATGTCAGAAAATTGAGAAAGTAAAGAAATCAAAGGCAGGATACTATAGAATAAACATCATGAAGAAAAGTAATAGTAACTGCAACAAACTAATACCGTAATAAAGTAAAAGAGAGCAGATAATAGGAGAGATAAAAGGACAAGACTGAAAGGGTACCATTACGCCTACTAGGGGTGGCAAACGGGTAGGTCGGGTCGAATATGGGCGGGTAAAAAATGGGTTAATAAAAATGGATCAATTACCCGACCCACCCATATTTAATACGGATAAAAAATGGGTTAACCCAACGGATAATATGGATATCCATATTTATCTAAAGTTACTTTAAAGATGTTGACTTTATGTATCTAATATGGAGAAAATTAATTTACCTTCTTGTCCACAAATCTAATCCCTAGTACATAGTTGCACCTCAACATTTGCGGGAAGAATAGAATTTTGAAGTTTTCCAATGACACGACCTCTTAGAAACATTTTTCAAAAATATCCACCCAAGCCCCACCATTCCCACCCCACCCAAATTCCACCCCCACTCAACAATCGCCCTCGAATGCACTTCATCTTCACTCATTCCTATTCCACAACACCACCCACCTCACACTACCGCCCCACTCAATCCCCCACACACACACAAATTTTATACTTCAACAACATATCCAGTGGGAGAGGATAGAGTGTACACAGACCTTACCTCTACCTTGGTAAGTAGAGAGACAAATTTTATACTTCATATATTTTTTTTTATAAAAATGGAAATTATTTCTTACCCTCACCTCGCCCTCTTGCCTCCCCCCAAACCACATATCCCACACCAAATTTAGCCACACAAATTTCTCATTCTTTATAAATTTTTATGAAAGTAAAATAAAATATACAACAACAACAACATACCCAGTGAAAATATCACAATGTGGGGTCTGGGGAGGGTAGAATGTACACAGATCTCACCTCCACCTTGGTAGGTAGAGCGACTGTTTTCGGGAGACCCTCGACTCAAGATAAAGTAAAATAAAATATATGAAGTAAAAAATTTGGGAGGGGTAGGGATGCAGGGTGTGTGTGGGCGCGGCGTATGAGGTGGGTGGATGGTGTAGAAAAACAATAATTATTTTTGAAAATAGATTTTTTGGAAGGGTGTTGGGGTGCATCAAAGACGGGGATGACAAAGTACTGGTGGGGGACACACATATTAGGCATATGTGACAGTTTTACTTTCATAAACTCTTGAACGAAAAGGAGATAGAGACATTGTGGTAGGAGAGCCGGTAGGTTCCGAGATTTTGGGTATTGTAGAAGCATTAAGGTTGAGGAGGTTAAGGGTGATGTCCGCTGGATGAGAAGGGGACGAGCGATCACTGATGAGATCTAGTGGAATTTTGGAAGAGCCAAAGAATGGAGGTGGAGTGCAATGATTCCTTTGTACAAGAACAAATGTGATATCCATAGTTGCAACAACTATAGGGTATCAAGCTGCTTAGCCACACTATGAAAGTTTGAGAAAAGGTTGTAGAGATGAGGGTGAAGAGATGCGTGTCCATCTAACCAGTTTGAATTCATGCCGGGGTGTTCGACCACAGAAGCCATTTATCTTATTAGGAGGTTGGTGGAGCAGTATAGGGAGAGGAAGAGTGACTAACATATGGTTTTCATCGACCTCGAGAAGGCATACAACAAAGTACCTAAGGAGGTTCTATGGAGATGTTTGGAGGCTAGAGGAGTACATGTGGCGTACACTAGGGCGATCAATGATATGTATGTAGTGTACATACTATAAGAGGAGATCTGGAACACTTCCCAGTGATGATGAGGCTGCACCAGAGATCAACTTTTAGTCCATTCTTAATTGCCTTGATGATGGATGGGCTGACTTGACAAATTCAAATTCAAGGGGAGGTGTCATGGTGTATGTTATTGGCAGACTATATAGTCTTGATTGGTGAGACTCGCAGCGGAGTGAACACTAAGTTAGAGGTTTGAAGACATACTCTGGAGTCTAAAGGGTTTAGGTTGAGTAGGACCAAGACAAAATATTTGGAGTGCAAGTTCACCAACGAAAGCGAGCGTGAGACAGGCGAGGAGGTGAGACTTGATATTCAGGTCATTCCGAAGAAAAGAAGCTTCAAGTACCTCGGGTCTATTATCCAAGGAAATAGAGAGATTGTTGACTATGTCACACATCAGATGTTGAAGCTGCATAGATTATTTGTATTGTACCTATTATCATCAACCAAGGAGAAAATATAGAATGGGCGTATTGAGGCAGAGTGGATGAAATGGAGGCTCGCATCTGGAGTTTTGTGCGACAGAAAAGTGTCACCAAAACTTAAAGACACGTTTTATAGGGTGGTGGCAAGACCGACTATGTTGTATGAGGCGGAGTGTTGGCCAGTAAAGACGTCGCACATCCGAAAGATGAGAGTGACGGAGATGATGATGAGATGGATGTGTGGGCATAAAAGGAGGGTAAGACTAGTAATGATGATATTCGAGACAGAGTGAGAGTGGCCTCGGTGAAGGATAAGATACGGGAAGCGAGGTTTTGATGGTTCGGGAATGTACAGCGGAAAAATACAAATGCCCCAGTACGGAGGAGGGGTATAGGTGGGCCGAGGAAATATTGGGGAGATGTGATTAGACGTGACATGACGCATGTGCAACTTACAGAGGACATGCCCTTAGATAGAGAGTTGTGAAGGACACAGATTAGGGTAAAAGGGTAGTAGGTAGTCGAGCGTAGTCCTATTTACGCTTACAGACATGTAACTGTAGTGGGTCCGCTTAACATATCATACAAATAGGTGTAGTATTGCTCGATAGTCATCTGCAGTTTGATTTCTGCTGCTATGTGTTAGTTACTGCTTCTTTCTTTCAGAATGCGCTATCATGACGTGTTCACTTTTGATATCAGTATTTCTGCTTTAAATTTCTTGATTGAATCCGATTGTTTTCTCTCATTTTTGCTTATGCATATGCCTGTCTTGAGCCGATGGTCTCTCGAAAACAGCTGCTCTACCTACCAAGGTAGAGGTAAGGTTTGCGTACACTCTACCCTCCCCAGACCCCACGATGTGTGACTTGTTTTACTAAAGTTGTGGGTTTTATTCATTTTACCTATTAAGCTACTCATATTTTAAGTGGATAATATGAGTTGACCCATGTTTGACCCATTTTAAATGGATTGGGTCGGGCGGATATCCGTATTTTTTAATCTATTTTGCCGCCCCTAACGCCTTCTACCTACTAGCCTTCTACCTACTAGCCTTCTACAATAATCTGTGTCCGCTACAACCTCCTATCTAAGGTCATGTCCTCAATAAGCTATAGTTGCACCATGTCATGTTTGATCACATCTTTCCAATACTTCTTCGGCCTCCCTCTACCTCAACCTCTCCTGAAACCATCCATACCCAGCCTCTCACACCTCCACACTGTGGCATAGTGGTTCTCCCCTGCACATGCCCGAACCATCTCAACCTCGCTTCCCGCATCTTATCTCCACCGAATCTCCCCTGCACATGCCCAAATCATCTCAACCTCGCTTCCCGCATCTTATCTCCACCGAGGTCACTCCCACCTTATCATGGATAACTTCATTTCTAATCCTATCTTTTCTAGTATGCCCACACATCTATCGCAACATCCTCATCTCCGTCACTTCATTATCACTCCGCCCCATACAACATAGTCGGTCTAACCACCACTCATGTGTTTCTTTTCTCTTCATCGCTCTACCTTTACGATACTCTGCCAAATTTTCGTTTACATTTCCATTCAATTGGATGGCGTGGACTCTAGCTGTTGTCTTTGTGTATTGTTGATATGGAAACTTCTCTTATACTCAATTGTGCTGAAAGGTCTTAGTAGGGTCAAAGACTATTTGCCTCCTTTTCACTTTGAACTCTCAAATAGTGAGATATAAGAGAAGGAGAAAGATCAAACCCTTCTCTATACAAAGAGAAGAGAGGGAGATGATAAGGAAACATGACGGTAAGTGAGAAAAAAGGTGGGGAACGGGGTCAAAATAGTCGGGAGAAAGTATTACACCTTGAAGATGAGTTGACCCATATTTTACCCATTTTAAATGGATTGGGTCGGGCGGATATCCGCATTTTTTTAATTTATTTTGCCGCCCCTAACGTCTTCTACCTACTAGCCTTCTACTATAATCTGTGTCCGCCACGACCTCCTATCTAAGGTCATGTCCTCAATAAGCTATAGTTGCACCATGTCATGTTTGTTCACTTCTTTCCAATACTTCTTCGGCCTCCCTCTACCTCTACCTCTCCTGAAACCAGCCATACCCAGCCTCTCACACCTCCGCACTGTGGCATAGTGGATCTCCCCTGCATATGCCCGAACCATCTCAACCTCGCTTCTCGCATATACATGTCTAGCGGATCGACCCGGACCGGACCGGTTCTGGTCGATCCACCGCTTACGTGCGGATCCGGTTGAACCGGGCCCCTCTGCGTTTTTTTTGTAAATTTCAAAAATCTAACTAAATTCAAATTAAATATGTAATATAATAATATAATATAGTTTATAACTTTATACTTTATAGTTATATTGTAGTTATATAAACTATATTAATTTTTTTTAATTTTTTTTATTTCGAAAATTTATTAATTTATTAAATTAGTAGACATAAGATAAGTTAACAAATAACAACTAAAGAGATAATAAAATAAAAACTAATGATAAGATGTAAACTTTCGAACTTTCATTATTCATAATCTTAATTGTTAATAAGAGTACATAATGAAGTAATAATAATTGTTATTTACATATTATGCATCATTCTTGCAAGTTCTTCGTAATTTATAGGTTGATTGAATTGGTTATACTCCGTAGTATCTAAATCTGGAGTATTAATTCCAGTCCCGGTTGCGCTCCCGGTTTTCAAAATATTGTCGATTTCTTCATCTTCTGGAGAGTCAACGTCTTCATATCTTTGATCTCTGATCTGATCCAATTCCTTAAGCATACTAACACTTCTAATGTGCTTCCGCCCAATGAGTGACGTGTGTCTCCTATTTGATCTCGTGCCATAGCTGCTAGTACCGAAAATTGTCTTTTGTTATCCTGCCACCATTGTAAAGGTTGAAAGTTCTTCTTCGGCTCCGTTGGCTTTTCTAAATAAAACTGCATCTAATCACAATTTCGAGTTGTGCTTGCTTGTGTTGTTGCAAAAGTGCTCCATATAGATAAAGATTCATTTTCATCGTCTTCATCGAATCCTGCAGATGTAGACACAGAAGCAGAAGCAGAACTAGAAGGAGTATTAGTAGCAGAGTTGTTGTTGTCATGTAATGTAGCATAATAATCGTATAATTTAGCTAAATTAGTATCAAGTTTACATATGCAATCAAATGAAGATGGAGTTTCTGTTTCACATACTTTCATATAAGTATATAAACTAAATATTAAATTATGACAATCTACTTTTTTAACAGAAGGAGTTAAGACTGCACCAATACAATAAATATCAGGAATAGGAAAAAAAAACTTTTCAAACATAACTGTAACAACAGCTTTATATTTTATATTTGATTTTAAACCATAAAGTAAATATGAAATTTCAGCTATATGAGCTAAAACATTACAAACTGTTGGGTAATAAGATCCCGAAAATTCAACAGTAGCAGTGTATACGTAATTTTTTTAAAAGTTCAACAATTGATTTCCAAACATCGTCGGTTAACATATAAATCGCGTTCTTACAATGAGCATTTGAAACATGTGTTATGAGGTCTTTATACTTATAACATTCTTTTAAAAATAAATAAGTATAATTCCACCGTGTAATAATCTCTTGTGGCATGAATTTAGGTCTCAAATCAAATTGTTTACATTTTTCTTTAAATTCTATAAGTCTATTTTTTCTATTATTACCTTGAATAACTCCAACATCTCTTTTGACAATTTGTATTTCAGTTGCAAATAACTCAAGACCACTTTTAACAATTAAATTATAAATATGACAAGCACAACGAACATGAAGTATATCAGAAAGTGACAGTTCTAATTCCACTTTTAAAAGATCTACAATAACAGTATTATTAGATGCATTATCGAATGATATACAAAACATTTTTTTATAAAGATTATAATTTTTGACATAAACACAAATAGTTTCGCTTATATATTTTTCGTATGACTTTGATCCTTGTCATATGCAAAAGCAATAATACGTTTTTTCATTTTAAAATTTTCATCAATCCAATGACAAGTAATTGTTAAATAATCATAACCGTTTAAAGCATGCCCAATGTCTGCAGTAAAACTAACTAGGCATGGAAGATTACTGAACAAATATTGCAAAAAAATAACATAATCATTATAAAGTCTAAAAACATCGTCTCAGTACTACGAGGAACACCTGTAAAACAAGGATTATATACTCTTTAAATATATGTAATTAAATATGAAGAAGAAGCAAAAGAAAAAGGTAAACAACCTCCGACAATCATTTTTGCTAATTTAATGCGATCCTTCTTTGGATCGTACTTAGCCAACCCCCGTTAATGGGTTAAGTTGTTGTTGACCGGGTTCTAAATCAGTGGCAACACCCCATTGTATCAGATGATCTTTCAATAAATGCCTACCTATAGCCCTTCCCCCCGTCACCCCCCCTTCTCTTATGTTTGTAAGTTTTCCCACAAATATTACATCTAACTCTATCAGTGTCCCCAACTCTATCATAAAAGAGCCACACTTTACTCCTTTTTCTCCTTACTTCTGGTAAAGGAGGTCTACGACTACCACTAATAGTACCAACATTGACAAAAGGAACACTAGTAGGTGTAGGAGGTTCAGTTTTTTCAAGTTCAACAATATTATCTAATTGAACGTTATCATATTCATTATCTTCTATTCCAAAATCTTCTTGCATTTGATCATAGTCTATATTTTTTTTTAGATGATGAAGAACCTATAGATTTTTTACCCCTTGAACTAGATTTACGGCGCAGTCCCAACCTAATTTCCCTTAGCAAAGACATTATAAAATATTTAAATAATCAACAAATAAATATGACAATTTAATAAAATAATTAGAGAATGAAACGAGTGTACCAAACTTCGGGATTCAGAACTCAATTGAAACTCGAAGGCCGAAGCTCGAAGTCTTGCTACTTTGAAAATTAATAATAATAATAATAACTTGAGAATTGATAATATAGAGAATTAAGAGTGTATGAGAATTGAGAGAATTGTAGAAATAATTGTGTGATAAAAATGAAAAGAATGTAGAGTATGTATAGATTTTTTAAAGGATAGAAATGTAATTAACAAAAAATTAAAAAACAAAAAAAATAAAAATAAATTAAGCCAAACGGTCCACTGACCGTTGGCCCCTCCCCCAGCCCTAACGGTAATGTTACTGTTGGGCACCAACAACTTTTTTTTTAAAATTTGTTCCTTCGGCCGGACTAGCTAACCTGCAGGTTCGGTTTTCCCTTACCGGTTCAACCGGTCCGGATCCTTATCGGATTTTTGTATAACCCGTGCGGGTTGGGGTCGGGGCCAAACCAACCCCCAACCCGGTAAGCCTTACCGGTCCGGACCGGACCGGATTTTGTACCGGGTCGACCGGTCCGGTTCCGGGTCAACCCGGCCCCTTAGACAGGTATATTCCCGCATCTTATCTCCACCGAATCTCCCCTGCACATGCCTGAACCATCTCAATCTCGCTTCCCGCATCTTATTTCCGCAGAGTTACTCCCACCTTATCATGGATAACTTCATTATTTCTAATCCTATCTTTCCTAGTATGCCCACACATCTATCGCAACATCCTCATCTCCGTCACCTTCATCAACACTCCGCCCCATACAACATAGTCGGTCTAACCACCACTCATGTGTTCCTTTTTCTCTTCCATTGGCTCTACCTTATGCATACTCTGCCAAATTTTCGTTTACATTTCCATTCAATTGGATGGCGTGGACTCTAGCTGTTGTCTTTGTGTATTGTTGATATGGAAACTTCTCTTATACTCAATTGTGCTGAAAGGTCTTAGTAGGGTCAAAGACTATTTGCCTCCTTTCCCTTTGAACTGTCAAATAGTGAGATATAAGAGAAGGAGAAAGATCAAACCCTGCTATACAAAGAGAAGAGAGGGAGATGATAAGGAAACATGACTGTAAGTGGGAAAAAAGGTGGGGAACGGGGTCAAAATAGGTGGGAGAAAGTATTACACCTTGAAGAAGAATTTATTTCCCATGATTAGTTGCAACTGCAAGGAGTTTGTCAACCACGTATCAGAAATCTAGTAAGGTCCAATATATATTTTATGGTCAGAATAGCCATTTTCGCCTCCCAATTATGTCACAATTGTCTGATCAACTTCTTCCAACCACTTTGCTTTGTGCCATATTCATCAGTTTTTTTTGGTAACGAGCAACAGGTAAAGCTTTCTTTTTTTGTTTACCCTATTTCTAAGTGTTTCTCAGCCTGTTAGATCAACAAAATAATATAGTGAGACTGTGACTTATGTGAAAAAACTGAAGGTGAAACAAGGTAAGTTTCACTGCATATCTAAACGTGGGGTACTTAATTTAATAATATGATAAAAGCACACATCATGATGAAGGTATGAAAATATATGTAGTGAGATGAAATTTTATCTGAAAATTTAAAAATTATAGCAACTGTTGTATCTGGATTTTTGTTGCTTCAATTCCTCCCTAATTCAATAATTTCCTGTCTTGTACACCACATATGCAGGGACGAGCATCAAGATAGTATTCTGACATCAATGCAAACTATTATGGTTGTTCTCATAGAAGAGAGTGAAGATATTCGGGAGGATCTTTTACATGTCATTTTGTCGGTTCTAGGTCGCCATAAGAAGGTAAGTTTTTGTGTTGTATGATGAAATATCAGCAGAAGTTTTTTTTCTCTTTGGTTGCTTTATCCTGAAGAACTGCTTTTAACAATTTCTGTCAGGATGTTACAATAGCCGGAAGGGGGCTTGCTATGAAGGTGATAGAGCAGTGTTCAGGAAAATTTGAGCCCAGCATAAAGCAGTTTCTTGTATCTTCTATGTCTGGAGACAGCAGGCCAACAACATTTGAAATTGACTACCATGAAGTCATTTATGATATTTACCGTTGTGCTCCTCAGATCTTATCAGGAGTTGTTCCCTACATCACAGGAGAGCTACTGGTGCATTAATTTCTTCTTCCCATCTCTGTCATTTGGATCATCTTATTTTCTGTGAAGTAATGAAAATTATGTTAATCCGTGGTTTAGTTTTCAAACATGTCTTGACAATTTTTTTTTGAGAAATGTAACCTTTTGTATTGACTGTATAAATTCAGCACCATAACTGCAGCTGGATTTAAAACTATACAAACATCAAAAGAGAAAAAAGGGGAAAAGCTCCTATCCAGATCTATAATCTTTACACTTTGCCAAAAAAATCTACCAAGTCTCCTACTTCCCCCATAAATTTTGTTTACACCAAAATAGAACAAACTAAGGCAATTCATCCTAATTCTTTGAATGGAATTGCTAGTATCTGCAAAATATCTTGAGTTTCTCTCTTTCCATACTATCCACCAAATGCATGCTGGGATGATCTTCCACCAATCTTCCTCACCATTTCTCTTCCCCACATTCATCCAATTGTTCGACAGATCCATAGTAGAGCTAGGCATAGCCCAATTAATACCCAAATTTTCTTGACAACTTATTATTGATTGTTGTAATTTACTAGCCTTTGTTGTTCTCTCTAAATTGCTTGGTCGGCCTTTTAAGGTAGTTGGTGTAGTTTGATGGAATTTAGCTATTAGTTTTGTTGTTGTAGAATATCTGCAGATGTCAGTCTTGAAGTAGTTGACCAACTCAAGATATGTACCTAGATTCATTTATCTTCATTTGTAAAGGAGATCTTTTCTTCCCTTTCTTACTTCTGACGATCTAACGTACAAGCTTGAACATGACAGACAGATCAGTTGGATGTACGATTAAAAGCTGTGCACTTAGTTGGGGATCTTTTTGCTCTGTCGGGATCTTCTATTTCTGAAGCCTTTCAACCAATTTTCGTGGAATTTCTGAAGAGACTTACTGATAGAATAGTTGAGGTCAGAATGTCTGTTCTAGAACATGTCAAGGAATGTCTGCTGTCAAATCCATTTAGACAAGAAACACCTCAGATCATCTGTAAGAATATTGGAAATCCTTCCTTTATATTTATGTATTCAGTTGGTAATCTAGTTGCAACATGTTCCAGCTGTCCTCCGGGACCGACTGTTGGATTATGATGAAAATGTGCGCAAACAAGTTGTTGCCGTGCTTTGTGATGCGGCATGTAATGCCCTTACGTCTATGAAGGTTGATACAATTAAGCTGGTAGCAGAGCGCATTCGAGATAAATCTGTATGTAACATGTCTAGTTTTAAGAGTCTAGTTGACTTTGATATTGACAATTAATGCATTCTTACTCCATTTTCTGATAGCTGTCTGATCTTATGTATTCAGCTTCTTGTTAAAAGATACACACTGGAGAGGCTGGCTGATATATACAAAATCTATTGCTCAAACTCTTCCAGTAGCTCAGTTAAAGGCACCGACTATGACTGGGTCCCTGGGAAGATTTTAAGATGTTTTTATGATAAAGATTTCAGGTAACCTGCCTTGAATTGTTGTTTGCGGAATGATAAATTATGATTTTGATAAGTGAAATATCAATTATTTCCTTAGCTAAATGATGAGAAATTAGGAATTAAAGTATTAAGTTGTTTTATTGGGAATCTTAAGCATTTGGAAAGTAAAGCTTCTAATGGAAACACAAACCCCAAGTTATACTGTAGGTCCTAAAGTTGGGACTCCACACTCGTAACTTGTTCTGGGCGTACCTTAAATTGGAGGTTTGGAATCTGAAACTGCAACATCAGAAATTATACTTTTTTTAACCAGGTTCTGTCTGACAAGCACCCAGTAAATGCGTTATTGACTACTGTTTTTCTACAGATCAGACATCGTTGAGCACATTCTATGCTCATCCTTATTCCCTAATGAATTCTCAGTCAAGGATATTGTTAAAAACTGGGTTAGGGTTTTCTCGAGTTTTGATAAAATTGAGGTTAGAGCACTTGAGAAGCTGCTGGAGCAGAAACAAAGGTTTGTCATGAATGCCCGATCTTGATGTCAGGTGTTCCTGGATGTTGTTTCTGTCCTTTTCCTCACTTTTGTAGTACAACCTGAACTACATATTCATTAGAGTTTTGGATGGCGCTGCAGGTTACAGCAAGAGATGAGGAGGTATCTTTCTTTAAGGCAGATGCACCAGGTTTGCAACTCTTTCACTCTTTGTTCCTGAACAATAAAGGGCTAAAAGTGAACAATAAATGGCTAACAGAACTTTAATGTAAAATAATTGCAGGATGGCGATGCCACTGAGATCCAAAAAAAAGTTGTATTTTGCTTCCGCATCATGTCTCGTTGTTTCATTGATCCTGGAAAGGCTGAAGAGAGCTTTCAGATTCTTGATCAGTTAAAAGATGCTAATGTATGGAGGATATTAACAGCTCTCCTTGATCCAAACAGTAACTCTATTCGAGCTTCTAGTTCTCGGGTAAGGAGAATACCTAGTTTTGAATATAATGTAGGGTTCTCACTTCTTGTTTTGTCTACTGGTATATTAAATCCGCTGAAATGCCTAGGTATGTATGAGTACATGACAGTTTCCTTATGATGTTTTTCTCTGTCAGGATGAATTGCTTAAGATCCTTGGTGAGAAGCATCGGCTCTATGACTTTCTGGGCACACTTTCATTAAAGTGCTCATATGTACTTTTCAACAAGGAGCATGTAAAAGAAATCCTTCAGGAGACTAACATACAGAAATCTGCTGGAAGCACCGATTTGATTCTGTCTTGCACACATCTTCTTGTGGTAATTTAATACTAACTTGCTTCTTCTATATAAATTTATTTTTGTTGTCCTCATTTTTGCTTGCTAGACTTTATTATGACCTATAAAGGAGAGAATTGGAACGGAAGGCGCTTTTGGTTGAAGCGTGGGTTATATTGATAGGCATGGCCTATAGGCTATATTCTGGTAACATTGTAGCTGGTAATAGTGGTGCCTCACAGGCATCTATGATTGTCTTGCTTGCAGAACTATTGCATCCTCAAGAGTCGGCCTAACATTATAGTGCCCTATAAATCGTGAGCAACTCGATGCATTACTAGTTACTACCATCAGATGTCACTACGAAAATGTCATCTCTAATTTAATCAATTATCCATGTTTAGGAAGTACATAGTTTCCTTTTCTACGCCTTCCTTCAATTCATGTATTTCTTTGATGAACATTACAGATTCTTGCACGTTTCAGTCCATTGCTGCTTAGTGGAATTGAGGAAGATTTGATACATCTGCTTGAAGATGATAATGAGATAATTAAAGAAGGTGTCTTGCATGTTTTGGCAAAGGCTGGTGGAGCCATCCGAGAAAAATTGGGAGATTCTTCAAGGTTCACATTTGAAGCTTTCATGCTTTAGTGCTAGTTCCTTTCTGTGATATACTGAAATGTTATGCTTGTAACTTGCAGGTCATTAGACCTTATGCTTGAGAGGATTTGCTTGGAGGGAAGCCGGAGGCAGGCCAAGTATGCTATACATGCACTTGCATCAATAATGAAGGATGACGGGCTCAAGTCACTTTCTGTTCTATATAAGGTAGGTCATAATCTCACTATACCCATATAAATCACTGCCTATTAATTTATCCTCTCCTGAGCTTTATCTTCATCATATGTTGGTGAAATATTTGGGTATTACATTACTTGTGTAATGTGCAGAGACTTGTTGATATGCTAGATGAGAAATCACATTTATCTGCTGTGCTACAATCTCTTGGATGTATTGCACAGACTGCTATGCCAGTCTTTGAGACAAGGGAGAAAGAGATTGAGCAGTTCATAAAGAAAAACATATTAGAGCTTAGTCATGTATGCCTTCCTGAATTAATGCCAAATTTTGCGACATTGTTTACCTCCTCTTTTAGCATTCATCTAAAGGCAAACTATTCTTTTCAGATATCAGAAGGTAAAGCCAAAGAAAGTTGGGAGGACCGAAGTGAGATTTGTTCAATGAAGGTCAGATTTCACTGGTTTGGTTGACTCCATTATTATTTTCAGAATATGACTATATTCTAAAGGATAGATTGCCATTTTCATTCAATATTGATATGCAGATATTTGGAATTAAGACACTGGTCAAAAGTTATTTACCAGTGAAGGATGCCAACCTTCGGTTGGGGGTTGATGTCTTGTTGGGAATCCTGAAAAACATACTCTCTTTTGGGGAAATCTCAGTGCAAATTAAGTCAAGGTACTGCTACCGTGCAGGAACCACCCTCTTTTGGTGGTTTTGGGAATAGACGGATGTCCTTTGCTTAGTTTGTTTCAAGGCTTTCTTCCATAGGAGATTTGGCTTCATTTTCTCTTATCTTTGGCATTTTGCAGTTCTGTTGATAAGGCCCATTTAAGACTTGCTGCAGCTAAAGCTATGCTTCGTCTATCAAAGCACTGGGACCACAAGATTCCCGTGGATGTCTTTTACCTTACTCTTGGGACATCAGAGGTGAATTTTCTACCACCTGCAATACCTTAAATACATGACAAAGCCCCCGCTAGCTTTTTAGAGACAAATTGTATAAATAAATATTTCTTTTAACTGTTAATGCTACTAGGCCAGTTTCCCTCAAGTAAAGAAGTTATTCCTCAACAAAGTCCACCAATACCTAAAGGATCGTTATTTGGACCCAAAGTATACTTGTGCCTTCTTACTTGACTTGCGGTTTCAGCAGCCAGATTTTGAAGAGGTATGACTTGCGATTGCTGTACTGGCAGGGCTCTCTTGGTTATATGTTTACTTACTTGTTAATGACTTTGTTATCTCCCAATTATTGACAGATCAAGAACAACTTAAGTGATGTTATTCAGATCTATCAGCAGGGGAAGACACGTCAACTTTCTGCGCAATCTGAAGCTATTACCCCAGTTTCTTATCCAGAATATATTCTACCATACTTGGTCCATGCTCTTGCTCATCATTCTTCATTTCCTAACATTGACGAATGCGAGGATGTTAAAGTATTTGAACCTACTTATAGGTACAAGTGTTTCCTGGTCTTATTGATTGTTGCATTTATAGAACTTTAAAGAGCTCGAGGCTGCCTCAAAATGCATTTTCGTGATGAAACCTGTTATCAGCCTACATATCTGTAGATGCTGATGTTAGTTGTATTTGATCTTCACTTCATAAGCAGGTTGCTTAACTTAGGCTACCATAGTAATTTCCCCCTCCCCTCTCCTTTTACCACTTATAGAAGTCTTACCGCGATTATGTTGTTTGTTAAGAGTCCCACATCGGATATGGAATGAGAACATGGACTCCTTATATGGACTTGGATAATCCTCACCCTACAAGCTAGCTTTTGGGGTTGAGTTAGGCCCAAGATCCATTCTTTACATTGTTTATGGTGAGCTCTTAGTACTTTGCTTACTGAAATAGTATATGGTGGACTTCATCTAAGTGTAGTGCTTGCAGTATCCCCACCCCTCCCCCAAAGGGCGGTGCTTGGTGTATTGGATTTTTTTTTTTGGGGAGGAATGGGAGTGCGTACGAGTTGTTTACTTGCATAGCATAGGCTACCATAGGATTTTGTTTTCTCTTCACCAGTCTTTCTATAGAAGTCTTACTGGGATTATGCATCATTACAGTAAGCTCTTAGTACTTTGTTTATTGACAATACATGATGGACTCATGTAAATGTAGTTCTTGTTGTAACTTATTCCACAGAAAGGTGGTGCTTGGAGAATTGGCTTTTTTTTCTTGTGGGTTGGGAGGGAGCGTCTACTGGTTGTTTATTTGAAGAATAGGTTGGCCCAACGAGCTGTAGCCTTATGTGATATAACTGGGAAAGAAGGTGCATGATGTCACCAATTATTTCTGAATAAATTCAGAAATTATGCTGATTTGTTATAAGGAATGTGTACAGCCTGTACTTGTCCAACAAAGAAGGAAAAGGAGAATGTGATAATGGGAAATTAAACCTGCCTTTGCTACTATTGACAACGCTCGATGATCTATATTCTAAACGTTGGTGTCACTTTCTCGTTGTGTTAATCCTCATGACTGAATGGCTAAACTACTTCTCCTGGAGGTAAAGAAGGGTGCTTGTCATCTACTCTGGATGTATAGCTCCTTGACTGTTGAACTTATGTCTACGGTTTGATTTTTTTTTTTTCATACCTTTAATATTTTCTGCTTTTTAATTCTCTCCTGTCTTAATGAGGTCGCATTGTTTTTGATATGGTAATTTTATTGAGTAAAAACCAGGGAGTGCTGGTAGTTACATCCAAAATCATCAACCTACACAGTAATACTTCACAAGTTATATTATGAGTTGATGAAATTTAACATGGCTTCAGGAACATTTACAATAGCCATGCTGTTCCAAAAGTAAAGTAGATCAACTTAAAGACCAAGTGTAGAAACCTTGTTGTCATAAAAAGTCCTGGAGTTCCTTTCTCTCTAGTTTGATCCGCTAGACTAGCCTGCTGTTGGTATGGAATTCCATGTTTTGAGGGGTGTTTTGCTGATCCCAGCACTTCTCCAGCTTTGCAAAAACTGTGAGGTAGTATTTGACATTGTCCATTTGAGATCCAGCACACAGAAGAGCATATTCTGAATCCGCGAGGCCTCTTTACAGTGTAAAAAAGGCGGTTTGTGTCTTCATATTGTTCTTCATGCAGCACACATCTGTTGCAAATATCATGCGTCCTCTTTGTAGATTATGTGGTGTTAGGCAGGCTTCCTTAGCCACGAACCATGTGAAACAGTTGATTTTGTAAGGTGCACAACCCTTCCATATTTGTCTCCAGGGCCAAGAGGGAATGAGGGAACTGGTAAGGGGTCTATTCAACAAGGAGTAGCAAGACTTTACAGTGGATCTGATCTACCTCCCCTTCTCCCTTCCAAAGCATTTTATATTCCCTGTTATGTGGAGGTCCAAGTTGTTGTAGTAGTTGGAAGACTCATCAAAGTTCCCAGTCATTGCAATTCCTCCTAAATAGTATGTTCGACCCCTGATTGGACTTACATTCAGCAACTGTAGCATTGGGGTTGAACATGCTAAGATAAATAGAACGTTCCTCATTTTTTTTTCTAATGAGGACATTGTTGTTGATGTGTCCTTTTTGGTACCTTCTTGGTAATCCATAACAAAATCATTTACTATTTTCATATAAAAAACATATTATTATGCATATGTGAATATATTTAGAAGTTTCTAATTATTCAGTCTTTGCTAATGTTTTCATGTTGGAGGTGGAATAGTTTAATAATTTTAATTCATTAAGCGCGTCTTGAATTTGAACTAAGCATTTCATTGTATGAACATAGTAAGATGACCTTTTGAAAGAATCTAAAACATGTTATCGCATATTTACATTTTCTAATAAGCTTATTTGTAATACCTATAAATAAGCATTTGTTTGCAACTCTAGGCATACTCATCTCACTATTTGACTTTGGGCCAGCTGGACACATTTGGACTCTCCAATATTGGATCAATTAGTGGCATACTGACCTTTTAAAGATGTACCCAAACCCTTTATATGAAGTCAGTTGTACTGTAATTAAGTTGTTTGGCATTGTTTGTCGTCTGTCTGCAAGTTTGGCCAATGGAAGTACATTGTGATAACATTTTATGTAGATTCAGAAGCTGCATCCGGAGAAATCCTGGTTATTAAAGCTCTAATTTTTGTTGAAATATATGTGAATGTTTTGTTTCAGGCAATTGCACATTTTCCTCTCAATGTTGGTGTATGGAGATGAAGAGGTGAAATCTGAAGGTGGTATTAGTAGAGAGAAGGAAAGCATTTTAACGATTAATTCTATCCTTCACAGTATAAAACGTTCAGAAGATGCAGTAGATTCCACAAAATCAAAGGTAAGGAAGGATAGCTGATACTTGTTTAAATGTATCAATGCCTGTCATTCTACTCTTCAACTTTCTATCACTTAGTGAGAGCTGAATATATGCACAAGTGAAACAACGATAAGTGTGGACAGCTTAGATTATCCTGCTGTTTGATTGTATGAATACTTTTGCAGAACTCATATGCTGTCTCAGACCTTGGCCTGGCGATTACAAATCGGCTAGTTCCTAACCAGGATGATCTTAAGGAGTTGAAAGAATCAGTATCACTACCTCCGTCACTTTACAAACAACATGAGAAGGATGAAGAGAAGGACCAGTCTCTGGTATGCCATGTTAGACGCTACTTATTATTTGTGTCAGTAGACCTTCACATTTCAATATAACTATATTTCACAGGTTGAATGGCTGGAAAAGTGATATTCATCAGTATTTAGGCTTTGTTTGGCAGTGGTATATGTTTCTATTTTTTTTTGATGAAGTAAGATAATTTTATTACGGTTTAGTACCAAGAAGGTACTGCAATAGTACAAAAGATTAAAACCGATCCCAGCAACAGTTAAAACATCAAGGCATCCAAAAAATCCAAAAAGAAATGGAGTTTCCAGCGTACTGTTCTACACCAACAGTATTAATTTTGTATGCTATACTTCACAGCAACAGTGTGATGTTTTTTTTTTAAACTTCAAAGCACCTATTGTTTCTTCCCATCCAAATTGTCCACATAATGCAAAGTGGGATCAAAACATGATCCCAGCAATAGTTACAGCATCAAGGCATCCACATGAAGGATTAGTGCCTGTTTTTATAATGATGAATCTTATGTATCACTTCAGAAAAAGTGTTGCATACTTTTATCTTTGTGTTTGCTTCATCTATATTTATATCTGAACTTTTCTTCCTTAAAACATAAAATGTGTGATGTTCACCTTCTGTGATTTGACAGGTTGAAGTTAAGACATGGTTGGCTGATGAGAGCGTCATGGTTCACTTTGAATCAATCAAGTTTGAAACTAACGGAACAGTAAGCTTTGATACTAACATTTTTTTGCTAGTGATAATGATCACCTGTTGACTGATTATAATTCTTCCACTTTCTTATCACCAGCTGAAGTCAGAAATTACTGAAAACGAGTCTATGAAAGATAGTGAAGCCGAAGGAAATGAGGTGCCTTTGGGAAAAATAATGGAACGGCTTAAAGCTAGATCTAAGATTCGGAAAGAGGTGAAGGATGATTCTTCACCTGCTGAGGTGAGAACTGTAAATGATGTTGACATCTTGAAAGTGGTGAGGGAGATAGATTCAAATAATGTTGGTGATGATAATAAGTTGGATGCAAGCAATGGCCATGAATCTGCAGTCATAACTAAAGCCAGCAATAAACGTCAGAAAAGAAAAACAGGAACTGATATTTCTGTACCAAAAGGCGCAAAGCGACAAAGGTCATCTTCTTCTTCGGTCCATAAACTTTCTCCGAGACTCGAGGATTCTATTGAAGAGGAGGATGATCTTCAATCCATGTCAGAAGATAAGTCCTCAGAAGAATTTTTTTTTCAACCTGTTGGAATGGACAGCCGTGAAGTGAAAGTAAGTTTTTTAATAGTAGAATTGATTACAAACTAGATATATAATTTCATCTCTTTGAGTTCTCCTTGTTTGTTTGCTCCTGCAGAAAACTAAAGGAAACACAGAAGCAGTTAATACACATATCCAAAGTAATAACAAGTCAGGATCTCACAAGAAACAGAAGAAGAAAAGTGTAGCTGGACTGGCCAAGGTAAGTCTTCTCATCTGTATAGTTGCTGGTTTGTCGCCCCACCCACTCTTAGACATGTTTCTGAGTGTATCTGATACTTGTCCCTCTGTAATGAAAAGTAATATATTGTGGGTGTATATTAACCTACATGGTAGTGATAAGATTTAACTTTTGGATTATAAATAATTTGGCGTATTGTTTGGTGATCTGTGCTGGTTCCCTGCTAAACTCTATGGTCCAACCTCTATGACTAACTGTTAAAGGGAATATATTCTATCTTTTGTAAATTGTAAATCTGATTGATCCGCGAAAACCTTATACAAAACATTGTTTGCAGTTCTGTTACATTCCCTTTGACGAATGTGGTTTGAATTTCTTTAGTACCTTTGATCCCTTTGTAACTTAACATAACTGTGTTAATGCATCTTCCCTATACTGTGTGGGGACTTCGTTTTCTTTTATCTCTTGCAAATTTGAATGTCAGCTCCTGGTAAACAAGGAGGGGCACTGCGAAGATGAGTAGTGGATTGTCCCTTTGTCTTAGAAAAAAGCTAAATAAATACAGTCATCGGATAGTTGATGAAGAGATTGCCTTAATTTGGAGGATCTTAGTGATGTCATGGATCATATATGATTATGGATTTATCCATTCTAGAAATGAGAATGCTTTATAATAAGTTGTGTTTATTTGTGTGGCTGGCGGCGAGGAGTGTGATCTTAACAGCGGAAAAGAGGAAGAAGAAGATCACCTATGTAAGTTGGTGCTTCATGTTCAAGAGCTCGGGCGAAATTGTAGATCATCTTCTATTGCAATGCAAAGTGGCTAATAGTTTATGGAGGGGGGCTCTTAATTTGTTTGAGATGCAATAGGTGATGCCGGGCACAATGAAGGAGGTTTTGCAAAGTTAAGACTCACAGGAGGGGGGCGAGAAACCTAAGGGCATGGAGTGTTGCCCCCTTAGCAATCATATGGGTTATTTGGACAGAGAGAAATAAGAGGGCTTTTGAAGGGGTGGAACAAGAATTGTAAAAATGCAAAGTAGTATGTTGTCTCTAGTTTCGTTTTGGTGCACTTATGAGGTTCCTATTTGTATAAGAGAATTGGATCTTTTTTTTTTGAGAACCATATTTTGGTGTAGGTTCTCTTCTTTTGGTATATGTCTTGTACACGGAATTTCCACAATTGTCAATAAAATTATTTACCTTATCAAAAAATAATAAGGTATACGGAAAATGAGTATTAGACCAGTTTTACATGGTTGCTTTCTAGCACATTGGTACTTGGACCGTCTGTAGCACTTTTTTTTTAAACTGGTAAATATTGTATTCCGGACATGCTTGGAGACCTTTAATAAGTAACAGACAGAGTAAGACGAAATACTTACAGTGATTCTAATAAGTCTACAAGTTGATCTAAATCTTCTATTCCTTCCTCTTTACACAAAATAAAAGATACTATACAATTCCACTTGACTTTTTGAATGGAATTGGATCTATCTTCAAAACATCTCTCATTTCTTTCTCCATACAGTCCACCAAATGCATTGGGGTATTATCCTCCACCACTTCTGGCTTTTGCTACCTCCTCTTCTGATCCAACAACTTAGTAAGTCTGCAGTGTGGCATGGTCCACTTTGTCTCTGTGAGGCTGAGAAAAAGTGCCATATTTGTGCTGTGAATTTGCAATGCAGAAATAGATGTTTGTTAGTCTCATCTGTTTCTTTGCAAAGAAAGCATGTGGAAACTATGATTTACCCTTTTTCTTCAAAACTCCATGAGTCAAACACACTCTCTTGGCTACCATCCATGTGAAGCACTTTACTTTAGTTGGTGCTAAGCTTTTCCATATGTTTTCCATGCTGCTTTCTGGTACACCCCATTCTGCGTCTGTAGCACTTGCTGTGTTAAGTTTTTCCTCCGTACAGAACTTTTATGGTGCCCTACCAGAAATATTCCATCAATTGGTGTGGCATAAGTTCCTTTTATAGGAGGTTTTGAGAGTGCAGATTATATAGCATGAACAACACCAAGTGAGCTGTCTTTTTTTGGTTCCGGCCCCTTGATTCCTGCATCACAAAGGATAAACATCACATATGACTATCAAGCTACACGTACGAGTTATTGTCTAAAAAACTTTTGACTTTTTTTTAACAATCAGCTTTATTGATAGCCAGTCTGTGGATAATCATATTCTACTAACAAATTGGTTGCGAATAATCTGTAGAATACAGGAAGTCTAAAGCACCAGCATGGTGATGACATAGTTTTGAGGCAAAAAAAGGTTCAATAAACTTCTAACTCTTCAGTGTGTGGGTGGGGTGGGGGGGGGGGGGGTGGACAAACCCCCTCCCCCGGGTGAAGAAAAAAAGAAAACCAAATGAGTTATTTTCCCAAGTGTCTTTTTCCTTTTCAACCGTATACTGACTAAGCGTTGCACCTCATCTCTGTTTTGAAATTTCCCCTTTTATCTAATGCTATTTTGGGCCTAGTAATTAACTTTCTCAGGCGCGGTTGTAAAAATGCCCTTAGGAGGAGAGCACAAAATGTTTAGACTGACTCTGCATGCTTGTATTCCTACTAAATATAAATATTCCCTTAGCATCTGTTGTAGTCGTGTTGATTCTCTTCTCCAAATGACTTAATTGTGTGGATTATATAACTAATTGTTTGTTGTTTATTTAATTTCGTTAACACTTATTAAGGTAGTTGGCTTAGGTATAGTTTTGCAACTTTTGTGCTGTTTATACCTCTTATTCTTTTTTCTAATCCAAAGTTTCATGTCTGCAATATTTGCATATTTTCTGAACGTATTATTTGTTAATGCTTTTACCTGGATTTTCTCTAGTGCACGTCAAAAGGTGATACAACTCCCACTGTGGGCTTGATTGGTTGCAGAATAAAAGTTTGGTGGCCCATGGATAAGAAGTAAGTAGCTCTTAACTCGAGAGGAGTTAATGTTCTTTCTAGTTCTTTCAAGCTACGTTCTGCCACAGCTTTCTTGGAGATCATTCCTTTTTGTTTTTTCCTTGCATGGTTAAACTTCCTTTTATGCCACAGCTCTTAACGCATCATGGTTATCATTGTTGCTTCTTCTCATATCCTCTTATTCTTTTGCTCAACTTTTGTTGTTTGTCTTCCATTACTATTGTGCTCATAGATCATGGGTATTTTGTCTGAGTTTTCTTCTATAATCTTTACTCTGATTGTGGTCTGATATTTTGGTTAATGTGGCCTTCAAGATTATTAGCTTAGTGTTCTAACTCCAAGTATTTGATAGGTTCTATGAAGGTGTTGTTAAGTCTTTTGACACTCAGAAAAGCAAACACGTTGTAAGCTGCATTTCCGATACATCAGATTTTTGTATTTCTATAGTTAACGAACTTACTGCAATTCTTTTTAATATGTCACCTTCTATTGATTGTTTGCTATGATTTGTTATCAAATGTACCAAAGGTGCTATATGAGGATGGTGATGTAGAAGTCCTCCGATTGGAAAAGGAGTGTTGGGAGCTTGTTGGTGGTGTGCAGAAGCCTGTGAAGGTACGCTTTTCCATTTAGAGTAACTTTTTATTTTTATTCTTACAGTGAAGCCATGCATTATGGCTTTTCTGATCGCATTTGGACACCATTTACAGGGTTCAGATTCCAAAAAGGTTTCACGCTACGAGAAAGCGTAAGTGATTCATTTGCTTTAGTAGTTACGTTTTAAAAAAAAAAATCTTTTTGTGATTATTGCAATCCCTTTTCTTCTTCTTACAAGTTCAGGGGATTCCGTTTTATATGGTACTTGAAAATGAGGAATTGTATTGTTGAGTGTTTGAATTGTGTTGATGGTACTTCTCTTGTTGAATGCTGTGGATATCATACCTCAGGTTGTATAGTTCTTCTCCCCATTGAAGTAGACGGGTTGGTATAACGAGTGTTTCTGCCTTTGTTGTTCCAGACTATTATTAAGTGTTGACGACTACCTTAATTCTTTTCTAAATCTTGAACTTTTAATGTCTTTCACGAAAGAACTGTTGACTTAGCATAAAGTAGCTCTTTTAAGTCTTATGCATTATGCAAATAAGCCGTGAGAATAAGTGGATATCTTCATTTATATGTTCCCTTTTAGTTTTGTTTATGTCTTCCGGCGCCTTGTGTATTTGCATCATAGAGGAATTATACATATCTTTAACCTCGTCTGCATTTAATGACTGCAGATCTGGAGAGATGAAAAATAAAGCTCTTGCTGCCTCCAGACAAAAGAAAGAGACAGATAAGATGTGAGCTTGATTCTGTAACTTGATTGCATAATTTGTTTGTGTATTTCCTATTTGCCTTACGTATTCTGTTTTGCTGACAGGCCTCCATTATCACAAGTACGAGGGAAGAGAACTCCAAGGAAGAATTTGAAGTATGGACACAAAGGCCCATCAAAATCTTCTTTGAGCAGAAGAAGCCTGCTTTTAGGCAAGCCGTTGGCAACCTCAAAGTCCAAGGTGGACAATTTAAGCTCAGGTAAAGCTCTTGTGATTCTATTTTGCTTTCAATTTCTTGATTTATTATTCTTGTTGTCATTCTACTTAATCATATCATTTTCTCCTTGGTATATTCTGTTATGCAATGGTCAACAAATGAAAGGAGAGAGAGAGAGAATTGGATATGAAAGTTCCTCCAAGTTTAGAGTACTTCTCTAAGTTAATTTTTAACCCAAAGAACAAAGTTACTACCTTTTCTTTAGTCTCATGGGAATTGATAGAAGAAAATGAAAGTTTCTTTCAGTTGTGGCCTTTTGAGAAATGTAACGCCCCGAACCATGGCCTGAGCGAAACACGACACTCGGTACCTGCATGTGACCGAGCGAACCACATTGATGTTGAATCAACATGGGCATCCAACGCATGCACTAAAAATGATAATAAAACATGCTGAATATAATCTGAAAATATATATTTTGTGAAAGTATCTGAAAATATGTTAAGTTTGAAAATCAATGCTGACATGACATACTAAACTAGTCTATGAAATCTTTGAACATGAGTCTGACTGCAAAACTATTTACCAGAACAAGGCCCTGACATACCTCTACTATAATGCATAATCATAAACATAAATAGACGGACACCCCGAATGAGATGGGGCTCACCAAATAGCTGGTATTGAAGCAATTCTAACGAGCAGAAACATGTATAAATCTGTAATAAACTAACTTCCGAGAGAGCAACTTTCGCCTCGGTAATTACCTAACGAGAGATCCGATGCAAAAGTAATCCTTTACGCGAGGAAATGCATGATCTGACATGCATGTGAAACATGTATAAAATCTGTAAAAATGCATGTCCGTAAAACTGTGGGGAGAGCAGTAGTATAACCGACAACATGAATCACCACGTGAGTACGTGGAGTCTGATACCTGGCCCGACCAGTAGAGCGCTCCCCTACCTTGCCGGGGTATGGGACATGAACATGACATAAAAGGATCCAATATGCAATTTGAAGGTATCGTCCTCTGGCGAGCGACCCTATCCTACAGTGACATACTTAGTTTCAGGCTATCTGACCCTTCTCGATAAACTGTGCAACTTCCAAAATATGTACTTGAAAATAGTGGCTTGTAAGCCCATAGAGTTTCAAAATATGTACTTAGTTTCATGAATCGTAATAGAGACAAATATATATATACTTCATGGAAAACGAGGCGTGATAAGAACATAGATATTCCCACACTCTACATACCTTAGTCGCTCCAAAATTTAAAGAAAAGTTCTGAACTATGGAATAAGAAATCCAAAGCTTTGAACTTGAAATCTTGAGAAGAGTTTTCACCGATTTTCTTAGCTACTGTTCATAGCTCAAACCATACTGTTGTGGACCTCCGATCTCCACCGTTCACATTTAAGACCTATATGTTGTGACCACTCAATTAAAATTTGGGCTCGATCAAACGGTTAATTTATTGGAAAACGCCAAAGGAAGCTCGCTGGTCGGAGGGAAAATCTACAACAAAATCACTATGGTTTTGCGTTTGATGGAATGCATCTAAATCAATCATATTTTATTGATTATACCAACTATTAAATGTCTAAAACATAATAATAACTTCATATAATCTATTAATGATTTAGGGGTTTACATTTTTGATGAAATCCCAAAGCTCCATTCCAAATTCGACCTTGAATGAATTTTTCTAAAATCTAGCGATATTGTTAATTTAGTGTTAACTTAATGTAATTGACATAGGGATTTGAATAAGAACTCACTTGGTCGAAAATCCTCACATACGTTTTAGGGTTGTATTTATAGGTTATCATAAAAGGTTTGGACTTTAAAACCTAATCCTACAAGGATCGGGATTTCTATTTTACACGTCCTCAGTAAATCGGCCATAACTTTTCGTATAGAACTTCGTTTGATGTGGGCCTTATATGGATGGAAATGTATTTCAAAGGGATACAACTTTCATGAAGGAAGTTTTCCCAAATTCCTTATAGATTTATCCGTACACTCGATTTAAGCGAGGTCTGCTTCAAACTCACTTTAAAACATGCTCCGTAGAGTAGCTTCCGATTCTAATTTTTTCTAAGACTCTTCTTATGCCTTGATTGGTTTTCAAAACACTTTCTACACTCATCTTGGTTCCATCATTTTCCCATCGTATGCTTCAAACCATAGCCCGAAGTTACGAGGTGTTACAAGAAACATTTGAACGAGTGGGATACTTTAGTGGCAATATATCTTTCAAGATAGGGGATGGGACTAGGGTTAATTTCAAGGGATACAAGTGGTGTGGAGACACGACTTTTTTTTTGATAACCGATGGTGTGGAGACTAGATTGATCCACATTCCCAAACATCTTCAGGATAGGAAGATTGAGGAATCCCAAGCCTCATTGAAATGCTTTAAAACTAACTCCATCATTAGAAAAAAAAAACTTGAAAATGGGAGATATATATTGGAAAGAAATTACAAGTGTCTATAAAGTCAGAAACTTTTGCTTGTTTCCCTTTTTGTGACAGCTGTTAGTAAATTGTCTTCTTTTTATTTCTCTTGCAACTTCAACTGAAAATATTGTGAGAAAACATTAGACGACGGTTTAAAATTTTGTAAGTTATTGCAAAGATTAGACGACAATGACAATCTAATATAAGGAATCACATCATCACCTCCTTCTTGCTCTTTGGCTTTATTAGCGTCAGCTTGTTTCGGTGCTTGCCCTTTCTTTGTTGTTTTGTTGGTAAGGTTGAGCAACATATGAGTAAATATTAGACTAGAGTCTAACCTTCCCCGAAAGGGAATTTTTCAAGGGTTATATTTGCACAACTTTTTAAAATAGGTACAAAAATAAATGTGGCCTAAAAAAGGGACATTTGCAGAAGTCGGGCAATAATTTGTCCTCGTGCCACAACTATTCAAAAGTAGGAGGGAAATAGAAAACTTTTTATCTCTTAATTTTCAATCTAGAGTATGAAAAGAGACGTTCTTCTAATCACTCTCTTTTGGTTTCTCATGATACCCAGAAATAGCCTTATTGTTGTAAATTTATAATCAACGAGTTTGAATGAGTTGAGGATAACCATGGTACTCGTGTTGCGTTGACCACAGTTAAATCTACACTGGCATCTGTTTCTGCTCTTACGAGGTTGTCACTAGGAGCTCCTGTGTTAATTTACTTGACGATCTTAAACTTTGTTGTCCCATTCCACTGGATTCCTTTCCCTGTTGTGTTCTTGCCAAATGATCCTTTTTCAGTAATCTTAACTATTGCTGCTAAATCAAATTTATAATGTTCTCGAGTAGTATCAGAACTTCCATTATGTCTTGCTGAGGTAGCGTAATTTTGACAGTTTTCATGATCTCCCCTAACTTTCTAATCTGACATTTGGATTTACTAGGTAATTCAGAAAGTGAGCAGAAAGAGAGTACGCATGAGAGTTTGTCTGAACAGGAACTGTCTGACAAGGATGAGATATCATACTCTGATGAGAAACCAGGGGCTGATGCTAACAGGTCAAGTGGTGAGGAAGAATCGGAAGAAGAGAATAAAGAATTTGAGGATGAACCTGGCACCCCTCAGGATCCTCGTGGATCAGACGAGGAGATCTCTTCTTCACATGAGAAACCACAGACAGATGTATCTACAGAGAAGTCGAATGATGATGCTGAAAGATCAGATTCTCATGGGAGTATAGGAGATGATGCGGACAGTCATTCAACTGATCCAGGCGACTCTGAAGGGGGTTCGGCTGTTAAATCTGATGAAGAATTATCCGACGATGAGCTACTTGTAATGCCTATTCTTATTCACTATTTATTGAAACTTAAAATTCTTCATGACTGATAGTTTAGTAATAAATTATTGTCATACACAGAGCACGTGGAAACAACGAGCAGGGAAATCAGCCGGAGGGAAGTAAACCAGCAGAAAAGGCCATCATGTGATCCTGGCTAATGATTTGTAGAAATGCAGCATTCTGGAGAGCACGTGGCATCAAGCCAAATACAGTCATCCTAAGAAGCTTGCTGCAAGAAGATGATACTATTAACAGTGACATTAATAAGTTTATGAAGTACAGTTTACCACATAGAAAATGGTAGGGCACAGGTTTATTAAAAGGTAGGAAGTAAGGACAAGAATGTGCATTCCCGGAGTCTGTGTAGCTGCGGTTTAGAGGTAACTGATATGAGTCAATAGCTGTTGTCTTAGGCATCGTACAGCTCTAGTTTAGTAAGTTAGCATTAACTTACCCAACTAGCCGATCCTGTGTTGCAGCTCGGTTTTTGTTGTAGTTTTGTGTCTTCATTTTGTATATTTTGTTGTTTAGAGTAGTAATAGAATCGCGTCTGTTCGTAGTTGCTCCTTTTATATGACTCGTGGATTCTCGTGAACTGTAGATTTGTAAGCATTTGTGGTGTATGGAATTAGTAACATTTGCACGCTTTTCGTTTTTTATTTGCTTCTGAATCTGAACATTTGTGAATGCAAGGTGGTAAGAATTAGCTTTGAGAATTTAGAGGCGCCACTCGAAGTCTGTTCTCTCTGGATATTTTATCTATATATGAACAATTATAAACCTGACTATCACTATTTTGGAGATTCCCGTTTAATTACCTAACATAATTATATTTACCTATTGTATACAAAGTTTAAGATCTACTCACCCCCCCCCCCCCCCCCCAATTTATGCCCTAATCTTCCCCATTTTCTCAACTCGATTTATAATAATAATCTTATTTGATACTAATCTAGATTTGCTTAATGCGTTGGTTCTTGGGGAAAGTACATGGATGCGCCCCCTAGGCAAAACAATTGCCCGAAAATGTCTCACTTTCATGCCCCTAAAATCAAATCATTATCCGGGTGCTTCCAAAACTATCTTAGCAACATAGTATCGTCCTATTTCTTATATACCATGATGGTTTCACAAAAAACTTCTTTCATTTTTTCAAAACCGTCGTCATCCTTCTATAAAACTCATATACCATATATAATATATTGATTGGGTATCATAGAGAATCATGTTCATTTATTCAAAACAAATAGTTTTCTCAAAAAAACCTTTATGATACCATCAACTTATATACATATACTGAGATAGTATCATTAAGGATGACATCAATCATTCAACGGGACACTCTTAAATCCTCCATAATACCATCATAGTATATTTCAAATATTGAGATGGTATCATGGAAGTCTGATACTATCATAATATATAAAAATACTGAGATGATATCATGGAATAAGAGTTTTGGGTGAGGGAGTATCCGGGTAAATATTTTCGATCGGCTGATTACAAGTAAATTAGTTTATGAGGGGGTATGACCGGGTAAATATTTTATCTTATATGAGTATTTTGTATTATTTTTTCTTGATTCTTTGATGGTCATATCTTCTCCGTAACAAGCAAACCGCACGTAAGTCCAAAATATATTCACAATTAACATAATAGCTTATTTCATATGATCAAGAAAAATCTAAATGAATCTTTGAACATTCGCACAATCCAAAAAAAATATGTGCTTGCTGCTAGATAATTTTTCGTTTTGAAAATCAGAAAGAAATACATATCATTCTAGGTGAAGAAACAAATAAAGTCTTAAGATTAAATGAAATGACAGTAAGCTATGCTACTTGGACTTGCTGGAGCACTTTAATTACATGTATTCCTCCACTTTTAACATATTTCATGGTGCTGCTTTTATTTTTCTCAAATATTCATAGCACATATATTTCTCTTTAATTTATAGCAATGAATAATTTATTGATATTTCTTTTTGTGAGTCTGTTTCATATTGAGGGGGTAAAGCTTTACTCTGCCGAATTGAGGAAATGATTTTTTCTGCTTTGTGACAAGTTCTTAAAGTTTCAATTTAATTGTATGTTTGATACGATAGAAGTCATTTTTCAAAGAATGTTCTTCAAAAAATAAGTTAATTTTCTTATTGTTATGCACCGTACAATCCTCACATATATGCGTGGGAAATTATGAAAATAATAACTTATGGTTGATCAAATTTTCATAAGGTACTTTCAATAAATAAACAAGCACACGTAAGAGTAAAATTTTAATTACGCAAATACGATACTGAAAGAAATAATTTCTTAATTATTCTTATTGATGAAAGGTGTATATATACAAGTTATAATAGGAAAATCCCTTTCCTATTCTACATCTAAATCCTTATTCTATATGGAGACTAATCATACAATTATGGTAAGACTACGAGACTAATTAATATACAAGTCTATTATAAAAAACATACCATAACTAAATCCTACACGTGATGGGCATATTTAACACACCTCGCAGATCATGTGAGCGGTCTTCGTCTGGCGAGGCCTCTAAAATCTTCAAAAAGGACCGAGGGAAGACCCTTTGTAAAGATGTCTGCAATTTGATATCTGGAAGGGACATGACAAACGCGTACTTGTCCTCGAGCTACATTTTCTCGAACAAAGTGAATGTCCATCTCTATATGTTTAGTGCGCTGGTGCTGAACCGGATTACCAGAAAGGTAGATGGCACTAACATTATCACAATACACCAAGGTAGCTTTCTGAATAGGACAATGGAACTCTAAAAGAACATTACGTAACCAACATGACTCAGAGACCACATTGGCTACCCCTCGATACTCGTCCTCTGCACTCGATCGTGACAACGCAGATTGACGTTTGGCAGACCATGAGACCAAATTATTTCCAAGAAACATACAATAGCCAGACGTAGAACGCCCGGTGTCCGGACAACCACCCCAATCAATATTTGTATAGAATTGTATAAGAGACAAACGTAGACATCGACGAAGGATACAAATGCAAGCCATAATCAAGTGTTTTCTGAACGTACCTAAGAATGTGTTTGAGAGCATTCATATGTTCAATCCTGGGGTCATGCATAAACAAACACACATACTGTACGACATATGTAATATCAGGTCGCGTAAACGTAAGTTACTGAAGGGCCCCTGCAAGACTACGATAGTGGGTAGGATCCTCATAGGGGGAGCCACATGAAACGCTTAACTTGGGTTTAGTATCAACTGAGGTAGAAGTGGACTTACATGATGACATCCCAACCCTAACAATGATCTCAGTTGCACATTTTCTCTGTGATAAGAACAATCCATCTGCATGGTGAGTGACAACAATCCCCAAAAAATAACTCAATGGCCCCAAGTCTTTCATGGAAAACTCAGAGCTGAACATTGTCATAATAGACTTGCGTAATGTGTCAGAAGATGCAGTCAAGATAATATCATCCACATATAATAGTATATAAGCCATCGAAGAACTCTGACGATATATGAATAATGAATTATCAGACCTACTGTGATATAACCCAATAGTCGAAACATAGTCAGCAACCTCTTATACCAAGCCCGTGGAGTATGCTTAATCCCATACAAGGACTTCTTCAACAAACATACATGATGAGGATATCGAGTATCCTTAAACCCCAAGAGCTGATACATATAAACTGTCTCCTTGAGATCACCATGTAGGAAAGCATTCTCCACATCTAGCTGATGAATGAGCCATGCTTTTGAAAGAGCCAAGATGAGCATAATGCGAATGGTAGCCGGCTAGACCACTGGACTAAATGTCTCACCACAATCAACCCTAACCTGCTGAGTCTTACCATCACCTACAAGACGAGCCTTATGCCTCACAAATGAACCGTCAGAATTATCTTTATGAGCAAAAATCCACATAGACCGAATAATATTAACACCAGATGAAAGAGGTACCAACTACCACGTCTTATTATTAATAAGAGCATTATATTCATCGATCATGACAATTTTCCAATTTGGGTCATTTAAAGCAGACACAGGATTTCGGGGTAAGAGTGATTTAAGAATATTAAAATTTAAATTAAAATGTCTTTTTGGTTTAAAAATACCCCGTTGACCTCGGGTGACTGGGCCATGACTCGGGGCTGCATTGAGTGAATTTTGGAAATTTTCGGGAGACGTGACGGGTGGCGTGCAATGATCCTCATCGCCCAAGATCGAAACAATGGACACGGAAAGCGATGGACCAGTTCGAGTGGGCTAGGCCTGAACGGAAGCTGGTCCAATGACGGCACTTGGGTCAGTTTGCTGTGCTAGTGGGGTGGGACCAACGGGCAGTGAGCCTGCTGGAGAAGTTTGGGTGCGGGACATATCCAAAAAATGGTGAATAATATATCGGGATATATCATCATTCAAAAAATTATACAAACTAGGCACGTGATTATCTACCTTAGAATATAGAAATTGGGACTCATAAAAAATAACATGACGACTAATAATGATTCATTTGGATGACAAATCAAAGCATTTATAACCACAGTGATTTGACGGATAATCCAAAAAACTCAAGTGGTAGAACAGGCCTGAAGTTTGTTAATTGTGGTGAACGGAAAACGTGGCTAACATAAACACCCAAATATCCTAAGATGTGAATGAATACGAATGAGTCTTATGGGAAAATTCCTGCTCAAGTTGTAACAACTCTGGAGTTCTGATTATCTTGGATTATGTCACGCAGTCTATCCAAAGCAGCCTTTGTCGTAGCATTTGGCTCAATAGTCATTTGCAATAGGTCGGTAGAGATAGTAAAGTAAATTCACTGAGGTATGATGACATCAAGCGTCGTCCACACCTTTGGATCATCCTCGCATTTTGGCACCTCAGTATCCTCAGGATCCGTGGGGATTATGTGATGTATGACTTGATGCGAGCGTGCGTGAATCTTGAATAGTTCGGCCCACGTCACATATATGACGTTTTCTATTTCAAGAACAAGAGGGATATGATTCTTGATGTTAAAAACTGTAAGGGCAAGATGTAACATGTTCTTTGATGTAGACATATTGATAGAACAATATGTGATTGAGGGATTTGGGAGAAAGAATTTTGAAGGGAAGGTACTGTTTTTGGCTGAGAAAGTGGCACAAAAACCGAAAGGTATTTTTGAGAGAAGCAGAAACAATGAAGGAAAAAATACTTAGACTTCTGATACCATGAAAGAAATAATTTCTTAATTATTCTTATTGATGAAAGGTGTATTGTTACAATAGAAAAATCATTTTCCTATTCTACATCTAAATCCCTATTATATATGGAGACTAATCATACAATTATGATAAGACTACATGACTAATTAATATACAAGTCTATTATACAAAATATACCATAACTAGCCTTGTATTATGGACCCACGATATTTGAAGCTTCAGCTTTTGAGTATAGTTTATGCCACAATCTTCAATTCCACATCCGTCTCCTGCATCACGTCACTGAACTTACACTCTATATTCTACGTCTTAGTCCTGCTTAACCTGAATCCTTTAAACTCTAAGGTCATTCTCCAAACTTCAAACCTATCCTTAACCCCGTTGCGTATCTCATCAATCAAAACCATGCCATCTGTAAATAACATACATCATGACACATCTTTTTGAATCTGTCGAGTCAATTCATCCATCACTAAGTCAAATAGAAATGGGCTAAGGGCTGATCCTTAATGCAACCCCATCACAAACGGAAAGTGTTCAAAGTCACCTTTCATTGTCCTAAACCTGGTCTTGGCACCCTCATACATGTCCTTAATTGCCCTAATTTAGGCCACCGACACACTTTTAGATTCCAAACATCTCTAAAGGACCTCCCGAGGGACTTTATTGTATGCTTTTCTACATCAATGAACATCATGTGTAGATCTTTATTTTTGTCCCTATACTGCTCTATTAATTTCATGATAAGATAAATATCCTCTGTGGTCAATCACCCCGACATAAATTCGAACTGATTTTGTAACGCCTCGAACCATGGCCAGGGCGATCCATGGCACTCGGTGCATGACTGTATGTGAACGAGTGAACCACATGACTTGCTGAATCAACATGAGTATCATAACATGCAATATTAATGATTTAAAAAATGTAAAACTGATTACTAAAATATAGTCTGAAAATATATTGTGGATATATCTGAAACATAATAAGTCTGGAAATCAATACTGACATGACATGCTAAACTAGTCTAGCCTATGAAATCTCTGAACATGAATCTAACTGCTAAAATTGTCTACCAGGACAGAGCTTTGGCATACCTTTACTATAAAAATATATAATGAAGATAACTAAACTGACACCCGAATAAAATGGGGCTCACCAATAGTTACAAATGGAATCCCAGCGAACTAATCCTTCATCCTGAAACTCAGTACATGTACTGTGAAATGCATGTCCTGGGAAAAAGGGTCGTAAGTACATTTGAATTGTACAATATGTAAAGCAACTGAAAGAATAAGTAGACACATAAAATAATAGAAACATGAAAATTAAAACTGAACAATGAATATGAACACGATTTAACATGGATGTAAAAACATGTATAAAACTTGTATGTTTGTATATTTGTATATATGTATACATATGAGAGAGCATTAACAAAACCAATATGTAACTACCACATGTGAACGTGGCGTCTGACCTCTGCCCGATCAGCTAAGCCATCTCGTACCTTGCCGGAGTAAGAGATATGAACATGACATGATAGATTCAATAATCCCACAAAGAGTTAACATGAATGTATCGTCCTCTGGGAGGAGTGCTCCTTATCATATGTTGGCATACATAGTATCAGGTTGTCTAAGTCTTCTTAGTAATATGTGCAACTCCCAAAACATATACTTGAATATAGTTGGCTTGTAAGCCCATAAATTTCATGAAAATATAACTTGTAAACATGATTTCATGATAATAAATATGTAATATAACTTGTGTAAAATATGAAAATATGTATACTTTCATGGAATTGAGTAATAATAGTTCATGACTTGTATTTAAGAACCCATGGAATTCAAGGTTATGTGTATTCATGGATTGCATATGGATTCCTAATAACCATAATTAATTAGCAATACAACATGGTATAACATGATACATATAGTATAGGGTTGTCATGAAATTGGAATAAAAACTATAATTTATGGACTTTCATGGTTTCATGGAAAAAGGCGACATGAGGAAGAACAACGATGTTTTCACACGTAGATAAAAGCTCTACATACCTAGTCTCTCCAAAATTTGAAGAAAATGTCTGGACTTTTGAAGAAGAAACCCAAAACTTTGAACTTGAAACCTTGAGAAGAGTTTTCATAACTATTGTTCATAGCTCAAACCACACTGCTCCAGACCTCCAGATCAGATCTCCATAGTTCACATTTAATACCTATATGTTGTTATCACTCAGTTAAAAAGTGGGTTCGATTCAACGGTTAAATTATCGGCAAACGCCAACGGAAGCTAGCTAGTTAGAGGGAAATGTATAATAAAATTACTAGAATTTTGCGTTTGATGGAGTGCATCTAAATCAATCCTATTACATAATTTTACCAACCATTAATGTCTAAAACATAATAATAACTCCATATAATCCATTAATGAGTGAATGACTTACCTTTTAGAAGAAATCCCAAAGCTTCATTCTAAATTCAACCTTGAATGGATTTTTCAAAATCTTAGGTGTTTAGTAGCATCTCCATTAAATATTTTAGGGTTGTATTTGTAGGTTATCATAAAAGGTTCGGGCTTTAAAACCTAATCCTACAAGAATCATGATTTCCATTTTACACATCCTCAGTAAAATAGCCATAACTTTTCGTACAGATCTTTGTTTGGATTGAGCCTTATATGTATAGAAAGGTCTAAAACTTTCATGAAGGAATTTTCCCCATAATCCTTATATATTTATCCATAAATGCAGCTTAATTTAGGAGTACTACAAACTCACTTGAAAATATGCTCCTTAGAGTAGCTCCCGACTCTAATTTTTCCTAAGACCCTTCTTATGGCTTGATTAGTTTTAAAAATACTTCATACACTTCTCATCTTAGTTAAATCATGTTCCCATTGTACGGTTCAAACCATATCCTGAAGGTACGAGGTATTATAATATCTTCCCATTGGGATTATTCATCATCGAATGATGGTTCATGGAGAAGTATGACTAACTCTGAAATTTTGCAAAAAACAATGACATGATTTCCTCTATAAATAGGATTATACCAACATTTTTCAAACACTCACCAGCTATCCAGAGCACAACACAAGCCTCACAGGGCATCTTAATACGTATGACATGACATAACATGGTAACTGGAACATGAACGTGACTAATATGAATACTGAGCTGGCATGAATACGCGAATACTATCTGTCATGAATATCAGTCGAAAATGAACACATTTATATTGTACTGAATGAATACATAAATACTATACATGAAATTTGGAAAGAATTCGTAGGCATGAGTGACTAGAGTACTAGAACATGAGCATGGACATGACATTATTACATGGATGCAAAGATCATGAAGTGGAACATGTATACTATACTGACATAAATACATGAATACTAACTCACATAGATACACGAGTGCTTAACTAATATGAGATCTGAAACATGAATATCATAACATGAAATCTGAATGCCAAAAACATAAATTTTATAGCAGGAGATATGAATACTGAGTGGAGGTGAGATATGAACACTGAATTGAAATGAGGTTCGGATACTTGAGGTAGTTATCCTACATATTTTCTACTTTTCCATCAATAAGTGTGGATATTTGGGCTTCATGTCTTTTTTGGCTTCCCATGTAGCCTCATTCACATTTTGGTTCCTTTATAACACTTTCTCTGGAGCAATTTTCTCAGTTCTCAGCTTGCAAACTTGACGATCTTTTGTAGGATTCTGTATAGTCTGATATATTTGGGACTAACTTCAGTTTCTTCTCAAATCATATGACGCCTTTCATAGGCTAAACATTCAAGAAATACCTAATTGTTAACATAAAACTATGATTCTCTGTGCCACACATTCGCATAGGACTCTTGCGACTCTTAGACATTTTCATATACTTCTGAATTAACTTGACTTTCTCCATATCCTGATGGACCAAGTCTGTTCCTAACAACTCTGCTTTACCAACTTCGAACCAACAAATTGCCGATCTACACCTTCGCCCATATAAATCTTCAAACAGTGTCATCTTGATACTAGCATAATAATTGTTATTATAAGAAAATTCAATGAGATAAATTATCATCCTAATTACCTTTAAAATTTAGGACACATGTTCTCAACATATCTTCGAGTGTATGGATAGTGTGATTTTCTTGACATCTATTTAAGGATGAAAAAGGGTACTGAGATGGTATCTAATCCCTTGAAAAAAGACTTCAAAGAAGTTTTGCTTAGAACTGGGCACCTCAAATTTATCTAATGAACATTGGAGCCCCATCGAGTTTTGAACTTTTCTGAATATATAACTTGGCATAATTTTGCTACCGATTTGAAAACTTAGCCATGAAATTGGCTACATTATCTTCATGTCATTCCACCAATAAATCCCCTCAAGGTCATGATATATTTTTGTGGAGCTTGGATAGATAAAATATCTGAAATTGTGCGCCTTTATCATACTTCTCTCTTTGCATCTATCTACATCTGAGACGTAAAAAATTTCTTGCTACCTTGGAGTACCATCATCTCTCCCTTTTTCAAAAGCAATGAATTTATGTCTGCAAATCCCTTCCTTTAGCTACAATCGATTGGGGTCATGAAACTATTTTCCTCTTTTGCTCAACTACTAAGGAGGATTTGGCTCTGTTCTGCATAACCATTCTACCATCTTAGGGTCCAAAAGTTAAACTCCTAGGTTTGATAAATAATGAACTTCTTTCATCATATTCTCTCGTATGCCTTAACATGAGCTAAAACTACTAATACTTGATATCTTTTTGAGATACTTCCTAAAATACTCATAGTACTGTTGTGCGCTAAGTCTTTGACCAACATCCTAAAGAATAAAGTCTCATGCGATGACACTACCTTTGTGACACATAACTGGGCATGATCTTATAGCTACTTAATTGATAATAAATGATCTTGACATAAGTCAATCAATGATAATTCTACTCACTTCGTGTTTTTTGTACATACGAGACACAACTTTATGGAGACTATCTCATTATGCCTTTATTACTGAACTGAGGTTCTTCATATATCATGCTAGCCCTTTGGGTTTTCAAATATTCTACTACACTCTTTGATAATTTACACATCTCTCTCTTGGACCAAAAGTTAAGATCTTATATTTGGGGATCCTTCTCTCTCGTTGGGATCCAACCAACTTTCCTCATCCTCTGCAACTTTGTGCACTTTATGTCACAGATGGATCATCTTTCGACTTTCTTCTAGGAGCTCTTCCTTACTAGTAAAACTGAATTACTTACATGGACGGGGAATTAAATTACTTACATGGACTGAATTACTGACATATTCTGTCTTAATGACTTAACTTCGCTCCTACTGCTAGTCTTAGGGAAAACTCCATTTTTTGATAACTCTAAAAGACTGTGCTTCTGTAGTTTGATTTCTTACTGCCTAGGTGATTTATTCTTCCACTACCACTATACTCCATGTTTATCTTAAACTCTTTGGGTTCTAACACGTATTCGATGTATTCAGACTGCTAATCACTCACAAGTGTTAACCTAACTAAGGAAATCAAATTGTATCTCTACTAGCTCTGTTAAAATGGCTAATTCACTGTATATACTCAAAACTTACTTACGGTTATCTACTAACCACCTGCTAGCATTATGTTCTCCGGTTCTGCCTTGAATACTAAAGTGAAGCGTACGATTATTTATAACTTCTCTCAGTATCCGACCTTATTCTGTGATCGTATACTATCTTTTTTGAGCTATATACATGGATCACACTTAGAGCAATATGTTTCTCCTAAATAAAAGGTTGAAATATATAAACTCAACTTTCTATACACCTTAAGGTCATGTCAAATTATACACGCATGGGATAAACACTTAAATCACATAACTTAGAATGAACTGTCATATCTTATCATCTTATAGTAATATATACTTCTTGTAGTAACTTACTACCGACATACTCTCTAGTTTTGATCTGAATAAGGATAGTCCGGTGCAATAAGCTTCCGCTATGCGCATCCGGGGAAGGGTCGGACCACAAGGTGATTTGAATAAACTTAAATAATTTAAAACTATCCCCGAAAATTTAATATCGTTTTCTCATGGTTATCCTATCATACATAACCTATTCTTAGTCATGTGCATAGGTCATACGATAAAATATACATCTTTGAAAATTTGAGACATTCTAGAATCACATGTGATTTGCTCATAGGTTATTTTCTATTCAAAACTATTATGGGCAGTTTATGCCTACTGCAACTAACTTCATAACATGTTACCATGTATAGTCTTAAATACGAACTATCAGCCTCATACTTATATCTTAATGGTCCAAAAATCTAATTAAAAAACTTATTCAAACCTGCAAAGATTTATATTGTTACTAACGAGAAGACATCTGTATTACCCTAATTCTTACACTATCATTCGTCTTATTGTTACTAACGAGAAAAAATTCCTAACTAGTTTGGTAAATAATAATACTTAATCATGTTTGACAAGAGGGGTTGTCTTAGTCAATGGAGCACAGCAGGTTCAGCATCTACTGCTCAGATGGTAAGCGTCCTCCACTTTCCAATGTGAGACTCTTAATACTCTCATGCACGTCCAAACATCGTTAACTGGAGCGTGAACAATATAATTTGAGGGCCCAACATCGGTGAATAAAGAATTGGAATGGATCTGGCTCTGATACCATATAAAGAGTGGATCTTGGGCCTAACTCAACCCCAAAAACTAGTTTTAGGGTGATTATTGTCCAAGTTCATATAAGGAGTCTATGTTCTCATTCCATTTCTAGTGTGAGACTCTTAATAGAAACCATCAAGTGTGGCCTGGTTCACAAATACGTTGCGGGTGATTATAATGCACGTATTGTGTATGATGCAAATAATAATGTTGGGATTGATATGTTGTGAATAATAGTACATGGAATGGTATGCATGTATTACTTAATTTAAGGGCATCTTTTTGTTTTGAAATATTTTTATTCATGTATTGTTAAAATACATGAAGGAGAGTCTTGGAATAACCGGTAAGTTGTTGTCATGTGATCAGGAGGTCACACGTTCAAGCCGTGGAAACAAACTCGTGCATGAGTGCAGAGTAATGCTGCTTACAATAGTAAGAATATGACCATTTTTGTTACACCCCATAATTCCATGACATTGATTTGAGGACGTGATTAAGGAAAGAAGATTTGAATATTGGAAGGAAAAAATTATTACATTTTCTTAAAGGAAAATTTCAAAAAAATGTGACGACAGAAAAATTATTAACTCGAAGTTTAATACTTCTAATTGAATTTATGGACTTGGTATTGGATTATAAGGTATTGTAATTGATAATATGGGGTCCGCTGAGATTTCATAATTTCGCGGGGACCTTCGAAAAATTATAATATTTTGGACCAATCGGAGGGCGACACGTGTCCCCCTCCACTTGATTTTGACTTGGACTTGGACTTTAGATATTTTGAAGACAAGTGGATAAGTGGGTCCCACTCCACTTGTCTTGCTACACTTGTAGATATTTATATATATCAATAGAGCTTGCAAGACTTATCAACACTTAGAAAATATTTTCATTACACAAGTTCTATCTCTTCTCTCTCAGATTTCGGCCAAGGGCCATTATTGAAGACCAATATCCTTAAATCTTCCAAGCTTAGTTCATAATACAAGATTAAGAACCCTAACCAAGTGTTAAGCCAAGATAAACCACCATTAACCTCAAATCCCATTTGAGCCGTGGCTAGGGTTAGAGATTTTAGGGTTTTCCGTCGACTTTTTGGTGATTGAACGTGAAGGGAAGTTGCTCATAAGGTTGTAGGGGAAACATATATGTGATTGGATCTTGAAGAAGTGGAGCGAAATGAAAACTATGGGCCAAAGACGAGTGGACTGTTTTGGGCACAAATAAAGGTAAACATTCTTCCTTCTCTTGAATTAATTGAATATTACATGTTGGTATAATGTATATATGAGCTTGTGCTAAAAATAATGAAGAATAAAAAGCGTTTGAACCATTTTTGGGTCTAAAACCGTGAATGGACAGATTTGGTGATTATCGGATTTCGTTGGTTATTGTCGTTATTAACGTCACCTATTGCATATTATAATGGAGTAATATTGTTGTTAATAAGTTGCTATAACTTATATGGATTGGAATTCAAATTTGGATTAAAAAGGGTTGAGGAAAGGGTAATCAGATCGTAGTTGTTGGCCGAGTTTTGCCTAAAATTGTGGGGTATCGTTATGCAATTTTAAGGGACTGTTTTGTGGTGTTAGGCTTCTGGAAAATCAGCCACCATATTGCATGTTTAATGTGGTAAAATGGCTAATGAAAGTCCTAAAAAATAAGGGTATAAAAAGGGTGTTAAAAGCTTCACATTGTACCCTTAAATATTGTAGAATTGTGGACTGTTTTGTGTCGAGAATTATGGACTATTTTATAGACTGTTTTAATGTGATTGTGGGGCAGAATTTTACACGTCAAGTTAGGCGTGTAATCCCCTTTGGTTAACTGTTGGTTGGGCCTTAAATGTGGCTTGTTGGTTGTTGTATTCGGGCCTTGTAAAAGGTGGAAAAGTACGTAGAAACAAAGGAAGTGCTGCCCAAATTTCCGTAGAATTAGAGGGCCACTATTTGGTATAAGTCTTATACTAGTAAGCTTGAAGTTGATAGAAGTGCTATCGTTATTATAGGTTGAAGTACAACGCGTAGCATAATCTACTTGGCTTGAGGAATAGCCGATAAAGTTGAAGTACATTGAAGCGTATTGCTACTTGTCATGTTGGTTAGTCGTCACGAGGTATGTGAACTATCCTTCCTTCTTTTGACATGATTTATTTGAAAAGTCTATGTGACTTGATTTTATTTGGAAAGTCTATGTGACTTGATTTATTTGGAAAGTCTATGTGACTTGGTTTATTTGAAAAGTCTATGTGACTTGATTGATTTGGAAAGTATGTGAGATTTGATTTATTTGAAGTATGTGTAACTTTCCCTATCTTTCTTTGAGCATGAACCTTATAAAATGTATAGTACGGTGGACGTAAATGTTTTAAATGATTTCGGTTTCATTATGGTGCAATTGACTTGATTTGAAATGTACAAGTTTATTGGAATTGAAAAGTTAAGCTCACTTGATTTTAAAGGATGTGAGTGACTTTATTGGAAAAGGATGATTTACTTGATGTTTGAAAGAAGTAGCTTGATTTAAAGAATAAGTTACTTGATTGATTTAAAGAGAATAAATGACTTGTTTTAAAGAAGAGTAACTTGATTTAAAGGTATGAGTTACTTGAGATTTGAAAGTAGAAGTTACTTGATTTTAAAATCTTGAATTGAATTTCTAAAGGTTTAGTAACTTGAGTTGAAAAATAGACGTGCCTTGATACTACGAGTGTTAGTATTTTGGGATTTATTGCACAAAATGATTCTTTTTAAAAGAATAGATGTACGTAGTACTTTGGGGTCCAAGTCCCTAATATTGCATGAAATGATTCTTTTCATAAAGAATAGATGTACAAAGTACTTTGGATTCATTTTCCTAATGTTACATGACATAATAATGCCTTGGTTGTATTAAAAGAAAGGATGTGGTAGTGCTTTAGTTTTCTAAAATAAAAGTTGTTATAACGACTTTATGGGAAGTTTGTTATAACAGTTCTGTGGGAAGTCAAGAGATGGTTTAAAATGTTATATGGAAATCAAGTGAGAATGTCCATGATTAAGTCCTTAATATAGTACATGATATGTGTCACTTTGATTTTCAAAGATGTTTTAAAGTAATACGTGATGTCTAGTGTCTTGATTTGCCAAACCATGTCTTAGAGAGATACTTGGTATGATAAGTGTCTTGATTTTCTAAATGATGGTTTCAAAATGATACATGTATTGGATCCTACTTTCTAGTGATACATGTAGTACTTGGGATTTTCTAAAATGAAAATTTAGTTTATAAAGTGAATGTACGACGCACGTACATTGTTGTAATGAACTTAATACTTAGTGATGCAAGGTGTGATAGTGCCTTGGTGTTATAAAACGAAAGACTTGTTAGTGTCTTGGTTTATCTAAAATGAAGGTTCATTTGAAAGATAATGTTGTTGAGAGTCAAAAGGTGATTTAAATTGCATGAGGTTGCCATGATAGTTATATGTATAATTATTGGGACGGGTTGCACGATCCGCAACACTTGTATACATATATTGGGACGGGTTGCATGATCCACAACACTTATATATTTATTGGGACGGGTTGCACGATCCGCAACACTTTATATATATATATATATTGGGACGAGTTGCACGATCCGCAACACTAGCATATCTGGGGACGGGTTGCACGATCCGCAACACTGATATATATACATTGATGAGTATATGGGTCGGCATCCCATGATGTTGGACATGACTCTCAGTTAAAAGAAAGGAAAGGTATGTACATAATTACATTGGATTCTAATCCTACATGATACATGATATGTAGTTCCTTGGTTTCCAAAGTGATGCTGGTTTATATTATATCATGGATCAAGCGGTGATGTTGAAATTCCACCGCATATTCGGTGATCTTGATGATAGTATACCACGACGCGTCGACATTGATGTTGGAATTCCATGGCGTATACGCGAGGTTGACACGCCGACAATGATGTTGGAATTCCACGGGCATGCTTCGCGTCATCGCTATATATTATACTTGTTACATCTTGTGATGATGTTGTATTCCACGAGCATGCTTCTGTGATATTATGCGCTGAGGGCAGGTGTCCCTGATTTTGACATGACTCTCATATTTGAAAGTGGTACAGTAATACAAGGTACATTTGACTCTGATTTTTATATGACACGGTAGGATCTGGTATTTGATTTTCATACTTGCCCTTGTCATTCTTTTGTACAGTTATGATTTGTTTACTGTACTTTATTTTCGTTCCATACTTAGTACCTGTTGTATTGACCCCCTTCGGGGGCTGCGTTCATGTCCACAGGTCTAGGTACGCAGATGTGGATCCGCGGGCTTAGGATCCTTGTTCAGCATTTTGGGATAGCTCCAATGTTCCGGAGCTTGTCATTATGACTAGGTATATTCAGAGGTACGACGGGGTCTTGTTCCGTCATAGTTGTCATCAAACTCTTAGAGGTCTGTATTCATATGTGGGCTGGACTGGCTAGAGTTGTATTTACATTGTTGTACAGTGTAGACCCATTCAGGTGTGATATATATTATGGCAACCTTGACGGCCTTGCCTTTGTTGTTAAAAGAAAAAAAAAGAGTGTTATTTATCTTCTGCGAGTTACTTATGTTGTATGGGTAGAAAGGTGCCCAGGTAGGGAACTAGTCGCGGACCCGAGGTTCGGGGCGTAACAATTTTACACTTATTACCGCTCCTTCATTCAAAATCTAATGAAAGTACATCTGTCATCTCTATCTAATGTGTGCCTCTTCTGTCACCACTTCATTATTCTCATATGCATGTGACATATATGATTTATAATTTATTTAAAGTAAAGTAATGATTTTTACTCATTCAACCTTTTCAAGTGAAGTTCATGTACAAATAGAGTTTCAACCGTCAAATACTTTTTTTCAATTTCAAGTAATAAATTTTCAACTTCAACCAAATAATTGTCCAAACTAGCTATAAATAATTTGAAGTATGTATTCTTTCTTATGTTTTTTGTCGCATTCATACACTATACAAAGATTTATATGGATTTTTATCAAATACTCTCTATCTCAATTTATTTATTTCACTTTCTTTTTTATTTTTTTAAAAAAATACATTTTTCTATTGTTAATAGGTTTCTAATTTTACTTTTCATTTTAACCTTAAACAAGATACACATAATATTTCTGGTAAGTTATACACATATTTAGTTTACGATCACATATCATATTTATATGCATTTTACATTTTTTAATTTTATGTTGAGTCAAACTAAGATACATGAAATAAAGATAATAAATAAAATACATTAAAGGCATTTAGTTAAGATTCGAGTTTAGGTCACATATGATATTGAGCGCCCTGCGTTGATCACCGAAGTGGCTTTATATATTGGTCATATTTTTACTCTATTCTTAGATATTTTGAAGAAGTTAATCATAGAGTAATCAGTAATGTGTTTTTATGTTTATTGATCGATCTCTTCTCAATACTTTTTCGGTCTATTTCTATTTCATTTAAAATTATTCATAGATAATCTCTCACACTTCCGCACTCATCCGTGCATCTCCTCTGCACATGTCCAAACCATCTTAATCTCGCTTCCTGCATTTTATCCTCCACTGAGGTCATTCTCACCTTGTTTGAGATATTTTCATTTATAATCCTATATCTCCTAGTATGCCTCATACATCCATCGCATCCTCCTCATTTCCTCAACTTTCATCTTCTAAACGTGAGAGATCTTGACAGACACTCTGCCACATACAACATATGTGGTCTAACCACCACTAGGTAGAACTTGATTTTAAGTTTTGATGACACCTTCTTATCATGCAAGATTCCTAATGCGAACATTTATTTTATCCACTCTGCACTAATGCGATGAGCGAAAATAAAATATAGAAAAGTGAAGAAATATTTCAGTAATCTGGCCAAATAAAAACTAATTATGAATTTGGACGGTTTCAACTTAAAAGGAAAGAGAAATTTATTGCTAACATTCTAGTTGTTGCTTTTAATTCAAATCAGTCTTTAATTACAATAGTTCACCGTTTTACGCTTAATACCCTAATTCCTACGCTATCATTCGTTTTATTGTTACTAGCGAGAAAAAACTCCTAACTAGTTTGGTAAATAAAAAATAATAGTTGATCAACGTTGACAAAAGTGGTTGCTCAGATGGTAAGCACACTCCACTTTCAATTCGAATATTACGAATTTGAGTCACCAAGATAGCAAAGGGAAAGCTCCTAGGGGAGGGGTTAAAGACTTGGCGTAAAAGGGTGCAAGATTTCTTCCCATAATTATCAAGATAATTTAGAGTCCTACAAGAAAATTAAAATTGTGTGAAGGTGCACGAATCCAAATCAAATCAAGCCCTATTTTACACGACATGCCATATCATGAATGTTTTAGGTCAGTCGACGTGATGAAAAACAATTATTTTATATATCCAATTATTGTCTTGAGGAAAATGACACACTCACAAAGAGAGAAATTTAGAAACTTAAGCAATCTCTGTCAAGCATATTTGAGAGAGTTCTGATTTCGTTAGTGCGACCTAATACGACGAAGAAGATTAAAGAAGTTGTGTTACAGAGTTTATGTTTACAGTTCTTGTTGAGTGAACTGTTGAGAGAACAAACAAAGTCAAAGTTAGTTAGTCTAGTCAACAAGTTAGTTGTGTAGTTAAAAGTTAGATAAAGTAGTTAGTAACTAAATCTCTAATATTGTAAATGTATAAATAGACCATAGAAGTCATGGTACATATCAGTTTTCTTAATGAAGAAAATCAGAAAATTATCTCTCTACATGCTTACAATTCATTCTATCTTTATCTTCTGTTCCTTTCTTGTTCTACATTGACCGTTATTCAACTTTCTCATGGTTGTAATGACAATTTTATCATGGTATCAGAGCTTTAATCCACTGCTCGAGGATTGACTTTCTTCCACCATAATTTTGAAGATAATCCACTGATACTAGTTCAATTTCCCCCCTCAATTCTTTAAGTTTCTGATTCTGTATTTTTTGATTTCAGGTGTTTTTCTTTGGTTGATTATTGTTCTGTATTATTTTTGAACAATATATATATGTATATGTATTCTTCTCCTTCTAGTTCTTAGTTCTGAAGTTGATTATGGAATTCATGCTTCTTTGGAAATTTTGATCAAAATCTTTTTTCTGTTCTGATTATAATTACAATATATACCATAGAACACATATATCTTGTATACATCTACAAACTGTATTGACTCTACAGTCTTATATACATTTCTTGAATTATCTTGAACCTCTTATATACATTTCTATTCTACTATGAACACTGATCCACATTTGTCTAAGGGCAATAATAATAACAACAATAGCATGAGAAAAAATACAGGAATTTCAGCAACTATATACCATAATCACCCATTATTTTTTCAATCTTCAGATGTAAGTGGTGTATCTCTCATATCATTTCAATTACTTGGTTATGAAAATTATGCACTATAGAGTAAGTCTATGAGAATTATACTACTTGGTAGAAATAAATTTGGTTTTGTTAATGGAAAATACAAGTGAATAAGAATGGTGGGATCAGTGGAATAGAGTAAATGTTGTAGTACAAGCTTGGTTGATGAATCCAGTTTCCAATGGCTTACTTAGTGGAGTATTATATGCTGACACAACTTATGAGGTATGAGAAGACCTAAGAGAAATATTTTATAAAGTAGATTGATCAAAAACTTGATGATCTTCATAGAGAAATAACTACATTTACCCAAAGAAGTTCAAGTGTGACTGAATATTTCTCTAAACTAAAGGCATTGTGGGTAGAATTTCAATCTTTAGTTCCACCTCCTAGTTGTGGATGCCCTAAGTCTAAAGCATTTCTAGAATATCTTTAAAGACAAAAACTGTATCAATTCTTGATGGGGTTAAATGAAAATTACATACAAGCAAGAAGCCAAATTCTGTTAATGTCTCCACTGCCTACTATTAATAAGGCATATTCCATGATAACCAGTGATGAAAATAAAAAATTCATCTCAACCAAGTCTGCTGGACTCCTAGGTGTTGGACCTAGTGATTTTAGCCACAATATTAGTCATGATCTTACTGTTATGTGCTCTAGGACAGGACCAAACTCACAAATATTCAAAAGGAATTTTAACCTGTTCTGTGAAGTATGTAAAATGAAAGGTCATACAAAAGAAAACTGTTATAAGGTGGTTGGTTATCCTCCAAATTTTAAATCCAAAAGAAAGGAACATCCTGCTCACAATGTATATGCAGATAAGAATGATAGTGGCACTGAAAAAATATGCAAAACCTGTTACACCTAGTAAGTTTAAGGCGATGATTAGAGAACGTAATAAAAATAATAAGATCCGAGTATGGGAAATAAAGTGTACTTATATATGCTAATTCGGAAATTAGTATACAAAGGATGTGATCTCGGAATAATTTTTTTGAATACGACGAGTGTGACGATGGGAATTGATTATATTAGTTGAACATTTCAAAATTTTCAAATTTTATATGTGATTGATTATGTGGGAGATTAATTAATTGTGAGATTAATTTTAATAGAGAGGAGTATAATAAGTGGACAATTTGTGGGACTTGTGCCCTAAAAAAAAGGTGAGCATGCAATTTTCAGCCCATATATCCATGTATTATTCATTTCCTTACATCATTTCAAACTCACTCCCTCACCATCACTCTCAATCCCCACCGATTCCCTCCCATCTCTTCAACCAAAATCCCCACTTTCCATAGCTAAGTTAGAGATCAAAGTGATTTCCCTTTCAAGATTAAACTCTCCTACAAATTTCTAAGCCAAGATTAACATCCAAAATAATGAGTAATCGGCACTGTTGGACCGAGATTTAGCCAAGAAATTGTGGCTTGAAAGATGAACATTTTGGAAGAAAAACATGTAAGATGGATGAATTAAACTTGTAGAATGCATGCATGTCATTTTGAGTTGAAGGAATGGTGAAAATGGCGAAGAACTTGGAGCAGTGAGTACCAAATTATAGGGACTGTTTTGGGTAAAAATTAAGGTAAGAATTCTTCTTTTTATAGAGTATTTGGAAGACTAAATGATGTTGTAGTTAAGAGATAAACTCATGTTAAAGAAGAATTAGAAATAAGAGATTGCATGTGATTGTTGTTGATGTTGTTGAGCCAAATGGAATGACTATTACCGATTTTTAGGGACTGTTTTGGTATACCTTGGATTTGATTATTGTTGTTGTTATTGTCACTAATTGCATATTGAAATTGAAAAGAAACATTGATACTTAAAGTTGTATTTGGTTACATGGAAGTATTGAAATATGAAATTGGATTTTAAGGAGTTAAAAGAAGAGTTGGGAAATCATGTTATTGTGGACCGTGACATTCACAAGTTGTTGGACATTGTTGTGATGTATTAGGGGTTGCTTTTAGTTAAGTTATAATGCCGGAAATATAAGTTATGAACATGTACATACGTTGTGGTAATTACTAATACATGTATTAAAGAAATTAAAGTGTAGAAAGATGTTACTTTGTATTCTCGTTATTGTTGGTATATGGATTGTTTATGGGCTGTTTTGATATGGATTAAGAGGATGAATTAACATGAGAAATAGGTGTATAAATTACCTTGGTTGTTGTAGTTGTTGTCTTCCATGAACGTAAAGAAAAAAGAATGTATTATGATGGCGTATATGGAGTATTTTGGATTGTTTTGGTTATATCTTTAAGTTACATCTTATTATTGGTATTGTTGGCTTTGTTGTAAGTTGTGAATGTGCATATAAATAGGGGAAGTGCTGCCCCAATTTTTATAGAAAAGAGAGTCATCATTCGACATAACTTATACTAAGAATCATATAGTTGACGAACAAATTACTATTATTATAGGTCGAGATGCTAATCGAGACGAATATCGATTATAGAGTTGGTTAGTTCGATAATAAGGTATGTGAAACTATCCTTTATTCTTTTGGCATATTTTATATATAATGAGTGTATGACGGACGTACATAATTCTATTGAATCCTAATTCTTAATGATACATGATATGATAGTGCCTTGATTTTCTAAGTAATAGTTATTCTATTTATTCCATTGAGAGTCAAATGATGATTTAATTTGTATAAAATTACTCATGATATTCTATTCTTGCGGATATGACTATATGATTTCACCGAGTCCCGGGCCGGATATGTACATATATGATGATTTCACCGAGTCCCATAATGGGTCGGGTACGGTATGTGCACATTATATGATCACACCGAGACCCTCACTAGGGAGCCGGGTACGGTATATATATATGTATATGATTTCATTCACACCGAGACCCTCACTACGGGGCCGGGTACGGTATATATATGTATATAATCTCATCCACCGAGTCCTATAATGGGCCGGGTACGGTATACGATATGGACATATATGATTCTCATTTTTTATAAGGCACAGTTGACTCTAATTTTTATAAGGCACAATTGTATTGGTATTTTTGACTATTACATTGTCTCCTGTTATCTTTTGGCCAGCTATGATCTTATTTACAGTACCTCATGTTTTACTTACTCAGTACATTATTTCGTACTGACCCCCTTTTATCGGGAGGATGCGTTTCATGCCCGCAGGTACAGGTACTCAGTTTGGTGATCCTCTAGTCTAGGATTTCCTGTTCAGCTGTTTGGAGAGCTCCATTGATCCGAAGCTTAGTCATTTTGGTACAGAGCCTTATTTTGACTTATGCATATTTAGGGGCACGACGGGGCCCTTTCCCGTCATATTTCATTATAGTACTCTTAGAGGTCTGTAGACAGTTGTGGGTGATAGATGTGTTTTGGATATGCGTACGGTTGTGATTCATTTTGGGATATCTCTATGTACACTGGCGGCCTTGTCGACCTGCCTATTTTGTTATATGAATTAGTTGTGACTCCTCAGGTGACGGGTTCATCCTTATATATATATTGTGCTATCAACATTCTAGCACAGGTTGTCTATTTTGCCCTTAGTATCTATCGAATTATATGTGACATGTCAGTATAAGAGTGTCCAATTAGGGCACCGGGTCACGGCCCGTCGGGTCGGATCGTGACATTTAGTGGTATCAAAGCAGTTCGTCCTCGGAATGTCTACAGACCGTGTCTAGTAGAGTTTGCGTATGGGTATGTTGTGCACCATACTTATACGCAGGAGGCTGCCAGACATTTAGGATTGATTTCTATTCTTTCATCCCATAGATCGTGCAATAGAGCTATGTTATTAGGATGCTCCCTCTGACGAACTATTGAGTTTACAGCTATACCTCCGAAGAAAGCGACAGCCACCCAGAAGGGCAAATCAGTAGCAGAAGCTACTAGCCAGACCCGGAGAGTTACTAGGGCCCAAACCCAATCTATGCCTGAGACTGTACCCCAGTCGACGAGCTCTGCTACATTGCCACCTCCAGAGGATCCGGTTCAGGAGGCGTCATCATCACTAGCTCCTGAGGCCCAATACCTGAGCCTCCAGCTCCTCAGCCAGGGGCAGATGACAGAGCCATGAGAGACTTGGGGTTGATAGTTGATATGATAGTTTGAGGGTTCGTGACTTTTTGAGTTGTAATCCTCCAGAGTTTTTTGGGTCAAAGTCCGAGGATGACCCGCAGGAGTTCATCCGACAGATGCATCGCACATTGAGGGTGATCAAGGCTTCGGAGACTGAGTAGGTTGAGTTGGCTTCGTATCGGATGCGGGATGTAACTGTAAATTGGTATGCATCTTGGGAGTTATCTAGAGGCGAGGGTGCTCCTTCAGCTGTATGTTATGAGTTTACAGAGGCATTCCTTGGCCACTTTCTGCCTCCAGAGATGAGACTAGCCAGAGACGATTGATTCTTACTGTTGAGGCAGGGTGGCAGGAGCTTTTGGGAGTATAGTCTGGAGTTTGATTCGTTGGCCAGATATGCACATACTATCGTAGCTGATATGACGGATAGAGTGCATCATTATGTGATGAGACTGGACCGATATTTGATAGATGGTTGTATGGTAGTGGCTCTTCAGCCAGGTATGAATATTGTCCGAGTACAAGCCTATGCACAGGGGGTAGAAGATCGACACAGAGGGCGTCAGCCAGATAGAGATCACGATAGAGGCCAACATAAGAGGGCTATGTTAGCAGGGTATACTGGTGAGTCTCGAGGCAGACAGCCTCATCATCATTCTAGGTATTCTTCCCAGCCAGCACAGAGTGTACCTCCACAGTCCTCAGGCAGGATATTTGACCGTACAGGGTATTCAGGAGCTAGCTAGAGCTCCAGGGCTTCAGGTTCACAGGTGAACAAAAGTTCTAGTCAGTCGAGGCCACCTTTGCCTCGGTGTTCTCGATGTGGTAGGTCCCATTTTGGGGAATGCCATTTTGATATAGGTGCTTGTCATTCTTGCGGCCGTCAAGGCCATGTGATGAGAGAATGTCCTTCCAGAGGTGGTACAGGTGGTATGGCTCAGCCTACTGGATCGGTTGCTGGTTCGTTTTCTTCTATATCTATGCGCCTCACAGGGCAGAGTGTTCATATGCCAGTAGGTCGTGGTAGAGGTCATGGTGGAGTTTCCAGTTCTAGCGGTCCCTCGCACAACATATATGCTTTGGCTAGTAGGAATGATCAGGAGGCGTCGCCAGATGTGGTTACATGTATATGATCGATCTTTTTCCGGGACGTATATGCATTGATAGATCCCGGTTCTACTTTATCATATATATCCCCTTTTGTTGCTAGTAGTATCGAATAGAACCCGAGTCGATAGAACCATTTAAGGTAGCTACACCGGTAGGAGATTCGGTCATAGCTAAGCGGGTGTATAAAAATTGCTCGGTAGTTGTATACAATCGTCATACCATAGCAGATTTGATAGAGTTAGACATGACCGAGTTTGATGTTATTGGGTATGGATTGGTTGGATTCTTGTTATGCTAACGTTGATTGTAGAGAGAAGATGGTTCGATTTCAGTTTCCAGGCGAACCAGTTATAGAATAGAGAGAAAATACAGCATCGCCGAGAGGTAAGTTTATTTCATACCTCAAGACAAGGAAGATGGTCAGAAAGGGTTGTATTTATCCTTTAGTTTGGGTGCATGATACGGAATCAGAGATACCGACTCTTCAGTCAGTTCCGGTAGTTAATGAATTCCCAGATAATCTTTCAGGTCTTCCTCCAGAACAGGAGATAAATTTCACTATTGATGTACTGTCAGGTACCTAGCCTATATCTATTCCTCCTTATAGAATGACACCTGCAGAGTTGAAGGAATTGAAGGAGCAGCTGAGAGACTTGTTGGAAAAAGGCTTTATCAGGCCTAGTACATCACCTTGGGGAGCACTAGTATTATTTATGCGGAAGAAAGATGGGTTGCTGCGGATGTGTATTGATTACATACAGCTGAACAATGTAACCATAAAGAACATGTATCCTCTCCCCAGGATTGATAATTTATTTGACCAGTTGCAGGGTGCTAAGTATTTTTCGAAGATAGACCCGCGGTCAGGTTATCATCAGGTGAGGGTAAATGAGACAAATATTTCGAAGACATCATTCAGGACCCGATACAAACATTATGAGTTCAGAATGATGTCTTTTGGGCTGACCAATGCTGCAGCAGTATTTATGAATTTGATGAACCGGGTATTCAAGTCATTCTTGGATATGTTTGTCATTGTATTCATTGATGATATTCTGGTTTATTCACGTTCAGAAGAGGAGCATGCAGACCATTTGAGGACGATGCTTAGGGTACTTCAGCATCAGATGTTGTATGCCAAGTTCTCTAAGTGTGAATTCTGGTTGACTTCAGTGGCATTCTTGGGGCATATTATTGGAGATGATGGTATTCGAGTAGATACGAAGAAGATTGAGGCGATTAAGACTTGGCCCAGACCGACGACACCTACTGAGGTACGCAATTTTCTGGGGTTAGCAGGATATTACAGGAGGTTTATAGAAAAGTTTGCCTCGATTTCAGCGCCTTTAACCAGGCTAACTCAGAAGACATCTAAGTTCCAATGGACGGATGCTTATGAACAAAGCTTCCAGTTGTTGAAAGACAAGTTGACTACAACTCCAGTTCTAACTCTTCCTGAGGGACTAGATGGTTATGTTATCTATTGTGATGCTTCAGGTGTTGGGCTAGGTTGTGTGTTGATGCAGCATGACAGGGTTATAACTTATGTCTCCCGACAACTCAGGAAACACGAAAAGAATTATCCTACTCATGATTTGGAGTTGGCAGCAATGATTCATGCTTTGAAGATATAGAAACACTATTTATACGGAGTTCATGTTGATATTTATACTGATCACAAGAGTCTCCAATATATCTTTAAACATAAGGAGCTGAATTTACGACAGAGACGGTGGCTAGAGTTACTGAAAGATTATGATGTTGATATTTTGCACCATCCCGGGAAAGTAAATGTTGTGGCAGATGCTCTTAGACATAGATCTATGGGTAGCTTGACGGATGTGCATCCAGAAAGAAAGGATATGGTTCGTGAGATACACCAGTTAGACAGTTATGGAGTCCGTTTGGCTAATTCTGGAGATAGTGGAGTTGTTGTTCGAGGAATTGTCGAGTCCTCTATCAGTGTGAGGACCCTGTTCTGACACAGTATAGAGATACAACTCTCCGAAAGGAGAATCCCCTATTCGAGGTTGCACCTGATGGGGTATTACGGTATGGCAGCAGATTATGTGTACCTGATGTTGCAGGGCTACGACAACAGGTTATGGGAGAGGCACATACTGCCCGTTATTCTGTTCATCCAAGGTCAACGAAGATGTATCATGACCTCAGATGCTTGTATTGGTGGGATGGCATGAAAAGGGACATAGCGAAGTTTGTTGCTCAGTGCCCGAATTGTCAACAAGTTAAGGTCGAGCATCAGAAGCCTGGTGGGTTGCTACAGTAGATAGAGATCCCAACTTGAAAATGGGAAGTGATTAATATGGATTTTATTACAGGCTTACCTTGCACTCAGCGGTAGTGTGACTCCATATGGGTGATTGTGGATAGGCTGACGAAATCAGTCCATTTTCTACCAGTCAGGACTACTTATTAAGCGGAAGACTATGCGAGATTGTATCTCAAGGAGATAGTGAGACTTCATGGGGTCCCCACATCTATTATATCGGACAGAGAAGCTCAGTTTACAGCTAACTTTTGGAGATCGTTTCAGAATGGATTGAGGACACATGTGAGTCTCAGCACAACATTTCATCCTCAGACTGATGGGCAGACTGAGCGTACTATTCAGACACTGGAGGATATGTTGAGTGCCTGTATTATTGACTTCGGAGGTAGCTGGGATGGTAATTTACCACTCATTGAGTTTGCCTATAATAATAGCTACCATTCTAGTATTCAGATGACACCGTACGAGGCTTTATATGGGAGAAAGTGCAGATCACCTATTGATTGGTTTGACATAGACGAGACTAAGTTAATCGGCCCAGACATGGTTCAACAAGCTGTTGATAAGGTTAAGCTTATTCATGAGAGATTATTAGCAGCCCAGAGTCGACAGAAGTCATATGAAGATAATCGACGTTGACACTTAGAGTTTCAGATTGGTAATTGGGTATTCCTGAAGGTATCACCCATGAAGGGTGTGATGAGATTCGGTAAGAAGGGAAAGCTTAGAGCAATATATGTTGGACTTTATCAGATTATTCGGAGGATAGGCAAGGTTGCCTATGATTTGGACTTACCATCGGATTTGGAAGCAGTACATCCGGTCTTTCATGTATCATGCTACATAAGTGTATTGGTGATTCTTCTAGAGTATTCCCGGTAGATGATGTCCAGGTGACATAGAAGTTGACTTATGAGGAGAGTCCCATAGCTATACCTGATCGTCAGGTTAAAATATTACGTAGTAAGGATGTGACTTTCATCAAAGTATTATGGCGAAATAATAATAATAGGAAAGAGATGACTTGGGAAGCAGAAGACGAAATAAGGAAGAAATATCCCCACTTGTTCCCTATGCCTACATGTAATTTGATTCCTTACTTAACTATTTTGATTGGTGAATAACATATGTGGTATATTGTGGCCCTGTGTCACATCTTTGGGTTTGCTGTGTATAGGTTGGAAGGTATAGCTATAAAGGAGACTCTGCCGAAATTTTTATAGCCTAAGACCTATTATGAACATTCGAGGACGAATGTTTCTAAGGGGGGAAAGATGTTACACCTCATAAGTTTAAGGCGATGATTAGAGAACGTAATGAAGATAATAAAATCCGAGTATGAGAAATAAAGTGTACTTATATATGCTAATCCGGAAATTAGTATACAAAAGATGTGATCCCGGAATAATTTTTTTAAATACGACGAGTGTGACGATGGGAATTGATTATATTAGTTGAACATTTCGACATTTTCAAATTTTATATGTGATTGATTATGTGGGAGATTAATTAATTGTGAGATTAATTTTAATAGAGAGGAGTATAATAAGTGGACAATTTGTGGGACTTGTGTCCTAAAAACAAAAGGCGAGCATGCAATTTTTAGCCCATATATCCATGTATTATTCATTTCCTTACATCATTTCAAACTCACTCCCTCACCCCCACTCTCTCTCCCCACCGATTCCATCCCTTCTCTTCAACCAAAATCCCCACTTTTCATAGCTAAGTTAGAGACCAAAATGATTTTCCTTTCAAGATTAAACTCTCCTACAAATTTCTAAGCCAAGATTAACATCCAAAATAGTGAGTAATCGGCACTGCTGGACCGAGATTTAGCCAAGAAATTGTGGCTTGAAAGATGAACATTTTGGAAGAAAAACATGTCAGAAGGATGAATTAAACTTGTAGAATGCATGCATGTCATTTTGGGTTGAAGGAATGGTGAAAATGGTGAAGAACTTGGAGCAGTGCGTACCGAAATATAGGGACTGTTTTGGGCAAAAATTAAGGTAATTCTTCTTTTTTTTATAGAGTGTTTGGAAGATTAAATGATGTTGTAGTTAAGAGATAAACTCATGTTAAAGAAGAATTGGAAATAAGAGATTGCATGTGATTGTTGTTGAGCCAAATGGAATGGCTATTACCGATTTTTAGGGACTATTTTGATATACCTTGGATTCGATTATTGTTGTTGTTATTGTCACTAATTGCATGTTAAAATTGAAAAGAAACATTGATACTTAAAGTTGTATTTAGAGAAGAGTTGGGAAATCACGTTGTTGTGGATCGTGACATTCACAAGTTGTTGGACATTGTTATGATGTATTAGGGGCTATTTTTGGTTAAGTTATAATGCCGGAAATATAAGTTATGAACATGTACATACGTTGTGGTAATTACTAATACATGTATTAAAGAAATTAAAGTGTAGAAATGTGTTACTCTGTATTCTCGTTATTGTTGGTATATAGACTGTTTTAGGGGTTGTTTTGATATGGATTAAGAGGATGAATTAACAAGAGAAATATGTGTATAAATCATCTTGTTGTTGTTGTTGTTGTCTTCCATGAACGTAAGGAAAATGAATGTATTATGATGACGTATATGGAGTATTTTGGATTGTTTTGGTTATATCTTTAAGTTGCATCTTGTTATTGGTATTGTTGGCTTTGTTTGTAAGTTGTGGATATGCATATAAATAGTGGAAGTGCTGCCCAAATTTTTATAGAAAAGAGAGTCATCATTCGACATAACTTATACTAAGAATCATAGAGTTGACGAACGAATTACTATTATTATAGGTCGAGGTGCTAATCGAGACGAATATCGATTATAGAGTTGGTTAGTTCGATAATAAGGTATGTGAAACTATCCTTCATTCTTTTGGCATATTTTATACATAATGAGTGTATGGCGGACGTACATAATTCCATTGAATTCTAATTCTTAATGATACATGATATGATAGTGCCTTGATTTTCTAAGTAATAATTATTCTATTTATTCCATTGAGAGTCAAATGATGATTTGTATAAAATTACTCATGATATTCTATTCTTGCGGATATGACTATATGATTTCACCGAGTCCCGGGCCGGGTATGTACATATATGATGATTTCACCGAGTCCCATAATGGGTCGGGTACGGTATGTGCACATTATATGATCACACCGAGACCCTCACTAGGGAGCCGGGTACGGTATATATATATGTATATGATTTCATTCACACCGAGACCCTCACTAGGGGGCCGGGTACGGTATATATATGTATATAATCTCATCTACCGAGTTTCATAATGGGCCGGGTACGGTATACGATATGGACATATATGACTCTCATTTTTTATAAGGCACAGTTGACTCTCATTTTTATAAGGCACAATTGTATTGGTATTTTTGACTATTACATTGTCTCCTGTTATCTTTTGGCCAACTATGATCTTATTTACAGTACCTCATGTTTTACTTACTCAGTACATTATTTCGTACTGACCCCCTTTTATCGGGAGGATGCGTTTCATGCCCGCAGGTACAGGTACTCAGTTTGGTGATCCTTTAGTCTAGGATTTCCTGTTCAGCTGTTTGGAGAGCTCCATTGATCCGGAGCTTAGTCATTTTGGTACAGAGCCTTATTTTGACTTATGCATATTTAGGGGCACGACGGGGCCCTTTCCCGTCATATTTCATTATAGTAATCTTAGAGGTCTGTAGACAGTTGTGGGTGATAGATGTATTTTGGATATGCGTACGGTTGTGATTCATTTTGGGATATCTCTATGTACACTGGCGGCCTTGTCGACCTGCCTATTTTGTTATATGAATTAGTTGTGACTCCTCAGGTGACAGGTTCATCCTTATATATATATATTGTGCTATCAACATTCTAGTACAGGTTGTCTATTTTGCCCTTAGTATCTATCGAATTATATGTGACATGTCAGTATAAGAGTGTCCAATTAGGGCATCGGGTCACGGCCCGTCGGGTCGTGACAAAATCACTGGCATGAGTGATAAATTCTCTAGTACTGGTATGATAAATTAAAGTATCTGGCAGATTCAAGGAGCACCTGTGTTTACTAAGGATCAATATGAATAAATTATTCAACTGTTGAATCACAACATGCAATCTAAAGCTACTCAAGAATCAACTACTACTCAGCCTTCTGCTAATGCAACATGTATGTACAATCATAAAGCCTTACTTGTAGCCAATATAGTTAAACAATGGATTATAGATATTGATGCCGCTAACCATATGATGTCTGATATATAAATACTAAACAAGGCTACTAGAGTAACAAACACAACTCAGTCTAAGAAAGTATACTTACCTAATGGAGAAATGGTTAATGTGACCCATACAAGGGTCAAGTACTATATCTAACAGAAGCACCCTTAACAATGTGTTTTACTTACCACAATACAAATTTAATTTAATTTCTGTGTCTCAACTTACCAAAGAATTACAGTGTGCAACCACCTTCTACCTTGATTATTGTTTATTTCAGAATCTTTACAATGAGAGGGTGCAGGATATTGGTAGGTTGCAAGATGGCTTATACATGTTAGTAAACCAGACAAAAATAAGACATCTTAATGAACAAGTCAAGTTAGGACTAAATGTGAGAAATGATAAGGAATATGCTGCAATGTCTGAGGAAGAAATAGAATTATGGCACAGTAGATTTGGACATACTTCTAGTACTGTTCTAAGTAAACTAATTAGAGAAAAAATTGATGTTATAACTAGTACTATAAAGAAGTGTAATGTGTATCTATGTGCCAAACAATGTAGACTTCATTTTCCAGTCAGTATTAATAAAAGTACTTTCAGCTTTGATCTTGTATATATGGATGTTTGGGGACCCTACAAAGTTTAAACTCACAATGACAATAAATATTTCCTAACAATTGTAGATGGATTTACCAGAATAACTTGGATATACTTGCTAAATCTCAAATCAGATGTCTGTGTGGTAATTCAACAATTCCTAACATATGTGTATACCCAGTTCCATAAAATAGTCAAAATAATCAGAACTGATAATGGATCAAAATTTGTAAATGATGTATGTAACAGTTTATTCTTAAATCTAGGTGTTATACATCAAAGATCCTATACTTATACACCCAAACAAAATGATGTGGCTGAACATACTAGAAATACTCAGAGCAGTAAGACTTCAAGCTAACATTCCTTTGAAATTCTGGGAATTATGTGTTCAAGCTGCAGTTTACTTGATAAACAGATTACCTTATTCTATTACTGGTATAACACCTTATGAGAAATTTTACAAGAAAAAATCTTATATTAATGTCAATTAAAAGTATTTGGATATTTGTGCTATGCAAATGATTTAACGATATTAGATAAACTATACTCCAAAGTAAAAACTTGTGTCATGATGGGATATTCTGAAATATAAAAGGAATATGTTTTATATGACATGCAAAATAAATTATTCTTTGTCAATAGCGATGTTACTTTTAGGGAAACTGGGTTCCTTTTAGATCAGAAACACCAGAAAGGAAAATCTTTCTACATGATCAAACTGGTAAGTATGAGGATGGATATTCTACTACAAATATATATATATACCTGTACATGATCATCATGTTACTATACAAGAAGATTCAGTTCAAAGATCTCATACTCCAGGAAATGTTCAAGACATCATTCTACCAACTGAAACAACTGCAACACCAGATACAAACTAGAATGATACACTACAAATACAACATCCTATACCACTTATAAATCTAACTCAGACACATACACTACAAATACAACATACTACACCATCTATGACTCAAACCCAGACACATAATCAACCTTCTAATACAATCTCTATCAGGAAATTTACTAGATCAACACATCCAATTTGGCTTAAAGACTCCATCACCAATAAATCTGACAATACTCCATATTCTATAGGCAATTACATATCCTATGAAACAATCTCAACAAAATATAGAGCCTTCCTCACATTTTTCTAAAAAATAACTAAACCAAAGAACTACACTGAGGCATCCAAGGATCCAAGATGGGTAGAAACAATGAAAGAAGAAATAAAAACACTACAAGACAATCACACATGAGATATTGTGGCTTTACTAGAAGGATAATATCCAATAGGATGTAAATAGATTTACAAGATCAAATATAAAGAAACAGGAGAGATTGAAAGACTCAAAGCAAGACTGGTTGCAAAAGGATACAGTCAAAGAGAAGGTATTGATTACCAAGAAACCTTCTCTTCAGTAGTAAAAATGGTTACTATAAGGGCTATTCTATCTATATCAGCATCCAGACACTGACACATACATCAAATGAATGTGTATAATATTTTTTTATAAGGAGATCTACATGATAAAATCTATATGAACTACCTTAAGGATTTATCAGTTATGAGGACAGACAAGTATGCAGACTGATTAAAAATCTATATGGAACTACCTTAAGGATTTATCAGTTATGAGGACATACAAGTATGCAGACTGATTAAATCCTTGTATGGACTTAAACAAGCACCAAGACAATGGAACTTCAAACTCACAAAGGCACTAGTTCATATGAAGTTCAAACAGTCACAATATAACAATTCCTTGTTTATAAGAAAAACATAAAAATGAATAACTTTAGTACTGGTTTATGTGGATGATATGCTGATTACTGAAGATCACATGGAACAAATATATGAAACAAAACAAGCCTTACAACAAGTATTCAAAATGAAAGATCTGGAGAGTTAAATATTTTCTGGGCATAGAATTTGCAAGATCAAAAAAGAATTCTAATGCACCAAAGAAAATATGTTCTAAAACTCATTTATGAGCTTGACCTGGCTGCTGCTAAACCTATCAATACATCTATTGACTGTAGTATGAAGTTACCAAGGGGTATGATGATAACATCCAAAAGCAACAAGACACGGGAAGAGAGAAGACAAAACCAGAAGATGAATTACTGAAGGATATCAGTTCATACCAAAGTCTAATAGAAAATCTACTCTACCTAACAGTCACAAGACCAGATATAGCCTACAATATTCATACACTTAGTCAATTTCTACAACAAACAAAGAAGTCACATCTTGATGTTGCACTCAGAATAGTCAGATACATCAAAATTCAGCCTGGACAAGGTATACTTTTGTCCAGTAAAACTCAAGAAATAGTAACAACATAATGTGTTGCTGACTGGGATGCCCGCCCTCACATAAGGAAATCAGTTACTGGATACATTGTTAAATTTGGACTCACTTATTGTCACGCCCCGAACCCCGGACCCGCGACTGGTGTCCCACATGGGCACCCTTCTACCCATACAACACAAGTAAACTGCGGAAGATAAATAACACTCATTTTTTTTCTTTAAAACAAAGGCAAAGCCGGAAGGGCTGCCATAATATATATAACACCCGAATGGGTCTACATCCGTACAACAATGTAAATACAACTCTCACCAGTTCAGCCAATACATGAATACATACCTCTAAGAGTTTGGACAAATACTATGACGGAACAAGGCCCCGTCGTACCCCTGATATACACCACGGTCTACCAATCGCATCAATGGTAAGCTCCGGATCAAGGAAGCTACCTCAATAGCTGAACCATACCCTTTACACGTGGATCACCCAACTGCGAACCTAAACCTGCGGGCATGAACGCAGCCCCCCGAAGGGGGTCAGTACAACAAGTACTAAGTATGGAACATAAATAAGTACAATATTAAAATCATGGCTGGCCAAGAAATGACAGGGACAAGCAAAATAATCAAATACCAGATCCAACCGTGTCATGTAAAATAAAAGCCAACCGTACCTTGCATCACTGTATCACTGTATCATTGTACCACTGTACTACTGTACTTTATATAAATAAATGAGAGTCAACTGAGCCTTTTAAAAATATATCCTTTTTAAAAGTAAGACCAACCGTGTCATTTCAAATTATGAAATCAATACCATTTCAAAATATGAAACCAACTGTACCCTTTCAATATATGAAAGCCATGCCAAAATCAGGGACACCTGCCCTCGAAATATAACATCACGGGACTCGAACCCACGTATGTATGTATATAGCATCATGGGACTCAAACCCACATATGTATATATGGTAACATGGGATTTGAATCCAAATCATGGAGAGCTAGTCCAAATAGTATAGTGTCATGGGACTCTAACCCACATACATCTATATATAATGTCGCCGGGAGAATAATATAATGTCATGGGACTCTAACCCACATACATATATAATGTCGCCGGGAGAATGATATAATATCATGGGACTCTAACCCACATACATATATAATGTCGCCGGGAGAATGATATAATGTCATGGGACTCTAACCCACATACATATATAATGTCGCCGGAAGAATGATATAATGTCATGGGACTCTAACCCACATACATATATAATGTCGTCGGGAGAATGATATAATGTCATGGGACTCTAACCCACATACATATATACGTTAAATAATATTTGACTCTCATTATCATAAAATGAATAAACCATCATTTTAGAAAACCAAGACAATACCATGTCTTTCCTTTAAACGAAGACAATTACCATGCCTTCCTTTTAACCAAACCAAGGCAATTACCATGCATTTCTTTTAACCAAACCAAGACAATTACCATGCCTTTCTTTTAACCAAACCAAGACAATACCATGCATTCCTTTTAAAATAATCAAGACACTAACACCCGTAGTATCAAGACACTTCCATTTTTAACAATCAAGTTACTACACGTTTTAACTCAAGTAAGTTATACCTTTCAAATCAAGTCAAGTATACTTTTAACACCAAGTAATTTATATATTTCAAATAGACAACCCAAAATGTTATCAAGAGAATAGATAGAACAACTTCTATTTAGAAACTTAAGTATTATTAATGGAATAAATAGAACTACTTCCTAAAAACGCTTACCAACATCTCCCATAAGACTTGGTAATGACTTTTAGGAACCATTCAGACATGCTTTAAACACCGAAACCACCACATGAATACCCTTAACTTCTAAGAGTAAAATAACTTTCCTTTTTATAAAACCCAAAGATACTAGCACTGGTAGCATCAAGACACTTTCACTTTTAAATCAAGTATTTTACACTTTTTAAACCAAGTGACTTATACTTTTAAAACCAAGTGACTCTACACTTTTTAATATCAATACAAGTATACTTTTCAAATCAAGGCAAATATACTTGAAGAAACAAATAATGTATACTCCAATAACAAGACAAGTATACTTCAAGAACAATCATGCCGATAGAAGGAAGGAGTTCACATACCTCGTTGACGACTAATCAACACGACAAGTAGCATACGCTCCAATGTACTTCAATCTTTATCGGCTATTTCTCAAGCCTAGTAGACTATGCTATACGTAGTACTTCAACCTAAAATGACAATAACACTTCTATCCACTTCAATCTTACTAGTGTAAAACTTATACCAAATAATTGCCCTCTTATTCTACGGAAATTTGGGCAGCACTTCCTTTGTTTCTACGTACTTTTCCACCTTTTCCAAGGCCCCAATTCATCAACCAACAAGACACATTTAAGGCACGACCAACAATTAACCAAAGGGGATTAAATGCTTAACTTGACGTGTAAAATTTTGCCCCAAAATCACATTAAAACAGCCCACAATACAGTCCATAATAAACCAACATTAAGGGTACAATGTGAAGCCTTTAACACCCTTATTCCTTAGGACTTTCACTAGTAATTTTACCACATTAAACATGTATGTTAGGGGCTGATTTTCCAGCATATATACACCCCAAAACAGTCCATAAAAACTGCATAACAACATCCAACCGTTTTATAGATTCTACGACCAACAACTACAATCCGATGTCCTTTTTCTTAATTCCTTTTAATCCAATTTTAATTCCAACATGTTATATAAGTTATATAAACTATCAACAACTATATTTACTTCATTATATAACATGCGACAGGTGTTATTAACAACAATAATAACCAATGAATCCAACGACGACAAACATTGCCTAGTCTCTGCTAACTTGCCAAAAATGGCCTAAATACTTTTCAATCTTCATTATTTTTAGTACAAGCTCATCTATACATTTCAACAACAAGTAATATCCAATTACTTTAAAAGAAGAAGAGATTTTACCTTCCAAAAGCCTCAAAAATGCCCAAAACAATCCGTAGGTGTTTGACCCACAGTTTTCGTTTCGCTCCACTTCTTTGAGTTCCAATCACATATATGTGACCCCTATGAGCTTATACACAACTTCACTTTGTATTTTACTTTCAAAAAGTTGACGGAACCTTAGGGTTTCACACCCTCTATTCTCGGCCATACCATGTTCTTGGGGTTTAAGGGGTTATCTTGGCTTAGCACTCCATTAGGGAGCTTAGTCTTGAATTAGAGGATTTATCATGAAGGATTGAACAATTTTTGGTCTTGAAAATGGCTCAAAACCGAGAGCACTAAAGGAGAATGGAGGTGAAATATTTTCTAAGTGTTGTGATGAATCTTGCAAGCCCTCTATGTGTATATAATGTATCACCAATGGGGAGATCATGCCAAGTGTATGGCCAAGCTAGCAAGACAAGTGGAGTGGGACCCACTTATCCACTTGTCTCACAAATATCTTAAAGTCCAAGTCTTGCAAGACCAAATGGAGGGGTGATACGTGTCGCCCTCCTATTGGTCCAAATTATTTCTTCCTCCAAAATATCTATATTTGACCAAAATATCTCAAAATATTGTGGGCCCCACAAAACCGTAAAATTTTCCCGTGACCAAATCCGGAACTTAAAATCCAAAATTCCAATATAATCTATAAGTCCCAAATACCAAATTTGAGAACCAAATTCTAATTAATAAACCTTTTCCTTCACAAATTCCCGATATTTTTCCTTAAGAAAACGTAATCTTTCTTTCTTTCCAAAATTTAAATCTTATTTCCATACGTACGTTCTCATATCATTTTCTTGGAAATTACGGGGTGTAACACTTATATTATGAAAAACAAAGAAACAGTCTACCATATCCAGAAGCTCAGCTAAATCAGAATACATGAGCTTAGCAGGAACAGTGGCTGAATTAACTTGGATACTAGAAGAAATTGGGATCAGCATTGACTTACCAGTGATAGTATTTTCTGACAGCAAATCTGCAATTCAAATTGCTGCAAATCTAGTATTTCATGAAAGGACTAAACATATAGAAATTGATCTACACTTCATAAGAGAAAAGATTCAGAAAGGCATGATAAAAATAGAATATATAAACACTGCAAACCAACATGCTGATTTATTTACCAAATCATTAAATAGAATTCAACATCAGTATTTGTGTTCCAAGTTTGGATTACTGAACATATTCACAGTATCCAGCTTGAGGGGGATTGTTGAGAGAACTATTGAGAGAATAAACAGAGTCAAAGTTAGTTAAGAAGTTAGTTAGTCTAGTCAACAAGTTAGTTGTGTAGTTAAAGTAGTTAGTAACTAACTAACTCTAAAGAGAAATCACTAATCTTGTAAATCTATAAATAGACCATAGAAGTCATGGTACATATCAATTTTCTTAATGAAGAAAATCAGAAAATTATCTCTCTAGATGCTTACAATTCATTCTACATTTATCTTCTACTCCCTTCTTGTTCTACACTGATAGTTCTTGAACTTTCTCATGGTTGTAATGACATTTTCATCAGTACTTGAGTCTAGATTCTTGTATTAGAATTGGTCTTCGAGTTGTACCTTTACCCGCTTTTATAGAAGCATATTGTTAGGTATAAACAATTAGTTAAATTCGACTTCAAATTGGGGATCAACTTGGAGTGGGCTTACTAGTCTAGAGATATTAGTAAGATATTTTTTAGAGTTTATAGTTGTTGATACCCAATTTTGACCCTCTCGTCCAATCATTAATCATAAAATTACACTAATTTTTAGAATAGTCTTAATAATTTTAACAATAATAATACATGCATAAACACATAAATACATAAATAAGTAATTCAATAATGACATCCCAAGCATTAAGCACTCCATAAATATTATGTTCGCATTTAGCATTTTAATAATAATAAATACATAAATAAATAAATAATTTAATAATGGCGTCGCATCAAGCATTCCTTAAAATTATATCTACATTTATTAATATCCAAAGCAATTTCATAAGCAATTGAAACCCCCCATTAATTTAATTTTAATTTAACATCACAAAGTATGCATAATAAATAAGATTTTAATAACGACACCGCAATATAAAATATTAAGCACTAATTAAATAGCACGCCCGCATTTATTATTGTAATAATTTAAACCCAAACTAAAACTGATAAAGCACCTAAAGTCATTCCTTCTTGTTTGTTGCACAATGTATGGGTTGCAGGCCTGACATTAAGTTGAGACGCTCAGGCCTGGGTTTTTTGGGTTTACCTTAATGGATTATCTGTTACTTAAGTTGCTGCAATGTATAACGTTGGGCCCAGTGTATCCTTTATTTATACCTTATAGACTTTGGGTTGAAACTAATCCTTTATTTTCTTATTTTATATGAAACGCATCGGAGCCGAACGAAGAGTCTCATAGTGAGACTCATCACGAGCTACAACAGATGAAGACCCACATCTACGTGCATCCACATCTCGTATAGGAAAATTTCAGAACCACAGGCGAAATGACACCGCCACTCCTTCGAGTCGTCTTTATTAATTCCTTAATTTTGCTCATTTATTTGTTGTAAATTATTTGTCTAACACTACACTAATTAGTAGAATACTTAGAATAGTTAAACCTTGGATCGATATATTAGAAAGTAATTTAGTGCTAGAAATTTGCTTCCCCTTAAGTTAATTATTTTAGGCTGGCCATGCATTGTTTAAGTTATACTAAATCACTTAATAACCTTTACTCGCATAACCATTCATGTAGCTAGGATATTATATTCCTAATCAATTTTCTCATAAATTCTCTTATTAACATTCATATAGGTAAATCATTTTAAACACTTTACATGCTAGGCCTATTGTAAAAAATGCATTTATATTTAACATAATAATAACCTAGGTTTGAACGGACAACCGTAAGTTAGCGGATCTTAGAGGGTGCCTAACCCCTTCCCTCTAGATTAATAAAGAACTATTGTCCATAATCTCACATAGCAGGCCATTAAATAGAGTTAATGTTGACTTGACTTAGTTAACATTTAGGTGTCTTAATTCATCCAAACTAATTAGTTGGCGACTCCGCGAACCCTTTAACATTCTTTAGCAATTTAGCACCCCTTTTTTTAGCATTTTCTTTTAGCATCTTTTTATCATTTTATTTTATCTTCTAACCCTTTTAAGCAGGATTTGTAATGTCGCGATCGAAAAAGGGCGTGACAATAGTTTCTAGGTAACATAGTTTGAAACTTGAATTTGCACAGGCTCACATAACGATATCGTTTTGGGGTTAAATCTTACAGAGGTGTAGGTCATGATTTTTCTACTCTCGTGAGTCGGGTGATTTCAACGTAAAGATTGATGTGTCCTTTCCTTATTGTGCTTTATTATTCCGCAGGTTCTACACTTAGAACAAGTAAGGTAACATATTTCATCCTATAGGCGAAAACTAAATATCACCTAGGATAGATATTTGATCTATTTCCTCTAAAAATTCATAAAGATTAAATAATGTAGTGTCTAAATCGACAAAAACCTTCACTACTATGTCCTTTTTGAAGCCATATACTTCTCTCAGCTCCGAGTTTCACCATGATACTCTATAAAAAAAGTGACTTGTAAAAGCATTTACAACAATTTTGGTAACAAAAAATCATTTATGATACTTTACGGCGAAAATATATTTACAAATTAGCAAATGATGCAAGAAATATTTCCCCCCATGAATGGATTCTCAATCTTCTGAATGAATTCTAACAATTACTACCTTTTCTATTATGGAAATTTTTATTTCATTTAAGATTGAATCTCTTTATCATGTGTTCTATATATTTATGAAATTATGACTCAAGGAGGTATTTAGGTTTGACATATGCCTAATCCAAGTTCGGTGATAATTAATTCTCTACTCATCCCTTTTAGAGATTGACAAATAATCTTCAAGAATATCTAATTGGTCTTTTATGTTTAGCGCTTCTTAATCAAATTTATAATTGGGTTGATCAAAATCTTTATAACGATTCCATAATATATTTCGGTAAAAGAATTTTAGTTAATACTAATAATAAAAATAACTTTCTCCGTTCACTTTTAGCATATTCTTTAAGAGATAATAATTGATACCCACAAGGTAGTCAAGTTGGTGTACTTGATGGAAGCGGGATCATAGTCGCGAGTTCGATCCTCGCATAAACCTTTCGATTGGCATCTGTCACGTGAGCGAGTGTGGTTAATTGGCTGACGTGATTTGTAGGATATTGCGTCAATCCAATTTTACCTTGTGCGCTGCTAAGTATAAAATATTATTTTTAATATGCTAAATTTTTTAAGAAAATGTGAAAATATATAATTTTAATATGAAGTGAGCGGAGTAAAGATGTATGAATAATCACACGGACTCCAAACAGGAAATGGTCAAATAAAGTAAAGCAAATGAAAATAGAAAGGGACAGACAGGAGGAAAGCGCGTGAATAGAATAAGTAAGGTTGTAAATGAAATCTGTAAGTAAGATTGTGTAGATATGTAAGTAATTAATTCATCTCATTTGAAGACATCTATCTGGGTGTGTTTGAGAGGACCATCTCTGTCAGTTTAGGGTTCTTTTTTCAAGTGTTGTATTGAAGAGTTGAGTATGAGAGACAAATGTGGACAGCTAAAAGTGAGAGTTGTACAAGGAAGACGGTTGGTTATTAGGGACTTCAACAGCAGTGATCCCTATGTGATTCTCAAGCTTGGTAATCAGGTTGTCTATTTCTTTCTTACTCAATATTTATCTTACTTTCCTTTTTGGTCCAGAGTTCATGAGTAACTGGTAGACCAGAGGTCATGGTTCAAGCCGTGGTGCAGAAATGTAAGTCTAAGTATAATAGAATTAGTGGGGTGTATTCGATTAGGATTTTAAAAGATTATTTTGGAATAAATAAATTCAGTGAATTTTAAAAGACTATTTAGGAATGTAATGACTTAACATATTTTAAAGACAATCAAATTTTTTTATGTTTGGATTTTAAAAGATTTATTATAAGATTTATAAAGATTTGAAAGGACCACATGAATTTTTCATGTCAATTTCTTTAACAGTTATTTCAGCGAACAACTTGCATGCATAGATTTGGAGAAAATGACTCCCTTAATCTTGCTATGGAATCAATATAGAATCAACTCTACACACATAAGCACAATATGTAGTTGCATATGAGACATTCTTTCTATAATAGAATCAAGACTTGCAACAAATACAAGTGCATTCATGAGGAACAAATCAATGCAGTTGAACAAAGAACCGTGTATAAAACCCAAATATAACTTTAAGGTGTTTCACAATCCAAATCATATTCATGTTTGAGGAGCTAGATATCCTTGCTAAAATGAGATTTTGAATATCAAATTGGCCTGAAATCAGCAAGTTTTTGAATACTAAAAAACTTTTCGTTACTTCGTCATGACCGACGTCACTTATTATTGCATTTCTAATCCCAAAAACTTAAATTCGTGATTTTTTGTACTTCCGGTGGGTATTAGCACACTGATTTTCTAGAATCATGTGGACTATCTTTAATTGACCTGAAATTCACCAGGTCCATGAAAAACAGACTTGTGATCGAAATCCATTACTTTGTCATGGCCGACGTCAGTTAGTTTTGCATTTTTAAGTCAGAAACTCAAATTTGTGATTTTTTGTACTTTCGATGGGTATTAACACACATATTTGTATTCTTTTCTACAGCAGAGTAAAACTTCTTTAATTCAACACAAATTTCATACTTTTTTCATGCTAGTTTTTTAGTGAAAATTTTCTCCTTTGTCTTGCCATGTGCGTAGATCAATCATATAAAGATGATGTTGCAAATAGGTATGACTGTATTATTTTTAAGTGGATCAACAATCAAGAAAATGAAAGAAAAAATAATACAAATTGTACTAGTACTAAATAGGAAAAAACACAGAGATCCTGACAGCAGCATTGAATCCGGAGGCCCCCTGCCCCACACACACACCCAACAAACCCACAATCTTGTCTTAGAAACTCCTATACCCTAATTCTCTAACATCTGGAAATTGGACCGTGATTGCACATAAAAAATCTCATTGCTTGAAGGAATTTGGGGGATGAGATGAAAGTGAAATGGTGGGGGGTAGAAAGAGAAAATGAAAGAATATAAACAGAGAGGGGGAAGAGAGAAAATAGTCTTGAGAAAAAAAATCTTGTCCAGAGGGTGAGATTGTTTAGAGGGTGACATTTATATTCCCACTAAAAAGTCACACAAATTCCATTGAGAAAAAAAATCTTTTGAAATCAGCAAGTTTTTGAATACCAAAAACTTTTTATTACTTGTTTAAAATCATGATTGAATACCACTGAATTTGAACACCTCTTTAAAACATCCTAATAGTCTTGATTAAATACCGTATCGGGTGAATACAATCAAACATAATCCAATTCTGATGTAATTGTTCCGTTTCAAAATGTTTGTATCTTTGCTTTTTGGACAACTCTCTAATTTCAGCGACATTTTGGTATATTTTTCGTATTTTTAATTTAAGACCACAAGATTCAAAAGTCTTCTTTACTTTCTTAAACTCCGCGATATTTTATTTTCTTAAACTACGTTTCAAGTCAAAACCGGAAAAACATTTTGAAAGGGAGGGAGTATATGTTTAAGCTGTGTATCAATGTGGAATTATCACTTGTTTTACGTACTTCCACCACCTCATTCTTACTGCATCTATTTGTTGTACCAGACTGCAAGAACCAAGGTAAAAAATAGTTGCCTTAATCCTGTTTGGAATGAAGAATTTTATTTTTCCATTTCTGAACCTGCTGAGCTTCTCAAATTGGTAAACCTCTCAAATTCATTTACTTTATCTCAAATTGTTCTAAGGGATAATGTGTAAATGTTACAGCTCTATCTGAGTAATAGAATAGTGTAAAACGGAATCTAGCAGTGTTAACAACAGCAACAACATACTCAGTGTAATCCCACAAGTCAAGTCTGGGGAGGGTAGGCTGTATGCAAATCTTAACCCTACCTTGAGAGGTAGGGATACTATTTCCGATAGACCCTCGGCTAAGAATACAACAATGCAACAATAACAATAAAGGTCAGATTGGAAAAAGGAAATACGTAAATACTAACATAAATCTAGCAGTGTTATAATGGGAAAGGACCATTTAAGGGAAAATGACGTTATCTTGAGATATATCATGGAATGAGTGTGTATCATTAAGAACTGAAAAATAATTTAAAAAAACTAAAGTATCACTGGATCCTATATGGATCACTTGTAAGGAAATGATCATAAATTACTAATTCTGAATTAAAAGGCCGAGGATGATAATCCGATAAATGTTGATGCATGAGACACCATAAGCTTAACCTTATACAGCTAATAAAGAGTATAAAAGAGGAAAACTTAAATTGAAGTGAGTGATTGGAAAGACTAAGAGAAAGGTCTCACAGGGAAACAACAGTACTCAAAGGTCCATCTTTTTCAGATTGGACAAGATTTTAATACAACAAGCTGATGCTGTGTAGTCTTTCTCCAATGAACACACTGCCTCTTGAGAGTTTAATGAACTTTCATGACCTGGAAACTTCTTTTTCCAAGTGAATGAACGTCTCTATGTAGTATCAAGGCATATGATATCTTTCATGTTGAGAGAAGTGATATTTAAGCTGTCATTTTGCTGCTGAGGTGTTATATGCTAGTAGTAGCTCTGTGGGCAAAATTATATTTTGAAGAAAGTACACAACATGGAACTTGTGGATGTTGATCAAGGTGTATTATCTGGTTAAAGCAGCCATGCAATATATTATTCTTCATAGGAATTTGTCTTGGGATTGTTCGTGCTCAAGACCTGCACCACAATATCGAGTGAACAAGAAAAATATGATGCTCTGAAGTAATTTAATAGGAGTTAGTCATGCGTTTGAATGCACAAATATTAAAAGCAACAGAGGACTTTTTTAGGACGTTAATTTGGTCCTCTTTCGAGAGGTGGCCACCATTAGTTGGTTTGGGAGTTCCTCCATGTTACACCATGAGCATATTTAACTGTGTGAAAGTTGATATAAAGGTAAATTCCCGAACGGGTGAAAAATAAGTGATTATGCACTTTGGAATAGGTAAAAATTATCTCACCCATTTTTTATGTAATTTTTCCACCTCCAAGTGGTGTTATAGTGCAAATAAATTAAGTGAGTATGCACTAACTTTTTTTCCTACTTTCATGGTAAAGTTTGTGATTTGGGAGCTAGAGTTATTAGAGGATCTTGTCATTCTTATCAAAGAAAAAAAGTGATTGGTATAGTTAAATTTTAATTTGTTATTCTAATGTTTGAACAGATAACCAAACAGGTCTTTAGGTTATCCGCTATATATTTGGAGCATTCTATGAAACTACCTATGACTGAGCAGTTGCTCCACTATCCTTTGATCCTGCTTTGTAGTGGGCGGCACACACGCACACTCACAGTTTTTCTTTTCTATTGCTTCTGTGATATTTACATGTATGTTAAAGATTGACGTAGATGTAAGAAAAGTACTGTTCTATACTAAAAAAAAACATTTTCACTAGGCTTTTCTAACGCCTTGTCTTCAGGGCTGTATATTTACTACCTCAAATGGGATCATTTCAATGTCCTAAGCAGCCAATTTATATGTAAAGTTCTTTTCGACTTACGGATTCAATTGTGACAGGAAGTGTTTGATAAAGAACGTTTCAAGGCGGATGACAAAATGGGAAATGCTCATCTCAGCCTTCAGCCTTTAGTTGCTTCTGGTAGATTGAGAAAGATTCTTGGGGTTACCAGTGAAGGGACAACACTGAGGAAGGTTATCCCAGAGAGTGATAACTGTCTAGCAGCGGACAGCAGTATTAATTGGGTGAATGGTGAGGTTGTGCAAGACGTCTGGTTGAGGCTTTGTGATGTGGATTCTGGGGATATAGAACTGAAGATCAAATTGATCAATCTTCCCTCTAAGTAAGACTTGGAGATTGATCTGGTGAAGTTAAAATTGTTTACTTTCCTGTTGCAGGTGGAAAAGGATCTCAAAGATTTAGCATGTGTTTAGTGTGACGTGTTCAGTAGGAGAGCCGGCGCTGTAGCTTTAGTTGTATCTCGAATGTATCATATATTCATAATGGTGTGTACTTGTGCCCCAGCTAAATCCTTGTTAGAACATTGTTCTCCTAGTCCTTCTCAATAACTACCAGCAGCCAGCTGATGGATTAAAATACCATTGCTATGTGATATCAGCTTTGATTTGGTTCAGTTATTGCAATAGGGTTTGCTATTCTCTATTTTTGGTTAAGCTCATCATCATTTCGACCGCTATCTTTAAGAAATCTAGAAGAATTTAAGTTCTATGTATGCATTAAAACTGAGAAACGTTTCAACTATAATAAATTTCTTTACTAAGTTAGCTAGTAACCTGAAATTAAAAGAGAAGGACATGCAAGGTATAGACTGTAAATTACACTCGTGTATAAGTTTGAAACTGTAAAGAATGGATCTTGGGTCTAACTCAATCCCAAAATCTAGTTTTTAGGGTGAGGATTATCCAAGTCCATATAAGTAGTCCATGTTCTCATTCCATTTCCAATGTGGGACTCTTAATACTCCCCCGCACGCCCAGACCTCGTTAACTGGAGCGTGAACAATATAATTTGAGGGCCCAACATCGGTGAACAAAGAATTGGAATGAATTTGGCTCTGATACTATGTAAAGAATGGATCTTGGGCCAAACTCAACCCCAAAAACTAGCTTTTAGGGTGAGGATTGTCCATGTTCTCATTCCATTTCTAGTGTGAGACTCTTAATAGAAACCATCAAGTGTGGCCTGGTTCACAAATAAGTTGCGGGTGATTATAATGCATGTATTGTGTATGATGCAAATACTAATGTTGGGATTGATATGTTGTGAATAATAGTACATGGAATGGTATGCATGGATTACTTAATTTAAGGGCATCTTTTTGTTTTTAAATATTTTTATTCATGTATTGTTAAAATACATGAAGGAGAGCCTTGGAATAACCGGTAAGTCGTTGTCATGTGATCAGGAGGTCACGCGTTCAAGCCGTGGAAACAAACTCCCGCAGGAATGCAGGGTAATGTTGCATACAATAGTAAGAATATGAGTGTGCCACTTGGATAAGCAACTTCTGGTCTCACTGATCTGTTGGGAAAATTATCAGTTATTCATTTGCAGAGTTGTTGAGAGATCTAACCCTGTCTGGTCTGTTAACTCGTGTAGATCATGGACTATTCATCGCTCCCCCATTTTTGCCGGAGAGATGAAAATTGTTATTCCTTGGATCATCCGTTCCACCAGCAACATTATGATTACATAAAGCAGCAGGCATTGCTTCGAAGACCTGTTCGGCCTGTTAAACAGGGCTCTGTCCATGTGGCTTTTCCTGATGCTGTCACGGAGGGGACTGAGTTTGTTCAGACATTGGCATCAGAATTTCAAAAATTTGGAAAGCAAAATGGGCTTGCTCAATCACTAGACGACCTTAATATTGATGATCATCTAGCATAGAAAGTTCGGGTCCAATAACATAACAGTTCTGGATCCTCATGCAAGTATAGTATTAATAACCCATGCAGTATAGCAGAGGTTTTTTTCTAGTTAGAAGCCTCAAATTTTAATATGTTCTAGTTGCACGAGGTGCTTTTTCAGTATAAAATTACCAAGTATAGGGGATACGTGGTTGACATTTATTATTGTTGTTGCTCGAGCTTTTGTAGGAGCTCTTATTAGTTATCACATGTATTAATAAAATTATTTATCCATCTATGATGCTGGCCCTTCTATATATTGGCTTTATGATATAAATAATGTCCAGCAGAATCCTGAAAGCTGGTTGATGATTTACATCTTTGAGGAGACCTGTTTTTTTGTTTATCTGATATCCAATTTGTGCATTATGACAGGACCGGACTAATTGGTCTTTAGTATAATAATGGAAACAATGAAGACTACAAAGTTAGTTTAGCTAAAGGCATCATACTAACTGAAGCAAAAAGAATAAACTAGCTTTAAAGACATTTTATACATAGTATCTGCACGTCTCAGTGCAAATAAATTGGTGAAAGTAACAGAAATGCAGCATAAACGAAACAAATTTCCCATATGGGAGAGTAGGAAGTTTGGTTTTTGTATCTTTCAGTTATGTACAAGCAATCATTCAGTGCTCCTTTTGCCATATTTATAAAAGCTTGGAGTTGTTTATTAAAAATAAAAGAAATTCCCATATGGGAGCCTTGCTTGATTTCTGGATGATCACAAAACTCTGTTTATTCCTTGCTATTAGAAGATTCTCCAGCGCCGTGTTCTTGCTGCTTTTGATGCTTTTTTCCGCAATTGGCCCTCAACGACCTTTTTGGCTGCCTCAGCCATCTCTGCCACCTTTAAAGCTTCCTTGATTGCAACTTCCATCTCCTTCTTCTCTTTTAGACCTGCCTCCACTTTCATGAGAACATCTTTTTCATTGGCAGTGATGGTTTTTACTTGAGCCATGACAGCGGTAACTTTTGTGTCGGCCTCATTTCTGATTTCTTTGACTTTTTTCCTGAAAGCTTCGTATTTCTCAACTGCCAATTTGATCTTTCCATTAGGCTCTGAGTTTGACACATCAGAAGTGTCCATCTTGTGAATCTGATCACTTGCGAGTGTCTCTGCAGCTTTCGTCTCTTCAGCATCTCTTAGTGCAAGTTTCAGTTTTTCCTCTGCTTCCTTGGCTGCAGCTCGAGCTGTGACAGCTTCTTGTCTGTGTAATTCCACGTTCTTCTTCATCTCTTCTGCCTCCTGTAGAAACTGAACAGCCTCAGAAGTAAACTGTTGGATCCGTGAATTAGCAGAATCTCTCTTTGGCTTTATTGCTTCGAGCTCTTTCTTGCTGTTATCAAGATCTAACCGCAAGTTCTCAGCAAGGGCCTCTGCTTGATCTGCCTTCTTCTTAAGTTGAGAGTTATGGCCCTTCAAGCTATCTAATTCTGCTTGAAGGGAATCCACCAGGCTTCTTAACGACCTTTCTTCTGCAACTATATCTTGAAATGTGTTTTTAGTAAGATGAAGCTCTGAACTTGCTTTGGTAAAAGAATCCAAATCCGAGGCACGGACATTGCTGAGCTGTTCTTGTAAGACTTGAATTGCCTTATTAGTTTCCTCCAGCAAATGGGAGTCTTGTTTGAGAGCCTTGAATTTCTTCTCTGCTTCTTCCTTGGCTTCTTTATCTGCCACATTAAGCAGCTTTTCATGCTCATTCAAATTAGGGAGCTCTAGTTGTGCGGCTCGTGCATTTGCAGCTTGGGTTTCCTCAATGGCTGCTTGCTTTGATTTGCATAATGTTTCGAGCTGGCTTGTAAGTTCCTGCAAAGTTGTCTTGGCATTTTGGAGCTCACGGAGAGCATGGCCTTTTGTAGTGTCAGTGCTTCTTATCTGTTGTTTGAAGCTGTCAAGTTCTCTGAGGGCCACGTTAAGCTGACTCTCCTTCTCCTGCACCCTCTGCGTACAGATTATATAAACCACAATTACGTACATTATAGAAGTGAATGGTTGAATATATTTAACTCTAATAAACATACATGCATACCTCTTCAGCAGTTTTTGATTTCTTAAAGGTGATAGCAGGCTTAGCCTTGGGGGAGGAAGCAGAACCAGAAGTAGCAGTACCAGTTTCTCCGAACAAAGTGACAGCAGCTCTGACGGATTGAAAAGGTGATCTGGTGTCGATCTCTCCCACCTCACTTCTAGGGGAACCACCTATGCAGTTTCGAGTTACTATTATTCTTGGAGAACCAGATGGACTACTTGTTGGAGAAGATCTGTATCTTGGAGATCCTCCTGACGACCCCCCATTTTGCCTACGGTTTCTCAACATTCTGTAATTTCGATCTCCTGCTGAACCCTACATGCATGAGAAGGCATGTTTGTTAGTGAGCCTTTAGTTTCAGAATTGATTATTGGTTCTAATAATAGATCCATAATGAAAGATCCTCATAACGAGGCACAAATGGTATCATCTCCTAGAGATGGTTTATTCACAAATCTCTTATGTTATTATCACAGATCTTAAAAAGGCTAGCCACCATATTATATAATATAAGACATGCATGGCATCGTGTGTGGTCTCTCGACAATATAATAATGAAGGCTCTGATCCTGCAATTACGTTTTCTGATCCAAAGTTCCAAAGCAAACCTTTCATGATCAACTAGAACCAGCATTATTATTATGTTCCTTTGACAGAGAGGGCGGATTCAAGATTATTTTTCACATTGTAGGTGGAATTTATAATCAAATGATGGTAGAAAGGTAAAAATTAATGTAGGTACCTGACAAATCAGCGACCGACTCACCTCTTCTCCTTGTTCGTTGAAAAAGGAGAAGTCGGGATCCAACAGATAGCCTTAATTATGGCTAATGTTTTATCATAGGTATCTCAATGATATCAAGATATATCCTTTGTGTTTGTTACTTATATATTGTAAAAACTCAAAGCTGCAACTTCAGGACCCTGTCTTTCCCCCCTGGAAGAAAATGATATATATAAATAGGGTAGGGGTAAGACAAAGAAGAATCACAAAAGACAGAGATGGTTAGGAGGAGGGAGCTATAGGTTCATATATCTAAAAGTTCTTTTACTGCATCATGCAATGGCAGAATATGTTAAATATGGGCCAAAGCCCATCCGAGAAGTCCCATCCGTGGTTTCCATATTAGTTTGTATATTTGATATATTTTCCATATTAGTCTTGTACCTTAATTAAGATTGTAATGTTACCATAAGTGTATAGTTATTCTTCATATAAAATAGGAATTTAGATGTAAAGTAGGAATATGATTTTCCTATTGTAACTTGTATATATATGTCTTTCATCAATAAGAATAATCAAGAGATTAATTCTTTCATGGTATCAAAGCAGACAATCCTAAATTATGGGTCACGCTTGACGCAAAGGTTCTCCAATGGATTTATGCTACAATATCCATGGACCTTTTACAAACGATTATGAAACCTAACTCCACAACTATGGAGGCTTGGAATCGATTGCGTCATATCTTCCAAGATAACAGTCATTTTCGCATTGTTATCCTTGAGCAGGAATTTTCTCAAGTTGCTATAGAGAATTTTCCTCACGTTTCTTTTTATTGTAAACGACTCAAGGATTTGGCGGATCAACTTCGCAACGTGGGTTCTCATGTTACTAATAAATGTCTTGTTTTACAGATGGTTGCAGGCCTATCCGAGGCCTATAACGGCGTTGCTTCGATTATTCATCAAAGTAACCCCCTACCGAAATTCTATCAAGCCCGTTCCATGCTCACTTTGGAAGAAGCAGGATTACCTAAAAAGGCTGCTACCGGGGCTTGTCATTCCGTCATGGTGACCGAGTCAAACTTTCCTCCATCAGTTTCCACCGACTTGAGCCACCAACGCAACAATGGTGGCGGAAAAATGGGTCAACATTGGAAAAATAATGGGAAAAATCGCGGCGGCAATCGAAATGGTGGTGGGGTAGTGGTAACCCACGGGGAGGTCAGCAGCAACAACAGTCATGGGGCCCATAGTGGACCACATGCGATGTGATGGGCGATTCAGCCCGATCCGGTAGCGCGGCTGGCGATATCGGCAGCGCGGCGCCTCCCGAGTTCGGCCCGCTGGGCGATTTGATCGATCCGATTACTCAGTCGAGCTCGGGTTTTGAAAGATATATAGGCGACCCGATGGTCCGGCATACTCGGACATCGACCCCCTCAAACCCATCACGCAGCTGGACCACAAAAACAGACATTGAAGCCACGATGCACACGCTTGGAATGACTCAACCGGACCCAAATTGGTACATGGACACAGGCGCCACTACCCACATGACTTCTGACCAAGCTACTCTCTCGTCTTATTCAAATTTGAGCATTAATCGTGGTATACTTATTGGAAATGGTACTTCTATTCTAATTAAGGGTTATGGTCATAAAACTTTGTCTCCTCCACATCCACCACTTGTCCTAAAAAATACCCTTCATGCCCCAAAACTGATTAAAAATTTGATGTATGCCGTAAATTCACCACTGATAATTGGGTTTCTATTGATTTTGATCCGTTTGGGTTTTCGTTGAAGGATTTCAAGACGGGGAGTCCTCTCATGAGGTGTGACAGTAGGGGAGACCTTTATCCAATCACACAGAGTCTGAGTTTCTCGCGTCAAGCCATGCCATCCACTTTTGCAGTTGTTGCTCCTTCCTTGTGGCATGCTCGTCTAGGTCATCCGGGGTCATCTATTTTATTTACTTTAGATACAAATAAGCTTATTTCCTGTAAGAGTACGCGTAATACTCCAAATTGTCAATCTTGTTATCTAGGGAAAATTGTTAAGTTATCATTTGTAGCCTCGAGTTCTCACACTTCTATGCCATTTGATATTATCCATAGCAATTTATGGACCTCTCCCGTTCTCAGTTCTATGGATAATCGTTATTATGTTTTATTCTTGGATGATTATTCTAAATTTTTATGGACGTTTCCAATAGGGAAAAAGTCCCAAGTTTTTCCATCTTCATCAAATTTAGAGCCTTCATTATAACTCAATTCGAACGTAAATAAAGAACATTCAATGTGATAATCGCAAAAATTATGACAATGGGGAGTTTCGGGAGTTGTGTGCTCAAAATGGAATAAATTTTCATTTTTGTTGTCGTCATACGTCTTCACAAAATGGAAAAGTTGAACGTAAAATTTGTACCATTAACAACATTATCCGCACCTTATTGGTTAATTATTTCGTCCCCCCGTTGTTTTGACATCATGCTCTAAAAATTGCTACATATTTGCTTAACATTCTTCATTCTAAAGGTTTGACATATTCGTCCCCCCTTCAATGTTTATATAATAAGACTCATTCGTAACTTCATCTTAGGGTCTTTGGGTGCTTATGTTATCCCCTGTTTCCATCACCACAATTAACAAGCTTCAGACACGTTCTACTCTTTGTGTGTTTTTGGGTTATCCGTCAAATCACCGTGGTTATAAATGCTTTGATTTGTCATCTAAACGAATCATCATTAGTCATCATGTTATATTTGATCAGTCCCAATTTCCATTTTCTAAAGTAGAAAAACTCGTGCCTAGTTCCTATGATTTTTTGGATGATGATATCTCCCCTATATTATTCAATATTTTTCAGATATATACAGAAATATGTTGTTAGTGCCGCGACCCAGGGAGCGCGCGGCGCCGCCATCCAAGAGCTGGAAGATTTATCCTCGTCGTCGTGCGTCCGCCGAGGCGCCGCGGCCTAAGTTCCGATAGAGGCTGGAACGAAGGCGTCGCGGCGCCTCCGACGGTCCAGCCACAAATGCCTGCAGAAAATTCCCAAAATTCACCCAATCCAACCCCGAGTCATGATCCAGTCACTGAAAGGTGTATTTTTAAACCAAAAAGACATTTAAATTTTAATGTTCTTAAATCACCCTTACTCCGTAATCATGTGTCTGCCTTAAATGACCCTAATTGGAAAATTATCATGACCGATGAATATAATGCTCTTATTGATAATAAGACGTGGGAGTTGGTACCCCGTCCATTTGGTGTTAATATTATTTGGTCTATGTGGATTTTTGCTCATAAGGAAAATTCTGACGGTTCGTTTGCAAGGCATAAGGCTCGTCTTGTAGGTGATGGTAAGACTCAGCAGGTTGGTCTGGATTGTGGTGAGACATTTAGCCCGATGATCAAACCGGCTACCATTCGCACTGTGCTCAGCTTGGATCTTTCTAAATCATTTCTCATTCATCAGCTAGATGTGAAGAATGTTTTCCTACATGGCGATCTCAAGAAGACAATGTATATGCATCAACCCTTGGGGTTTAGGGATACTAGATATCCTAATCATGTCTGTTTATTGAAGAAGTCTTTGTATGGACTTAAGTAGTCTCCACGGGCTTGGTATAAGAGGTTTGCTGACTATGTTTCGACTATGGGTTTCTCTCACAACAAGTCTGATAATTCATTATTCATATATCGTCAGGGTTCTTCCATGACTTATATTCTATTATATGTGGATGATATTATCTTGATTGCCTCTTCTGATGCTTTGCGAAAGTCTATTATGACAATCCTCAGTTCTGAGTTTGCCATGAAAGACTTGGGCCCAGTGAGTTATTTTTTGGGGATTGCTGTCACTCACCATGCAGGTGTTCTTATCACAGAGGAAGTATGCAGCAGAGATCATTGAGAGGGCTGGGATGTCATCCTGTAAGTCCACTTCTACTCCAGTTGATACTAAACCCAAGTTGGGTGCTGCAACTGGTTCTCCTTATGAGGATCCGACCCGCTATCGTAGTATTGCAGGCGCCCTTCAATATCTTACGTTCACGCGACCAGATATTACATATGTCGTCCAGCAGGTGTGTTTATTTATGCATGAACCCAGAGTTGAACATATGAATGCGCTCAAACGCATTCTTAGGTACATTCAAGGAACGCTTGACTATGACTTGCATTTGTATCCTTTGTCGACGTCTACACTAGTCTCCTATACAGATGCTGATTGGGGTGGTCGTCCAGACACCAGATGGTCTACGTCTGTCTATTGTATGTTTTTAGGTAATAACTTGGTCTCATGGTTGGCCAAGCGTCAATCCACACTTTCACGTTCAAGTGCAGAGGTCGAGTATCGAGGGGTAGCCAATGTGGTTTCTAAGACATGTTGGTTACGAAATTTACTTCTAGAGCTTCATTGTGTCCTATTCAGAAGGCTACCTTAGTATATTGTGATAATATAAGTGTCATCTACCTTTCTGATAATTCAGTTCAGCACCAGCGCACTAAACACATAGAGATGGATATTTACTTTGTTCGAGAGAAGGTAGCTAAAAGACAAGTACACGTCTGTCATGTCCCTTCCAGATATCAAATTGCAGACATTTTTACAAAGGGTCTTCCCTCAGTCCTTTTCGAAGATTTTAGAGACGGTCTCAGCGTACGAAGACCGCCCGCTATGACTGCGGGAGTGTGTTAAATATGGGCCAAAGCCCATCCGAGAAGTACTCTCCAGTCTACTGTCTCCTCCCAGTCCTTTGAACAAAAATCCAGAAACTTGGTCTTGTCCCTTTTCATTCCAAATGGATCCACGACGACGTCCTCCCCATCACTCAACTTTGATCATAACAATATTCTTTCTGAACTATTAGCGTAGTTGGACGATTTAATAATAGTAACTTTTTAGTATCCCGAGTTATATATAAGAAGTTTCAATTTTGTAGGAAGTTTTTGATGAGTCATATGAAGTATTCATTGCCTTTTCATTGTTACGTTTGTTCTGCATCCTTTCTCTCTTTCTATTTAGTTTTGGCATTCAATGAATTCCAGTTTTCAATTTTTTTTCTTTTGATAAATTAACATGCACTCTCATTCAAAGAACGTGTGTTAATAAAGCCCGATGCATTAAGCTCTCACTATGCACAAACTAACTTTGTAGTCTTCATCGTTTCCATTATTATACTAAAGACCAATTAGTCCGGTCCTGTCATAATGCACAAATTGGATATCAGATAAACAAAAAAACAGGTCTCCTCAAAGATGTAAGTCATCAACCAGCTTTCAGGATTGTGCTGGACATTATTTATATCATATACATAGAAGGGCCAGCATCATAGATGGATAAATAGTTTTATTAATACACGTGATAACTAATAAGAGCTCCTACAAAAGCTCGAGCAACAACAATAATAAATGTCAACCACGTATCCCCTATACTTGGTAATTTTTATACTGAAATGCACCTCGTGCAACTAGAACATATTAAAATTTGAGGCTTCTAATTAGAAAAAAACCTCTGCTATACTGCATGGGTTATATTAATACTATACTTGCATGAGGATCCAGAACTGTTATGTTATTGGACCCGAACTTTCTATGCTAGATGATCATCAATATTAAGGTCGTCTAGTAATTGAGCAAGCCCATTTTGCTTTCCAAATTTTTGAAATTCTGATGCCAATGTCTGAACAAACTCAGTCCCCTCCGTGACAGCATCAGGAAAATCCACATGGACAGAGCCCTGTTTAACAGGCCGAACAGGTCTTCGAAGCAATGCCTGCTGCTTTATGTAATCACAATGTTGCTGGTGGAACGGATGATCCAAGGAATAACAATTTTCATTCGAGCTGCCTGAGTATCTGGAAGATCCAGAACCTTCTCTCCGGCAAAAATGGGGGAGCGATGAATAGTCCATGATCTACACGAGTTAACAGACCAGACAGGGTTAGATCTCTCAACAACTCTGCAAATGAATAACATGTGATATTGATAATTTCCCAGCAGATCAGTGAGACCAGAAGTTGCTTATCCAAAGTGGCACACTCATAATCATGAGGTTACACCACAGCCTATCAGGTAGTTACCATAGAGGTATATTTGACAGGTGACAGAGGTGGTATTATTCCTAGTAACAAAGTTACAACTAATTAGCATTGCTTGTTTCACTAACCTAGTGTTTGGATGAGCATAACATTTTCTAGTGACATGGAAAGCCCAATAGATGTTTTCTTTATTAGTTCTCCACCCGTTCTTATAATCAGAAAGTTACTACATCCTCCTAGAAGATAGACAACATGACAACCAAACAATTGTAAAAGAACTTCTACCTTCAATAGATCATCCTGTCCACAACCTGATAAAACCTGAACCTTGTTTCTGGTTCTTTCCTGCAGAAGCGGCTTGACGACCTAATGAATTCATATGTTACAAAAAATTAGAAATTTAGTCATTCAACGTGTAATTTGTACTAATTTGCAGAAATAATTGATAAAAGAATAACAAAAAAAAAAGAGGAAAGAGACTTGTATAAACAAGAGACAAACCTTCCAACAAGCTGAAAAGATATAGGGAGCATTCACAATGTAGTATGCAACTACCTTCTCCGGGTAATTTAGGTCATCGATGGAGGAAATTATAGTCAATAACTGAATGATAACAATAACATTAAGTTAGTATTTTTTGCTCCAAATATTTACAGGAATGGTTCCAAGGTAACTCTCAAATAAAGATATGCATCAGTCCATATGGTTAGACATAGACAGATGTCCTGCAATTACAAAATCTTCTGCAAAAAAGAATTATTTGTGTTCTTTGCGCTAGGCGAAGAGTGGAAAGAAAATAACTACTCGGTAAAAGTGAAGGCTTCTACATCAACGATCAGCAATGGTCGTAATTTTCCCCAATTTCATGGATCATCAAATAATATTGCACTTAAGTCCCATATTCGTTGACGAAATGGGTTGTGGTCTCCTTATATGGTATGGGGGTAATCCTCCCCTCACGAGCTAACTTTGGTATTAAGTTGGCCCAAAGACCATTTCTTGACTCATCGATCCCCGTTGTGTTTCTCAATGTTGGGCCCTCATACTATGTTATCCACGCTCCAGTTTTTCAGTCCTAAGCGTGTGGAGGAATGTTAGTGCCATACTGATTGAGGGAATGGGTTGTGGTCTGCGTAATCCTCCCCCCATGAGCTGGCTTATGGGGTTAAGTTAGACCCAAAGGCCATTTCTTCATACTATGAAAGACCCAACCAAACAAGATTAGAACTCTTGATGCAATATACCTTTATTTGGTTTAGAGCTGAAAGTTTCAAGCCAGTCATATCTAAAACCTTCAGAGATTTGCTGATGTGTTTCCCATACTTCTTAGTTGCAGCAGGCTGTGACAGATGAACCAACTTAGTAAAATGTAAGGGATTAAAACACACACACATACACACAGATACACAAAGGAAAGTGATTTATGAATCCTTTTTACCAGAATCACGCGATCGCGATATTCATTGATCTGAATGTGTGATTGCACATAATAATGGACCTGGGATGAAGAACTCAAGTTACTTTTTTTATTAGCAGAAATATAGTTAAAACAATGAAAGCAATAATTAAAACATGGAAAACCGAAGAGTTCCAAACACACAACCTCCCTCCCCCAGGATAAAGCAACTAAAAAAAGAAAACTGAGAACTAAATAACCAAAGCTAAAGAAAAACATATAACAGTGGGCAAAGTACGCGGAAGTTCCCAGTGCATGTCCATGAGGTAACTAGTCAGTTAGACCTAATATTACAGATATACAGGGGGCATGATTGATAGGTCAAATGTCAGCTAAGTTATTAACTAAACTATGTCACTAATACAACGTGTAAGATCATGATTACCTCATGGAACATAACTATCATGAAAGTATGATCCTAATTCAACATAAACCATATAAAGTTCTATCAGATGGTATAGGTTTAAGAGGCAGAAAACAAAGTTCCATCCATATCAATACCGATAAGACCGATGCTATATTATTTTTGGACAAGTCCAATAGCAACGCATTTTTGCAAACAGTCTGCACAAAATACCATTTTCTGGCAAGTCTTGGCATGGTTTAGTCTATCTTATGCAATCGAGCGAGATGGACCAATTGAAAAGCCATACTATATAGATATGTTATTATTTCATAACCGATTACTATTTGAACATTTCTCCTTTACTCTGGTTCTACTTATCAGAGATTAGAGATAAAGCATAGAGGATGGGAAGTAAAATTGCAAATAAAAGACCATTTATATACATCAATTGGTAGGTGAATGGACATAGCTGACTTATGGTTGTGAATTAGATTTGAACTCTAATGGGGATATAGTAGGGCACGGACACACACCCAATACTTTACTCTTTTTGTATATTTTCTTATGGACAAACTACAAACTACTACGACTGAGCCTATATTTTCCTCCTCTTCTTCTACACTCTTCATTCTTTGCTGGTGCTACACTTTTCTTCTTCCACACTGCAAACTGTTTCTCGTCTTCGCCACTCTGCTATGGTTTGCTCATTCCTTGTTTTTTCTTTGATTATAGCAATAAATCACTGTTGTGTTCAACTATATTGAGTTTACGAGTTAATTTGCGCAATTCAACAAAATTCAATGTGAAGGTTCATACACAAGGTGAGGGATTACTTTATATAATTTTAGACAGTTATGGATACTTCTTGCAAATGTTTTGGGTAGCTACAGGCTACGCAAAAAATTACTACATTTAATAAAATATCATGTCCATCTGTATTCGTCCCCCAATCCTTGGCACTTGTTTAATGCTATAGACAAGGCATAGTTGGTCTCCCAAACACATTTTGAACTTACTGGTCTAGAAATAATATCCTCCCCGCTTTCCCAACTCAACTCCCCCAGAAAGAAAGAAAGAAAGAAAAAGAGAGAAAATGCAGCCAATAAGTGTTCTATAATCTGAAACCAATCAGTAAACCTCCATTATCCACAAATCAAACATCCGTTACTTGACAAGTAGTTCTTGAATAAGTAAATGCACATGAAATCTTATAGCCTTGAGGGAAGATAAGAATGTTAACGACCCTTACAGATGCTTTGTCAAATGTGCTGAGACCTGCACCAAAAGCGAATACTGGAAGGCCCTGAAAAAGAGGAAAATCGAGTTCTCATATAGTTATAAAGTCCATAGGAGCATCAATAGCAAAAAAGATAATGTGTCATGAACGAGTACCTCTCTTGTGTAACCTGGCATTCCTATTAGTTGAGAATCACGAATTGCTCTGTAAAGTTCAGTAGGAACGATAGGTTTCTGAGATAACAATTACAAACGAGTACATTAGATTCAATTAGATAGTAATTTGCAAAGTAGCAAAACTTTCCAGGATGCGTTCAAGTTTCAACTATAGTTAATATATAATAGGATAAAATACAACTAATTCTTGTGTAAAAGAATGTATAATAGTATAAATACAACCAGCTCTAGTGAAGAAGTATCTGTGTGTGCACACTCCTAAGAAGGGTTCAGGAAGCACAATTTCCGCTCAGAGCAGGCAGTGATTTTCTGTAAATATTTCTACTGGTCTATATCACCAGAAAACCCATATCTAAAGTCTTCTCAGTTATGCTAGCTTTTATTTTTTTAAAGAAAAACCTCTTGTCTAACAACACTTATCACAGCCAAGCTGGTAGCACAGTGTTAGGCACTAAGCTCCTATATAAAGTAAAGACTACACTTGATATAGAGAGAAACCACTAAAACTGATTGCTATAACAACAACAACAACAAGATTCCATAATACTCACAGCTAAAAAATCATCTATCTCATTTTGGACCCTCCACGTCAAAGAATCAACCAACTGAAACATTTGAAAAAAAAAGTATCAGATACACCTGATCATTTAATCCCATACATGGAAGGTAAAATTTCAAAAGTCTAAAAGAATAGGTTTTGACCATTGTATGGGCCTTTGCAACATTTCCCTCTCTTGCTGTTAGGAAGCGCACATATGTGTCCCTTGGACAGCCTTGATGAATATTCTGCAAAGTAGTGGAAAAAGATCATCTGATGAACCATTCATTATAACACAGCGGCATAGATCCAAACTTGAAATGAATGACCAATCTAATTTCGACTGATTCTATCATTCACTTAAGTTTTAGCTGAATAAGAAGAGTCACACGCAATGACAACTATGACTCATTTTTAGTGTTCCATTTGGATATGATATATTTTCGAGAAACTAATTTAGTTACTAATACTCTGGCAACGCAATATTCCAGAATCGTCTAGTCCCAATTCCAAATGCGAGAAACTTCACCAAATGATCTCAGAACATCAATGCTCACAAAGAACTCATTGCTTTCACCAAATAAGATATAAGAATAGTAAATTTTCTCCATTTTAACAAAAAGTTTCTCTTATCCAATGAGTGAACATTCAGAAAGCTTTTTGGGATGTCTATCGGAAACAGCCTCTCTACCTTCATAAGGTAGGGGTAAGGTCTGCGTACACACCACCCTCCCCGGACCCCACTTATGAGATTACACTGGGTATGACGTTATTGTAAGCTTTCTTAGTTTCTTTAACTTGCTGTTTTTTGGTAAGTTAAGTTTCTTTCACTTTAATCCTTTTCCAAAAAAGAAATGTAAATGTTACAACAGGAATGGCAGAAAACAGTTGGGCATGTTAGGCCCTATGAACAAAATGAAAGAAAAATATAAGGAAGTCTGCAAAAATGTCACAAAAAAGCAGTAAATATATGCATTTACGTGCCACAAAGGAGCAGCGAGTAGAGGGTAATCCGCACTAACTGGCTTAAAATCCATGAGAACATAAGAAATGCTTCATTCATTCTTTTTTTTCTTTTTATTCTTTTTAATAGGTAAAATACCAGAACCAATTTCACAATTCTAATTAGCGGTATAGAAGGAACAAAATAGGATTACAGAAGTCGCAAGGCTATATGGTGAATCAGTTATCAGGTTTGAGTATGACTAGTCTCAACAGACAACTAAAAGTCCTAAATTAAGAACTCCAATAACGACACATCACTAATCTTCTAAGACATTTTTGCTTAACTCCAAAATCAAGAAAAAGGCCAAAAATTGTCTACTTTACAAACAAGCAACAACAACATACACCTCTACCTTTGTGGGGGCAGCGAGCCTGTTTCCAATAGAAGAGTTGTCTACTTTACAAACGTCCTTGAAAATTAAGACCATCTTAACAAAAGCAAATTAAATATTTTTTTAAGATATGTGTCTTGGTATCTTTTTCCTCGTTGTCACATAATTAAAAGAAAATGAAGAAGCAAGTAAATGAAATTAAAGTCTAACATAACATAGTGTTAACTGTTAAGGGGCATATCAGAGAGAAAGAAAGTCAAACCTTAAAAGTAGTTATGAATGCTTCATCAACTGCTCAAAATGAAAGGGGTCAGTAAACATTATGAGGAGAGATCTGTATAGTATAGTCTAGTCTAGTCTAGTATTACCTTGCTCCATTAAAGCTTCAAACTGGTTAATCGCTTCTTCAGAAATCAAACACATGGCTAGAGAGAGGGATACTACTGCTCTCATTCAACTATTTTACTATACTCAATAATAATGGCCACTAAAGAGGGAGATATACAAGTAAAGGTCAAGATTCAATAAAGGTATGCTTTACTTTTCATCCATCAAGCTTTTTTATCATCATTCACTTGAGGTAATTAAAGGGGAGACTGACTGGATTGGTGAATAATATTGTTTCCTAGGACCACCACACAAGTCAAGAAAGAAAAATGATTTTATTTTAAGCGACACCAGCCCCCCAACCGACACTTCAATTTTGGTGGCAAGTATTTTCCTAAAATGAACCAACGTGACGGCATGCGCAAGTTAGTTGACTCTAGGACAAGAAACTGCATGCCACCTTCCTCAACATTAATGCTCCTCTCCCAAGCGTGGAAAAGACAATTGCTTGTCCGACAGTTATCATTTCAAATTTGTAGTTAATTCCTTTAAATATAACCAAACCGTTAATTATACTATACACCCCTATAATATGACTTAATTTTGAATATGTTGAAAATATTAATAAAAAAAGGACAAAATCAACTTAATGTGTCATGCCATAAGCCACTATCTTGAAAGTGATTTCGGTCAGACTCCATTACAAATCGTTAAGGTCGGTCACTTTTTTAGATTCAACAATTCTTTCAAATACGTGCACTCATAAATAAAATTTTGGAGTTGCACAAAATTAATGCTCAAAAAATTACTAAGGAGAAAGCCAATGAAGGAGAGAGCTAATGGAGGAGAGTATTTTTTTTCTGTGTTTGTATCTCAAAGAAGACATTCCAATATATAGTTGTAGAAATTTTGAGAGTCATCGTGAGGAATTAAACAACCCATCGATTAGGAACATAATGGATGAACTCTCATTAAGATGTTGCAACTTTGCACAATCAAATTCAGAGAAAGAAGGTAATTTTGCTTTGCATTCTCATTCATTTAATAATGAATATCAACAATTCTCCACAAATGCAAAGACAAAAGAATATGAATAATTTCTAAGCAACAAAAAAAAAACATGTACTTAAATATAAAAATAAAAAAAAAATTGAATGCACATAAGTTGAAAACCTCACAACACATATCATATTCTTAATTTCGTGCAAACTCGCGATACTAACTTAATGCTTTCATGGCCAAGCATCAAACCTCGGGTCTCACAAATGCTCTAGAAAAACAACCCACATTTTTTTCATAAAAAGAGGTCCAATATTTTTACTCACGTAGGTGATTCCATTAAGTCTATCTTTAACATAGAATACCATGAAACTATGGAATCATAGAGCGAAAAATAGCTATTTTTTCTCATATCAAGCGGTGAGTTCATTAGTTGCTTCTCAATAGCACCACCACAATGGATTATGAAAACATTAAGAGTACCAACTCAAGTAAATCCAGTTTCTCAAAAGCACTATCACAATAAGCTACGGGATACTTTAAGAGTTAACTTTGTGAGAACAAAAGTGTAGTAACAAGGAAATGGAAAATGTAACAACAACAAATATGTTAGAAATCTGGAAATGAATAAAGAAATTGGCTTGCTGAGTCGATTGATTTTGCAATCTATCCTTAAGATAATATTGACCCGTATATTCCTTTTGACGGTATATTGACAACTTATCCCCCAAAATAAAACAACAATCAAACTAATGAGCAAAGGAGACTCAAGAGCTCGCTTTAGGAAGAAAGATCTTAGAGTGTTTGAAGATCGAGAGGAAGAATGTATTTTGAAAATGTGTAAGGTGTGTTTTGCAAATGAGCCCAAGGCTCCATTTTATAGTGTGGAGAAGATGACCTTCCATATAGCCTAGTAATGATCAATAAAGATCATGTAATAGCCTTGAATGTGGAGTTACAATTCAGCCAAATAATGGCTGAATTCATTAGCCAAATAATGGAGAATTAATGCTCCAAAGTCATCCCAAAAATCAGTTTTCGTTCTTCTCCAATGATGCGAAGCGTCGCGTGGCTGCGACTGCAGTGGCGCGCCGAAACTTCGAGTTTGGCGTCGCGTAGCGACCACTGGAGGAAGCGCCGTGACATTTTTCAGACTCGTTTCATCTTTTACACATTGTACACGTCTTTCTTTCGTTTACCAACGTGAAACCATTGTCATTTGACCAATAACCATCTATTATCTTACGTCTCAAACAATTCGTATACGTACCAATATCTCTTCCATTAAGGAAATTACGATCTTTGACACTTTATGTGCACGTGTGTGGAAATCATGTTTCCGACGTGCGGGCCCCAATTGTTCGAGTCATAATTAATAGGATTAACTTTATTTCACGTTTAGTAAATTTCCAACAAACTTAACCTCACAAAGCACTACCACACGCAATAAGGATAAAATATGTAATGCATATTGAGAACCCATATGGCTCTATTTGACCAACAAACGAGTATCCACCGTACTTATCTCAATCCATGAGCCCTCAACATTTCAAGAATTATTCTCTTTGTCAAACCGCTAGTTAAAGAATCTATCAAATATTTCTCGGGCCTTATAAATTCCAAGAAAATAACACCACACTTCGATAATTGCTTGACATCACCATTGTTACACCTCGTAAGGTTAAGACGATAATTAAGAACGTCATTAAGGAAGTAAGATTCGAATATTTGATATAAAGTATACTTACATATGTTAATACGTAAATTAGTATACAAAAAGATGTGATTCCAGAATTTATTTTGGTTACAACGAGTGTGACGTTGAAAACTTATTATGATAGTTGTATATTCCCGTTATGGATTAGTAAAGTATTATATACGTTGCGACAACGAGGATACGAGGTCTTATGAGATTTTCGGGTTTTAAAAGAAGGGAGATTTATTTTAGTAGATTTTTGGGAGTTTTAAAAGAATTATGGAATTTTGGTTGTTGTGGCCGAGACCCTCCCAAATCGTGGGAATTGTTGGATATTGTCGCGTCGAGTTAGGGTTGATTTTGTGGAGTTAAATGTTGGAAATTTGATATAAACATGTATATATGTTGTGGTAATTACTAATACATGTCTTAAAGAATTAAAGAGTAAAAGGATGTTATGTTGCAATTATAGGACTCGAACCCTTGTTGTTGTCACTAGAGTTGATGGGCTGTTTTAAGGTTGTTTTAATATGGATTAACATGAGAAATATGTGTAGTAATCACCTTGATTGTTGTAGTCATGGTATTGCATAAATGTAAAAGAGAAGAATGTATTATGGTAGCGTATATGAGGTATATGAGACTAATTTAGTTATATCTTGGAATTGTGCTTGGTTATTGATTTGGTTGGCATTTGTTGTAAATTGTGGATGTACATATAAACAGGGGAAGTGCTGCCTGAATTTTTGTAGAATAGGAAGTCATATTTCGTTATAACCTACGCTGAAAATCATAGAATTGACGGGCGTATTGCCCTTGATTATAGGTTGACGTACTAGTTGAGACGAATCATATTCTTCGAGTTGGTTAGTTCGGCGAAAAGGTATGTGAAACTCTTCCTTCTTTCTTTTTGGCATGATTTATTGAAAGTACGGTGGACGTACATGATTTCTACACTGTCTATTTCCTAAAGATGTTAGTCATGAGAAATGCCTATGATTTTTCAGTAAGGGTTTATTAAATGATTTCATTGAGAGTCAAAATGATGATTTAAATTGTATAGTTACTCATGATACTCTATTCGTGCTGGATATGATTATATGAATTCACCGAGTCCCTTACTAGAGGACCGGGACACGTTATATGTATAGATATGATTCTATGGACATGTATCCATGATGCGGGTATAGATACCCATGACAGTAGATATGATTCCATGGACATGTATCCATGATGAGGGTATAGATACTCATGACAGTAGATATGATTCCATGGACATGCATCTATGATGCGGGTATAGATACACATGACAGTAGATATACATATACATGATGATTATATGGATAAGTACTCATGATTTTTGATATGACTCTCATTTGTATATGGCACAGTTGGATTTGAATTCTGATTTTTATACTTGTCTTTTGTTATCTGTTGGCTACTTATGATCTCATTTACAGTATTTTATGTTTTACATACTCAGTACGTTATTTCGTCATCGCCCCTTTCCTCGAAGTGCGTTAAATGCCGCAGTACACGTGTGCTCGGTTGGTGATCCTCCAATCTAGGTTTTCCGTTCAGCTGTTTGGAGAATCTCTTTTGATTCAGAGTTTTGTCATTTTGGTACAGAACCTTACTTTTGTTGACTTATGTATATTTAGGGGCACGACGGGGCCCTGTCCCGTCATATGTCGGCATCCTTCTTATAGAGGTCTGTAGACAGTTGTTGGTTGTATATATGTGGTTTAGTCAAATGAGGATTGTAGATATGTTTTTTTCAGCCGTACTATTGTATTTCATTTTGGGATGTTCCTGTATATAGTGGCAGCCTTGTCGGCTTGCGTCCTTTGTTATATGTTCTTAGATGTGACTCCTCAGGAGACAAGGTTAGTTGTGTGTAAAGGCAGCCTTGTCGGCTTGCCTAACCGGACATGTGTTATGTTTGCGGCGTTATGCTGCCGAATTTCATATTGTCCTTAGTGTCAGTCTGATTACGTGACAGGTTAGTATAATAGCGTCATTAGGGCGCTTAGTCGCGGCCCATCGGGTCAGGTCATGACAAAAGTGGTATCAGAGTAGTTAGTCCTCGGAATGTCTACAAACCGTGTCTAGTATAGTCTTGTGTATGGGTATGTTGTGCACCATACTTATACGCAGAAGGCTGCCGGACATTTAGGATTGGTTTCTATTCTTTCATCTCTTAGATCGTGCAATAGAGCTATGTTATTAGGATAATCCCTCTCTGACGACCTAATACGTTTACAGCTATGCCTCCGAAGAAGGCGACAGCGGCCCAGAAGGGAAAATCTACAACGGGTGATACTAGTCGGATTCAGAAAGTTACCAGGTCCCGTACTCAGTCTATGTCGGAGACTGTACCCCAGTCGACGAGCTCTGCTTCGTCGCCACCTCCAGAGGCTCTAGTTCAGGGCGTCACGATTTCGAGACCCGGCACGAGCCTCGGCTCACCGGCCGAGGGCGAAGGGCGAGCCATGAGAGATGCGGTTCAGCTGCTGACTAGATTAGTGGCAGGACAGACCCACAGACATGGACCAGGAGTTGACCCCAGATCAGATTATTTGAGGGTCCGTGATTTCTTAAGTTGTAGTCCACCAAGTTTTTCGGGTCAAGGCCCGAGGACGATCCACATGAGTTCATCCGACAAATACAGCGTACGTTGAGGGTGATAAAGGCTTCAGAGACTGAGTCTATCGTGTTGGCTTCATACCGGTTACGTGATATAGCTATTAACTGGTATAAGTCGTGGGAGCTATCTAGGGGTGGGGGTGCTCCTCTAGTCATGTGGGACGAGTTCGCAGAGGCCTTCCTTGACCACTTCCTACCTCCTGAGATGAGGAGAGCCAGAGTTGATAGGTTCTTGCACTTGAGGCAGAGCGGCAGAAGCATTAGAGAGTACAAACTTGAGTTTGATTCATTGGCCAGATATGCACCCACTATTGTAGCAGATATGGCAGACAGGGTGCATCGCTATGTGATGGGGTTGGATCATTATTTGATCGATGGTTGTATGTCGGTGACCCTTCAATCGGGTATGGATATTGCTCGAATCCAGGCATATGCACAGGGGGTTGAGGACCGACACAGAGGGTGGCAGCCAGAAGGAGGTCATGACAGGGACCAGCATAAGAAGGCTAGGTCGGCAGGTTATTCGGGTGAGTCTCGAGCGGCGGCAAACTCGGCGGCGAGTTAGATATTCATCGGCCCGGCCTGAGTATGCCCTACGATCCACGGCGGGAGATTTGACCGTCCGGGGTATTGAGGAGCTGGTCAGAGCTCCCGGGCTTCAGGTTCAAAGAGGAACAGGGGTTCGGGTCAGTCGAGGCCACCTTTGCCTAGGTGTTCTTAGTGTGGTAGGTCCCATCTTGGGGAATGTCGTCTTACTACTGGTGCTTGTTTTGTTTGTGGTCGTCAAGGCCATATGAGGAGGGAATGTCCTTATAGGAGCAGTACAGGTGGTATGGCTCAGCCTACGGGGTTGGTTGTTGGTTCATCATCATCTATAGCTATGCGCCCCACATGGCAGGGTATTCAGATACCAGCGGGCCATGGTAGAGGCCATGGCGGAGCTCCCAGTTCTAGCGGTCCTTCGAACCGCATATATACTTTAGCCAGGAGGCGTGATCAGGAGGCGTCACCAGATGTTGTTACAGGTATATTATCGATCTTTTTCTGTGACGTATATGCATTGATTGATCCAGGTTCCACCTTGTCATACATATCTCCCCTTGTTGCTAGTAGAATTGGAATAAAACCTGAGTTGATAGAACCATTTGAGGTAGCTACACCTGTGGGAGATTCGGTCATAGCTAAACGAGTATATAGAAATTGTTCGGTGGTTGTATATAGTCGTCATACCATAGCAGATTTGATAGAATTAGACATGACTGAGTTTGATGATTATGGGTATGGATTGGTTGGCTTCTGGTTATGCTAAGTATGATACTTTGTAGAGATTAGCTTTGTGGGATAGTTTATAATATCTACATGAAGGAGTGATGGCACATCCGCTGATAGGGGTCACTTCAATGTGATTTGAATGAAGAGGAAAAAAATTGGAGAGGGGGCTACCGTGCATCCTTATGAATATGAGGAATTTGATTTATGTATTAATTCTTGTGAACGGAATGAAGTTAGATATAAAGGCACTCCCTTCACTTGGGAGAATGGGAGAACAAATGGGGAATATTTAAAAAAAAAAAAAAACTAGACAGAATGTTCAACAATGATCTAATTTAGCAATGGTTTGGTTTTATAGAATTTGATCATTTATCTAGGATAGGATCTGATCATGCTCCTGTGTTATTGTCATGCGGTGTTCAAAATCAGCATTTTGTCAAGCCATTCAAGTTCTTGAGTTTTGTATTAAGCATGAATCTTTCCATGAAGTAGTTAGGCAACACTGACAAGGTGGAAATTCAGAAGGAGATGTATTCTTATCTTTCAAGTAAAAGTTAAAAAATATTAAAACTACTTCAGCTGCATAGAGCAGACAAACTTTTGGAGATATTTTTAAGAAACTAAGTATTAGGGAGGATATTGTTATATTTAAAGAGGAGTTGTTTGAAGAATTTCCAACAGAAGCAAATAGAATGATTTTATAAAGTGTTAAGGCAGAATTGATGAAGTATTTGCACTATAAGAAGGAAGTGGAAACATTTTTAGATATGAGGCATATAAGTCTTAATTTTATCAATAAGTGATATCTAGAATGCTGCATAGAAAAATGGAGATGGTACTGCCTGGATTGATATCTGCTAATTAGTCTAGCTTTGTTAATGGAAGAATATTCTTGAGAATATGTTATTGACTCAAGAAATTATGTCTAGATTGAGGGAAAACCCAGCAAATGTAGTCATTAAACTTGATATGACTAAGGCTTATGATAGAGTTTCCTCGCTTTTCTAACTTAAGTGTTGAGGAAAATGGGATTTGCAGAGAGATGTGTTGATTTAACTTAGAGACTACTTGCAAATAACTGGTACTCAGTATTGGTGAATGGTCAAGCTTTCATTCTTCTAGAGGGGCTAAAGAAGGAGATCCATTATCACCAGCTCTAATCATAATGTCGGTAGAAGTTCTATCCAGGGCCCTTAATTGACTTTTTGATAACCAAGAGTTCGAAGATTAAGATGCCAAAGTGGAGCGCTAATCGCAATCATCTGGCCTATACAGATGATACCATAATATTCTCCTCAGTAAATAGCAAATCATTGCATCTGATCAATGCAGACCTTGAGGGAGCATGAAGAAGTTTCTGGCCAATTGATCAATAAAAGGAAGAGTTCTTTTTATATGCATGCTAAGACTTCTAGTAACTTAATTCAGCAAGTAAAGATATTACTGGTTTCACAAAGGGAACATTTCCATTTATATATTTAGGATGTCCAATATCACATGTTAGAAAGAGGAAAATAGATTATGATGAATTAATTAAGAAGATTAAGGACAAGTTACATGCTTGGAAAGAAAAATTGTTATCACCAGGAGATAAAGCAGTGTTGATTATTAGTGTGTTACTAAGTGTGCCTATACACATAATGTTTGCTATAAGACTTGCTAAATGTGTGATCAAGGAGATACATCAAATATTTATAATGTTCTCCGGGTGTATAGTAAGGATGATGTTAAGGCTAGGCATTGGTTTACATGGTTAACAATGTACTTGCCTAAGGATGATAGTTAATTGGGGTTCAGATCTCATTTTGATATATCAAAGGCATTGTGTGAAAAGCTATGGTGGAGATTTTGGACCACCAACTCTCTATGGGCTAACTTTCTAGGGAACAAGTACCCTAAGAAGCATTACCCTCAATATGTGCAATGGAAAAGTGGTTCTCAGGTCTTGAAAATGGTTCTTGAGGTAAGGGATAACATTGAACAAGAAATATGGTGGGAAACAAAGAGTGGGACTGCTAACATTTGAATTGATAATCGTACCAAATTGGAAATATTACACTGTGTACTACTATCAGAGTTTCTTATTGATGAAAGGGTGGAAGATAACAAAGAACTACTACGTGGGGATTGATGGGATTTGTCAAAGCTAGGACAGTATCTACCAGATGACATTGTATCACATGTCACTACATACTTGATACATACCATGTGGGATAATTCTTGATGAATAATACATGTGTTATATTGTGGCCCTGTGTGGTATCGGTTGGGTTGCTGAATATTGGTGGATAGGTATAGTTATAGAGGAGACTCTGCCGAAATTTTTATATAGCATGAGACCTATTATGAACATTCGAGAATGAATGTTTCTAAGGGGGGAGGATGTTACACCTTATAAGTTTAATACGATAATTAAGAACGTCATTAAGGAAGTAAGATTCGAATATTGGATATAAAGTATACTTACATATGTTAATACGAAAATTAGTATACAAAAGGATGTGATTCCGGAAAAAAATTTGGTTACAACGAGTGTGACGTTGGAAACTTATTATGATAGTTGTATATTTCCGTTATGGATTAGTAACGTATTATATAAGTTGCGACAACGAGGATACGAGGTCTTATGAGATTTTCGGGTTTTAAAATAAGGGAGATTTATTTTAGTAGATGGATTAATTTAAGTAGACAATTAAGATATTTGGACCAAAGTGTAATTAATTTTTAGATTTTTTTAATTAACTTTATTAAACCTAATTAATATCTATCTTCTTCACTTTGTTTCAATTCTGAAGCAAAAGAAAAACCTTCCCTTCCTCTCACCCTCCCCATCCAGCCGAGAACACCCCCCTCCCCTACAAAAAAACAGAGTTTATTCTCTCTTCCTAGATTACAATGTTCATTTAAAATTAAAGCTAAGAACAACACCACAAAACAGTGACAAAACCGCTGCAATCTGTCCTTTAAGCCCAGTTTTCCAGATTTTTGGATGAGATTTTGGAGGGAAAATGTGTAAGGAATGATGGATTAAAGTGTGGGATTCATGCATGACAAATTGGAGTTGAAAAATTGATAAAAATGGTGCAAAACAAATAGAGCAGTGGCCGAGAAATCAAAGATTGTTTTGGGGCTAATTAATGTAAGAAATTCTTCTCCTTATGGTATAATTGGAATTGCATGTTGTTGTGGTTTAAAAGATGAACTCGTGTTAAGAAGAAATTGGAAATAAGGGAATGCATGTGGTTGTTAATATTATTTAACCGATTGGGGACTGTTTTGTTACATTGGATTCAATTGTTGTTGTTCTTACTATCGTCATTAATTGCATGTTAAAAATTGAAAGATATCTTGGTATTTAAAGATGTATTTGGTTATATGAAGGTGATGAAACATGAAATTGGAGTTTAGAAAGTTATGAAAAGAATTATGGAATTTTGGTTGTTGTGGCCGAGACCCTCCCAAATCGTGGGAATTGTTGGATATTATCGTGTCGAGTTAGGGGCTGATTTTGTGGAGTTAAATGTTGGGAATTTGATTATAAACATGTATATATGTTGTGGTAATTACTAATACATGTCTTTAAGAATTAAAGAGTAAAAGGATGTTATGTTGCAATTATAGGGCTCGAACTCTTGTTGTTGTCGCTAGAGTTGATGGGTTATTTTAAGGTTGTTCTAATATGGATTAACATGAGAAATATGTGTAGTAATCACCTTGATTGTTGTTGTTATGGTATTGCATAAATGTAAAAGAGAAGAATGTATTATGGTAGCGTATATGAGGTATATGAGACTAATTTGGTTATATCTTGGAATTGGACTTGGTTATTGATTTGGTTGGCATTTGTTGTAAATTGTGAATGTACATATAAACAGGGGAAGTGATGCCTGAATTTTTGTAGAATAGGAAGTCGTCTTTTGTTATAACCTACGCTAGAAATAATAGAATTGACGGGTGTATTACCCTTGATTATAGGTTGACGTACTAGTTGAGACGAATCCTATTCTTCGAGTTGGTTAGTTCGGCGAAAAGGTATGTGAAACTCTTCCTCTCTTTTTTTGGTATGATTTATTGAAAGTACGGTGGACGTACATGATTTCTACACAGTCTATTTCCTAAAGATGTTAGTCATGAGAAATGCCTATGATTTTTTAGTAAGAGTTTATTATAATGATTTCATTGAGAGTCAAAGTGATGATTTAAATTGTATAGTTACTCATGATACTCTATTCGTGATGGATATGATTATATGAATTCACCGAGTCCCTCACTATAGGGCCGAAACACGTTATATGTATAGATATGATTCCATGAACATGTATCTATGATGCGAGTATAGATACCCATGACAATAGATATGATTCCATGAACATGTATCCATGATGCGGGTATAGATACCCATGACAGTAGATATGATTCCATGGACATGTATCCATGATGCGGGTATAGATACTCATGACAGTAGATATGATTCCATGGACATGCATCCATGATGCGGGTATAGATATCCATGACAGTATATATACATATACATGATGATTATATGGATAAGTACTCATGATTTTTTATATGACTCTCATTTGTATATGGCACAGTTGGATTTGGATTCTGATTTTTATACTTGTCTTCTGTTATCTGTTGGCTACTTATGATCTCATTTACAGTATTTCATGTTTTACATATTCAGTACGTTATTTAAATCGACCCCTCCTCGAAGTGCGTTAAATGCCGTGATGCAGTGCTCGGATTTGGTGATCCTCCAGTCTAGATTTCCCGTTCAACTGTTTGGAGAAGCTCCTTTGATTCAGAGCTTTGTCATTTTGGTACAGAACCTTACTTTTGTTGACTTTTGTATATTTAGGGGCACGACGGGGCCCTGTCCCGACATATGTCGTCATCCTTCTTATAGAGGTATGTAGACAGTTGTGAGTTGTATATATGTGCTTTAGTCATATGAGGATTGTAGATATGTTTTGTTCAGCCGTACTATTGTATTTCGTTTTGGGATGTTCCCGTATATAGTGGCAACCTTGTCGGTTTGCGTCCTTTGTTATATTTGCATAGATGTGACTCCTCAGGAGACAGGGTTGGTTGTGTGTAAAGGAAGTCTTGTCGGCTTGCCTAACCATACATGTGTTATGTTTGCGGTGTTATGCTGCCGAATTTCATACTGTCCTTAGTGTCAGTCTGATTACATGATAGGTTAGTATAATGGCGTCATTAGGGCGCTTAGTCGCGACCCGTCGGGTCGGATCGTGACAACCATGTCTAACACGAATGTCTCTTTTTCACTGTAGACACTACTCTTAGAAATTTCAATTGCCTCATGTGAGTCACAACATAAAAAAATTGTCAATATGTTAAAAACATAAGATATATCAAATCTAGTATAATTCATGAAAAATATTACACAATAAATTACTTTACCATATTCAATTTGAGAAACACTAAAACCTTTATTCTTTCTCATGTGCATGTTAGAATCATACGGAGTTCTCACAAGAACTACATCAAAACAATCAAACTTTTTAAACATTTTCTCAAAATAATGAGACTAACTACAAGAAGCCATTAGAAGTTTTTTTAATCCCTGCTTCTCCTAAGTCGTTCATTTTAAATTGAGTAGATAAAAAGTTGTTAGTTTCATTAACAACATTTACGTTAGAGTAAAAGATTAACTTTTCATCCATAAACAGATATATAATCACACTATCTGATCCTACCATCTTAGGATACACTACAATAAAGTATATAATTGATAATAAAATTTTAGGAACAATAAATATATTGTTCCTAAAAAACGTAAATGACACAAAAATTTAATATATTATTGCTAAAAACGTAAACATCAACAAATTCAATATGTTGTTGTTGCGAAAACTTTTTACATCGGATGTTATTGCAACGGCATGCGATAATATTTATTGTTGCGAAAAATACTTTTGACAACTAACATTCAACATATGACAACAATGAAAGTATGTATGTCCTAGAGACAATCATTATTAGGGACAGATATACTTGAACACATTCGTATTATTAATAAGATTAATATATTTATGAAATTTGTAATTATTGAATTATTATTTGATTATTTATAATTATTCATTAATGTGCATCCCTTGAACTTACATTGTCATTAATAGAGTGAGATATTGATGATAAAACGTAACTCTCAAAATAGCCTCGACTAAAGATCACCGAAAATGTGATATCGATGATATGTTATAAGTCAACATGTGGTCTGCATCACATTTTTGAAGAATGTAGTATGTCTCACCTGCTGCAAGTAATGGTTACTAGTGATGGACATATGGATACCTTTGGAAAGTATTGGTATACCATACTGATAAACTTTTTGTTATGCATTTCTAGAGTGTTATCATCATGTGGGAGATAAATATCTTTTGACTTGAGGTTAATACGCACCTTGTTTACAGAGTAATGTACTTTGACCCCGTCCTAAGCTTAAACTCCTTATAGGATAAGATACGAGTTGTATTGGGTACATTATGATGTAAACTAAGGTGTTATTTGGAACAAGAATAGTATTCATTCCTCGATTAGATATTCGAGAGAGCGCACAACTTCTCAATGATATTAGGTCAACCAAGTCATTGACCAATGCAAGAGACATATTTAGAATATGGTCTAGTTGTCGACTAATATAGATGAGATAAATTGATCACACCATTTGGATAGACATATGGCAAATCCTAAGCTTGATCGAGTGTGTCACGAATGAAAGAAATTTATCATCTCACATGAAGGTTATGTTTGTTGAATTCATATAAACATACTTCACATATTGAGTTTGTCATACTGCGCAGTTTAGGATTTCCTTATGGAACTTAATTGGATTAGTGTCAATATATGAAGGTATATAGGGTCACACTATGTCGATTGCCTCTTCGATTTAAGGGTATATTGAGAAAGTATTAAATATTTGATTTTGAATCGAGATATTTAAATTGATAATAACTATGAGATAATTTCTATTTGATGAAAATTATTTAATTAAGTCAAAATTGAATTTTGGATTTAATTAAACGTGTTGAATATATATTAACAAAACTAGACATAAGGCACTGCGGCGCCTACTAGGCTGAGTCGCGATCTTGACCCGATGATGGACCAGTCATGCGGCCCATCGCACTCGGTTTTGGGTCGCCAGAGCCCAACCCTAATCCGATTTTGATCTAAAATTAACTATATATACAACACTAACCTCATTGATATTATAATACTGATTCTATTAAATAATTCTAGACTTAGAGTTTAGAATAAAAGCTTTCTCAAACATCTGCCAAGATTTCCTATCTTTCTTGACAGAGGAATACACTATAGCAAGATGCTTACAATCGAAGGGAACAATCGTGTGTTCGCCATTGGTAAAGATTCTAGATTATATAACATGTAAGTGTTCTTGTTTAAGTTTTACTTTACATGTTTCGATTGTCATATAACTATACAAGAAGGCATTGTTGGGGTAAGTAAATGAAATTTTTAACTTTCGTTGTGTCATACTTATATATTTTGAACCCAACAATTTTCAGAAGGTCAAATAAATAATAGTCTCTTTTTCAACATTCTGTCTTTCATACTTGTCATGGTTATAACTCCGTAACCCTAACTTCAACCAAGGTGTTTCTTACGCTGAAACTAAGGTAACACAGGGAAATTTCGCTGTACCAAATTTCCTTCAAAAATACTTTAGGTAACTAGCACAAATTTATCCGCAAAACAGCCACATGAAATTTGTTTCGCCAGAATTTCTATTAAACATTTCCAAATTTTAAAATAGTCATAACTTCTAATCCGTAAGCCCATTCGAGCCCCAAAAAATATCAAAACCGCGAAAATAGAGAGTTATACGTCTCCATGTGAACCATCCACTCAGAAGCGTCCTGCCCTTCTGGATTCTGATAAATCCGAGGCAGAAACTTTAAACTATGATAACTCTTAAACCGTAAGTCCGTTTTATCCCCTATTTGGCTCAATATGATCATAACAGATAGAGGTGTACAACACTTCCGAATTTCATTGAATTCTAACCAGTATAACTTATTGAAAACAGTTCATAAAGCCCATGACTCACCTAGTTGTTTAAACAATCAAAAGTGCATAATTTCTTTTCAACATTCTTATTCTAACATGTATTGAACTTAGAATAAAGGATTTTACGATGAATTTCTGAGTGAGTAAACTCACATTGTAAGCGTGAAAATGATTGTTGTTCGGTTGCTAAAAGTGACCCTTGCTCTATAGTATTTTTTATTCTTGTTCTTCTTGCCCTCTTGATATTTTTTTCCAGATTTGTTTTCTTCTTGTTCACTTTTTTTTTCTGATTTTCTATCCTTTGTGGTAGGTACTTTGTTTGTGTATAAATAAGGGTGTTTGTATAACCTATGGGAAGTGGAAGGCCAAGAGTGGAGTGGAAATAAAGGGGATGGGAAAACGTGCAATTGAGGGCTGAACTTTGGCCTTTTGGAATTAACAATAAACTAGTATACATCCTTTACTAAGTAGACACGTACTGTGTGCAATTGAGGGCTGAACTTTGGCCTTTTGGAATTAACAATAAACTAGTATACATCCTTTACTAAGTAGACACGTACTGTGTGCAATTGAGGGCTGAACTTTGGCCTTTTGGAATTAATAATAAACTAGTCTATAACTCTATATCATTTACATTATAGAATTAATAATAAACTAGTCTATATCCTTTACATTATAGAATTAATAATAAACTAGTCTATATCCCTTACATTATATTAGAGTATACACATATTGTTATTAAATAAGACCCCAATTTGGACCCCATTTAAAAGGACACATCATAGATATAACATATGATTGAAGTTTTGTATACTGATAGTATAATTAGTTCAATTTTTTTTAGAAGAATAATTTCTTTTTGTATTATGTTATTTTCTTGTTATTGTAGCAATAATTTGGGACTTCACAAAAATGATCAACTAGTGTAGAAGCACTTTCAACAATGACAATATCATCATATGGTAAAGTTAATTAGACTTCTTGGTTCCACACGAAGTATTTTTCTTTTGCACCAAGTGGAAGGGTATGGTAATCTCCCTTTCTTGTGGAAGGCCCGATTAGTCTCACAAAGAACATTTTGGTTTCCTTCCTTTGGCTTCTTCCTTTGGGATTTTTATTTGGTCTTATACCCCTTTTCATGTGGCTCGGGATAATGGTATCTCAAACACCTCTTCAATGCATCCCAAGTATCAATTGAACTCCTTGTCATCTTCTCTCTTGTGATATAGTCCAACCAATAATCGATGAGCCTTTCTTCAAAGGTCTTAAGAGACAAGTCCAACTTTTTTCCTTGTGAGTCGTTGTGACTAGCAAAGATGCTATCCATCATGAATTCCCATTTGTCGTATTCTTCTCCGCTAGATGATATATGCAAGGTAAGCCATTTCACATTGGGCTCTCTAACTCTCTCACTAAGAAGTGTCTTCGAAGGTACATGTGGAAATAGAAGTTTCCCCCTTTCATCCACAACATATTTATGCCAATCACGCTCATAAGCAACTTCATGGTCTTCAAACCAAGAATATCCCAAACACAAGTCCCATGCCCCCACGGAAATTACTATACACCATACTTCTTCTTGATAGTTCTCTTAAGAGAATGATACATTCACCATATCAACAAGATATCTCTATTTGAAATTATAAGGGTCTTCTCTCCGAGTCTGATATGATCCTAGCCAGCGTGAGACTTGAGAAGAAATATAGCAACCACGATTGCGGTCATTAATTTCAAGGCGGACTTCCCACTCATTATGTACTTTCACCAACATTGAATGTACTCTTCCGTTAGGCTCAATTCTCGTGTTGCCCTTATGTTGAGCTCTTCTCACAACACTTTAAGGGTTGGTGAGGTATGGTCTCATGCCTCCATAATAAGATCATTTAATAGTACCACTTGAGTACGGGCAAGTAAAACCACCACTGACAAATATAGCATAGTTATAAGTCAGCTTCTCTTGACCTTGAGATTCACCTTCGCCATAAGAACTTGACACTTCACTATCATCATATTCAAGGCCAATACATTCATCACTATGTTCATCACAAGAAGAGTAAGAGGTGTACGTAGAATTATCTTCAAGGTCATGATGGCCATCATAAGGCTCTTCCGGGTCATTATTCTCCCCATAGGATTCATGCGTAGTCCATGCCTCATGTTCATCATTTTAATGACCATAGTCTTATTCATAACCCTTATTAGAAGCACTACACTCTTCATCGTAGCCATAATCCTCATCGTTATAGTCATATTCCTCATCATTACAACCATCAAAGTCGTCGTCACATGAATCGTAATTCATGGTTACCTATTAAGAACAATCAACCAAATAAGCAAACACATTAAGTTAGTGAAAATAAATCTCATAATCACTTAATTGTGCGCACCTTTGATTGCCTCACAAATTGCCTCGGCCAATGATTGTACCTCATTTAATTCCAATTAGTCACAAGGAATTTAGTTTCTACTTTTGATCAGAATAAATTATTGTTCGACTCGATGAAGAACGGTTCGACTCAAACTAGCGGACTTGAATCAAGAAGTTAACTACGAAGTAAAAAGAGAAAAGAACGAAAAGAAGTAGCACGAAAGAAAATACGGACACAGGAACTAATTAATAATCAAATAGGTCAATTATTTGATGTTAAATAGTTTAGAGAATCAAAGAAATGAAAAATAAATCGAAATGAAATGAATTTTTGAGTCAAAAACCTGAAAAGCGCGGTCTGCACGATATGTTGTTCACTGTCAGAGTCTTTGATTCGTAGACAGTGTTTGCAGTTCGCAGATAGTGCTGTTGATTTTATCAATTTTTTGTCGCAGTCTGCGAAACAACATGTGATTAACAGGTTGTGCTTTCACTGCACAATTTTGTGACGTCGTATTTTTTTGGGAATCTGTGCTCTGGCCTTTTTTATTTTTCTAACGACTTGGGCCCACTTTTTTAGATATTTTTCTTTCTTTTGCTCCAAAATATCTTTTCACTTTGAAATTATGTTTTGAAAGATCAAATGACACGTTTTTGCCTCTTCTTCCTCAAGAACACTATACATGTATTCAAAAACACTTAAAGATTCAAAAAAAATCAAACCTTCAAACCTTCTCCAAATGCTCCCAAATTTTAAATTTGAAACCTTCTTCAATAGGAGAACAAAGTCCGCTAATTTTTAAGCTTTAATTCCCCTTTCTCTCAAGACCCACTGTAAGTTTTTCAAGTTCTTCAATGGCCAACAATGTTGAATGAATCAAAATTGACTCAAAAGTCTTGAAAATTGAGATTTATACTCTACTAACACTAAGAAACTCAAATATAATACTAGAATCAACAAACAAACAACTATTTATGGATATTGGATTTTTAAACTCTAGAACACCTTTTTTGTAGTAATCAAAACTCAAGACAAGGATTGTTGGAACAACCATTTAATCAAGCTCTGATACCAATTGATACAATATTCAATGTGAAAGATAAAGGAAACAACAGTAAATTAAAAGATAAAGAGGTAGACACCAGAAATGGAAGCAAAAGCAACCCAAAGTATATGAAACTAAGGACCTCAATTGGTTAACCAAGAACAAACATCTAAACCTATTCGGATGACCTCAAGGGAACCAATGTTTCAAGCAACCAACGCTCTCAAAACAAATGTTCAATTAATGACTTCAATAAGCCCTCAATCATTAAAACTCTCAAAGGAGTATCAAAATATCTCAATTCAACATAATCTCAACATAATCTAAGGAATGAAATGGCCTAAGTGCCCTATTTATAGTCTAAGATTAAATTATTACACAAAAGGTCCAAAAGTGACACTCTTGGATTGCAAAAATAGCTAAAACGTCGCGCTGTCACAGTCTGCTCTTGACCTGCGAATCACATGTTGTGTCTGTGACATGATCTGTGATTCGTAGGTCATGTCCTTCAGCTTCATCATCATCTGCGGTTGTTTGGCTCTGTCTGTGAACCGCAGACTCCTCCTGTGCGATTCGCAGATGGTGTTTTCTTCACCATTTGTTGCCTTTTTGCCTTCCCATGCAATCTTCCATACTTGGGATCCTCGGAATGGTGCTAATGCATGCTCATGGTGTCTATCTTCATTTGCAACGGTCTTGAGGCAGCTAGGAATGCATCACTTTTATTCTTATAAGTAGTAATATAAGCTTTAAGGGGTGAAAAAGGAGAGACGCGCGTGCACACACAACACTGGACATAAGCTCGAGCTTATGCCTGGTCAGAAGTTCATGAAATGCTTCTGCCTAGACATGAATTCATGAAGAAGGTCGATAAATTTAAGTAGTGTGTGTGAAATATCATATATGTTCATTTAATTGGCCAAAACTAAAAGTTCATTGTTTGTATATGTTTAATTCTTCGTTTTACTTTTTCTACCTTCCTTTTCGTAATTGGAGATGAAAAGTGTAATTTAAAATTCAAGAACTGAAGTCTATTACATTGATACACTATTATTGAACATTGCTACAATTTCCTGGAAGAATGGAAGGACATATTTGAAGCATTACAAATTTATATGACTTTTTAACTACTATTTCCTAAGCAATTGGATTATTTTAAGTACAAGATGTGTCAATCATATTGACGTTACTTTTAAATGATTTATTGCTACCTAAGTCACTTGGGAAAAAATAAGTTCATTCTGCTTCTTCCTTCATCTTTTTTGTCAGTTGGTTTCTTTCCCTCTCTTTATTTTGGATTAAGGAGAGTGGGAGGTGGAGAAGTGAATAGTAAGTTTAGAGGTCAATAGTGTTTCATCTCTTCCCTTCTCTTACGTGTAAAGACACAGGATTAAAAAAAAAAATATCTCCGTGCTATAGTTTGCGCTTAACTTTATTCTTGATCGAGTGATAAAAGTCAACCTCCACTACCTCCCACATACGTAATATTAGGGAGATATTATATATTGTAATTATTATTGTTATGTATTTAAGGTAGCTTATGATTCTTACTGTATTAAGAATCATCTTGATACAACTATATATATTGTGATTAATGAAAAAAATCTCTAAGGAAATTTATTCCAAACTTACATGGTATCAGAAGCAAAATTCTAAACCTCATCCCTCTCTTTCTCCCAAAAATGTTGCCGACCCCCCCCCCCCCTTTGGCTTCGGTCGACGGGCATATCTCAAATTTTCTCCAACTTTTCGATCACCATGTCTCCTCCTACATCCCCTAAAACTTCTTGTTCTTCCACAAATTTTTTTTAAAACCCCCCCCCCCCCCCCCCCTCGACCTTCAGCGTCTTCTTTTCATCCGGCGTTCGCCGTCACAAACATCAAAAATCTTATTCTCATAATTCTTGACCAAGAAGACTGTCAATATTCAATGTGGGTTGAACTATTTTACATTCATGTGTGCGCGTACAACATGCTAGACCATATTGATGATTTTATCCCCCGCCCATCTGATGTTGCAGACTCAACATGGTGTCGCCTTGACGCCATCGTCAAACAATGGATATACGGCACTACCTACAAGGACTTGTTGTGTACCATCATGAAAACAGGTGCCACAGCGCGTGAACTATGGGTGAGATTGGAAGAAATATTTCAGGACAACAAAAACACTAGAGTCGTGTATTTGGAAGAGCAATGCAACAATACGCGTCTCGAGAGTTTTAACATGTCTGAATTTTGCAAACAACTGAAACACATCGCCGACCAACTTTCCAACGTAGGGACGTCTGTTTCTGAAACAAAGATGATGCTTCAACTTGTCGCTAGTTTACCAAAAGGCGAATATGATACAATCGCGACGATAATTCAACATGCCGACCTACTATCAAGTTTCAACAAGGCGCGCTCACAACTACTATTGGAGGAGACCCGACAGGCTAAACAAGATGAACATAATAATAAAAAAGCTTTAGTCGTTGATAGTATGGTGACACTGGTGGCCCCAACCACCCAGCCACCACCGTCGGACCACCAGTAGCCACGTGACAATTGTGGTGGAGGACGTGGCGGTAGGGGTCGCGGTAATGGCAAAAATGGAAAGGGTCGTGGTAGAGGGCATAAAGCGTACCTACGCATCGCCCGCCTTTCTAGTGGTCCGACGGTCGGTTGGCCCAATCTGGCGGGCCTCGCCACGCTGCCTACCTGTTGTAGGGCCCATTCTCGCAGCACGGATTAAGGCATACTGGGATCCGCCCAAGCCCCTCGATCCGGACAGCCTCCAGTACATTAGGCCCATTTTTCTTCGGTCCATCAACTTGTCAACAGTCTGGCCCCAACTGAGTTGGGCTAGGCCTTCAACAGCCCGACGAAATTTGGTACATGGACACCGGAACCACATCACACCTTACCCGCTCTTCGGTAATTTATCTCAACTACTTCGGTTAAAGTATCCTCAATATATTACTGTCGGCAATGGTCACCGCATTTCAATTGAAGGCTACGGTACTACCCACACCAAACATCCCCATCCGCCTTTCTCACTTTACAATGTCCTTTACGCACTTCAAATCATTAAAATTTTGATCTCGATTAGAAAATTCACTCGTAATAATTGTGTTTATGTCGAGTTTGACCCTTTAGGTTTTTCTGTGAAGGATCTCAATACAGAAAAAATTCTTACGCGTTGCAATAGTGTGGGAGACCTCTACCCCTTCAATCAATCTTCTGCTGTCAGACCTCAATCACCTACCTCCCTTGCTGCTTTATCTCCATCAACTTGGCACAATAGGCTCGGACACGTAGGAGAACATGTTTTAAATTTTATTAGGAACAATAAGTGTATTCAATGAAATAATGGGAAACTTGCCCAAACTTGTTTTTCTTGCACGTTAGGCAAGCATACTCGTCTTCCATTTATGTCTTCAGTGTTACATTTTCTCGTTTTGATATTGCTCATGCTAATTTGTGGACATCACCTGTTGCTAGCTCACTGGGTCACAAATTTTATTAGATGATTTTTCACACTTTATCTGGATTTATCCACTGAAATTCAAATCCGAAGTTTTTGCCAAATTTCTTGAGTTTCATAAATTCATTAAAATTCAATTTGAAAAATCATTAAAATTCTTTCAATGTGATAACAGACGTGAATTTAATAACATTATCATGCACACCACTTGACATATTATTTTTTAATGAAAAAACATGCTAAAAAGTTCAGCATTTCTATATTAAAAATAGAATAGTCATTTAAAGACAAATCTATAAGCAACACTATTTTGCACCTAACAAAAAACAATGTCAAAGGCCGTAGATCATATATTACCCGTTTGAAATCAAGTCAGCCTTAGCCAAACACCCCATACTTTCAGAAATCTCAAGGTAGGTGCAACCGTATTCACAACTCATATGGAGCCTTATTCAACTTTTCAAGGACTCTATTAAAGAACATAGCTTAAAGATAAGACAAATTTCCCCCACATGTTATCAGATAAGCCAGAACTTAAAAGAATTGAGTTCATCATTTTCTTAGGATTCAATTTTACCGCTCAGATACATCATTTTGTTAGAGAGTATATGGAACACCAACCTAACGTATAATAAATCATTTTTCTCAATAAAGGTCTCTAGAGTAAAAAAAACAAAAAAAAAACATCGTGATGCATTAAGCTTCCGCTATGTGCGGGGTCCGGATAAGGGAGTTGTCATGACCCAAATTCCAAAGCCGTGAAGACACTTAAAGAAATTTTCTCCCTTGGGAATTTCTTTTTTCAGAGTCAGACCACAAACTTATGTCAACTAACTTATCCAACATACAAAAGTATGCTATAATGGATTCTCGTCAATGGTGATCTTTCTAATGGCACACGGTATTCCTATTTTTAGTTTATGGAAGTCCAAAAAATCAAACGAAATATCTGCTCTTGATTTCAATATCCTACTTAAATCCAATTAATGGATTTTTACTTGATGTAATATCCATTTCTAGGTTTATGACTGCTCTCACCAGTTGAACAAGTTATTCTGTTTAATGAGGCACATAATCACTTCTGAAAAACCATTTTGGCCAACAAGGGAGAATAGTTTAATCGTTCCCCGTATAAAATACATGTTCAAACTAAATACTTGCTCCCAAGATTAGCAATAAACAGATGAATATTTTTTTCTATTTCTAAACAGATTCTGAACAATACATTATGCCAAAGCAATTCATGGAGCAAACTTTCTGATAGAAATATGCATGTAGCTGCCAGGCAAATTAGCAACTTTAATATTAATCAATTGCCCCAAGCATGATGTCGGGGTCTCAGCCAAGGTTAGGGATTAGGGTACACAAATCACAGAAAGGAAAAGAGGTTCAGCCCTTACAACTTTAGTAAGTAGCGAATATGACGAGAAAAGGCAAATACAAGGAAATGCATGTCTGTTTCTTATATGTACAACCAAAAATTGCCAAGATTCCTGGAGGAATGAGTGTCTAGTAATAAAAAAAATGGCCAGATTCCTGGAGGACTTGGTATCTAGTAGTCAACTATCCGAACCTGTCAAGCAAAAAACCACCAAATTAACACAAGGCACACTTTTCAAGTAATGGTAAGAATATTAGGTCACATCACGATAGCAAGGAGGAATGGTCCTTTCTCACTTCAATATAGTATTTCTAATCCATGATACACCACATCATTAAAATGTTAGGAAAAGAGGGAAATTCAAATCTGATTTAAGTTTAATAGTATTTCTTTATTTACAGTTGAGTCCTTAATGTTTAGTTTAGTTCATTTCTGAAATTCCAATTAAGTCCTAGGAGTTTGTTACTCTAGAGGACAAGTGTCCAAGTGAGAATGGACCAAGTGTGTAGTCTTTAGATTCATTTCACCGCATTCGTTATTTAGTCCAGCTCTTGTACTGTGTTTTGGCATCATATATGAAATCGGAAATTTCCTCTTCCCCTCTCTTCTATTCTCTACGAAATTGTAACAGGGCCTTTGCTCTTGTTACAAATGGTATCAGAGCGGACTGACACGACGGCTCAACGGACTTCAATGACGCAGCCACCGGAGAAGGGTTACAAGATGAAATGAAAGCGATGAGTTTAGTTATCGGTGTTCGTGGAGGATACAAGTAAGAGGTTTGAATCACTCGAAGTAACCAGAATCAATTTCAATTTCAATTCCAGTTGGATGAAACCCACAAAACAAACAAGAAATTGGAGCTTATACTATCGAATATGAATCTGGTTCCACCGACAAGCTCAGTACCGACGACACCGGTCACCACACTGTCACTGTCAGTGCGACCCCTGATGGAACACCATCAGTTCCGGCAGTCTACGAATCAGGACAAACTTCAGGTAGCAAATCTCCTTTTGCTATTTCTCAAGCTCCTTTTACCCTTTCCACTTAACCTGTTGGTAGAGGTTTCACCTTCCCACCGGCACCACTGTTTTCTAGTCCCCCTTTGTTCCAAAGTTCAACTTATTCTTCTAGCCCTCCTTTATTAGCTACCCCTGCTGCTCAGCCTGAAACTCCGTATCACCAAAAAACCAAAATCAATTTTTAAGATTTTGATGGAACTAACCCCAGAAGTTGGCCGAGAAAATGTGAAAAGTTTTTCGAGCTTTACAATATCCCTGAACATGAAAAATTAAGCTATGCTTCAGTACATGTGAATGATAGGTTTGACAGTTACTTAGTCAATCAAAGAAGTAGAATCGCCTGACATAAATTTTGTATTGAGGTTTGTAGAAGGTTTGGCAACCTTAGACCACAAGATATTGTGGATGAGTTTAACAAACTTGTGAAACGGTATTGTGGATCAGTATCAAGAAAGGTTTGAAGAACTCTCTAGCTACATGACATTCATAAACCCCTCAATGAATCTCACTATGTATCCAGCGACATTCCCAAGTAGAATATCTTGGGCACATTATTGCAGGGGATGGGGTACTGATAAAGCTAAGGTGTCTGCAATGCTTGACTGTCATGTTCCTAAGTCACTTGAGGAGTTGAGAGGATTCTTAGGCTTAACTGGATATTATAGAAAATTTGTGAGGAATTATGCTCAAATCAGTAAGCCTCTGACTAACTTACTGAAGAAAGGAAGATTTCATTGGAATGAGGAGGCCACAACAGCTTTCAATAACCTCAAGGAAGCAATGAACAGTGCTCATGTTTAGCACTGCCTGATTTCAATAAGTTGCTTGTGTTGGAAGTTGATGCTTGTAACACTGGAGTGGGAGTTGTACTAATGCAAGAAAAGAGACCTTTGGCTTTCATGAGCCAATTTTTGAGCAAGAGGCATCAAGGGCTATCTACTTATGAAAAAGAGTCGATAGCTCTACTGTTAGCAGTGGACAGATGGAGGCAATACTTGCATCCACACCACTTCCTAATCAAGACTGACCATTGTTTAAAGTTTTTGCAGGAGCAGAAAATTACCACTTCATTGCAGCATAAAGGCTTGACTAAGCTAATGGGCTGGAGTTATGAAATCCAATATAAGAAGGGTAGAAAACAAAGTAGCAGATGCACTTTCCAGGAAGTGTCACTGGAGTACAACCCAAATGGATGGAAGAAATCTTGGCTAGTTATGAAGGAGATCAAGACTTCCTACAAGCCATTTCACAAATCAGTACTAATCCCAACAGTAACCTTGACATCACTGTGCAACAAGGTGTGGTAAGGTACAAGGGCAAGGTCTGGGTAGGCAACATGGCGACTTCAGACATCAGCTCATAAACACAATTCATGCATCTGGACTAGGTGGGCACTCAAAGTGTCATGGCTACTTATCAGAGGATCAAAGCTGTTTTTATTGGCCATTGATGGTGAATGATGTTAAGAAGACAGTACAAGAATGTGATGTGTGTCAAAGGTGCAAGGATGAGCAAGTTGCCTATCCAGGTTTACTGCAGCCACTTCCAATTCCTGAGAAAGCTTGGGAGCACATCTAAATGGATTTTGTGGAAGGATTACCAAAATCAGAGGGCCAAGATACTGCAAGTATGGTCACTTTATCTTATCATTTTTCAGCATCTCAAGTAGCTAGAATTTTCATGGATTCTATTTACAAGTTGCATGGGCTGCCAAAGAGTATTGTCACTTACAGAGGAAAGATCTTTGTTAGCAACCTTTGGAAGGAGTTGTTCAAGAATTTGCAAGTGCAACTGTTATATAGTTCTGCCTACCATCCACAAACAGATGGACAGACAAAGGTTAAACAGATGACTTGAGAACTACTTGAGATGCATGACTGAGAACAAGCCCAAAGAGTGGAAGAAGTGCTTGTCCTTGGCTGAATATTGGTATAACAGCAATTACCATACAACATTGAAGATGACTCCATTCAAAGTGTTGTATGGTTATGAGCCTCCACAACTTACTTTTGAATTGATTGCTCACTCTCAAGTAGCTACTGTTGGTCAAGTTTTGAAGGAAAGGCAGTTGATGGCAAAGATTCTAAAGGACAACTTAGAGAAAGCACAGAGCAGGATGAAGTTTTATGCAGAAAAGAAGAGAACTGAAAGGGAATTTGTAGAAGGTGATTGGCTTTTTCTAAAGTAGCAGCCATACAGGCAGGTTTCTGTAGCAGTCAGGAAGAGCTTGAAGCTGGCTTCCAAGTTCTATGGACCCTATCAAATCATTAAAAAGATAGGGCCTGTAGCATACAAATTGAGCTTACCTGTTACTGCTAAGATCCACCCAGTTTTTCACATATCTCAACTCAAGAAGAAGATAGGGCCTAAGGTGGTTCCTTCTATTGATCCTCCCATCTGTTCAACTGAGGGTCAACCACTGATAGAACCTATTGCTATTTTAGATAGGAGGATAGTCAAAAAGGGAAACAAAGCTGCTACTCGAATCCTTGTTCAGTGGGCTAATTTATTGCCAGAAGAAGAGTCCCACTTGGGAAGACTACAACTTCATCAAGTCTCAGTTCCCTAATTTTGATCCTTGAGGGCAAGGTTTTGGAGGATGGAAAGTTAGGAAAAGAGGGCAATTCAAATCTGATTTAAGTTTAATAGTATTTCTTTATTTACAGTTGAGTCCTTAATGTTTAGTTTAGTTCATTTCTGTAATTGCAATTAAGTCCTAGGAGTTTGCTACTCCAGAGGACAAGTGTCCAAGTGAGAATGGGCCAAGTGTGTAGTCGTCAGATTCTTTTCACAGCATTTGTTATTTAGTCCAGCTCTTGTACTGTGTTTTGGCATCATATAGGAAATCAGAAATTTCCTCCTCTCTCAATTCTTTCTTCCCCTCTCTTCTATTCTCTACGAAATTGTTACAGAGCCTTTGATCTTGTTACATTAAAGCTAGGAGTAATGCTTCTTGCTCTCACTTCAATAGCATTTAATGGAACTAAATAATTTTACTCCATCTGGTGGAAAAGAACAGAACCCTCGTTTAGACATTTTCCAGTTAATACAGTAATATCACTGGACATGCAGCTTTAAGGTTAAATAAAGTAGAGAGATCCTAACCCGCATATGTGTCAGTCGAGCAAAAATCTTGCATAGCTCCAATGGAACTTATTGGAAGAACACCATTACCAGAAGAAGTCAGCTCCATAAAGGCAAATCAGTATTTTCAAACATAAAAAAACAGCCAATAAGAAAACGAGAAAAGAAAACATTAATATGGATTAGATCTAAAACATAAACCCATGTAAAACAGTACAGTTTACACACTTTATCTAATGTAATTCTTCACAATATTCATCAAACCAAAGAAGCAAAAATAGCATTACATTTTCAATTTGGGCCAAGAGTATAAATATTAACATTACTTTAATGACAGCTTTATTAAAATATTACCTTCTCTATTGATGATCCAGTTGTGAGCAAAGGCAAAAAAAGGGTACATTAATAATGCTCAAATATGAGAAAATTAAGAAAATCCGTGCTATGCATATCTTATGCACGAGATAAAGTTAAACAAGTTTACCACAAATTCTCTATTGACACTCTTCGTCCTACAAATAGCTGATCCTACATAATGATGCCACTTTTGGCCCATAATCACTGAATTATCCATTTTTACAACAGAAAGCTTTTTATCGTCTCGGTCACCACACTATATTTTGCAAAGATCAACAACTTTCATCCGGTATACTTGTTTCATGGACAAACACTGCCTCTTTTTCTCTTCATATGTAGATAACATTCAGATAAGATAATGTTCGAAATGGTGCCATCATGATGTGACAATCTTCAAATTCAAATACGGAAAGGGTCAAAATGCCCCTAACGTCTTGGAAATGAAATTTCCCTCCTACTTATTGGATCTCAATTGTCCTTTGTGGTAAAAAAAAATGTCCCTACTTTTAATGGAAATAAGAGATGTCATATGTGGACTTTAATTAAATGGGTAGTACTAATTTATTGGTCCACGTGGATGTAATGCCCAACCCATAAATAACCCAACTCATCCGGGTTAACCCAAAATAACTAGAAAGCTTTTGTTCGTACAGTTCCTTCGATGCTTCACGTGTTGCGACTGAATGTGGATTCAAAAGAGAACAAGGTCTTTTTCGTTGTCATCTCATAGTTCCGTTAAGAGGGGGGCATTTTAACCCGAAAATTAACGTTAAGGGCAATTCCGGTCCCAATAGGTGGTTGTAGGGGCATTTTTAACCCGAAAATTATCGTTAAGGGCAATTTGGGTCCAATACATTAAGTGGCATTTTTACCCTTTTCTGATACATATATCACAATCTCCATAACATTTGTATATATTCCTAGGCTATATATAATTCACAAAATCCATCAATAAGAAAACAAGATAAATACAGCATATTACGTGCCAGAAAGGGATACTAACCACAAGTACACTATGTACAAAGCTGTAGCTTCTCATTGTCTCTTGAGTTCTGACGCAGTTTTTCTTAGTTCCTCTTTTTGTTGCTAGAACAAACAATTAAAGAGAGCTCTCAGAATGTTGTTTAAGATACAAGAAGAACAATACTGATCCAAACTTGGAAAACAACAAACTAGATCCAGACCTTATAGAGCCTATTCCACCAGCTGTCAGATCTTGATTGTAGTAAGCGCCACTCATTACCCATTTCATGCTCTATGGTGTTGGGCTGAGAACAATGAGAAGTAGACACTGCTTCTTTCTGAATAACAAAGTCGACTGTATTAGGCTAGACAAACGTGACTGAATGGTAAATAAGTCTTGTTTTTGCTAGGGTGGGGGGGAGGGGAAATATACAGAGCGGATTGGAGAGAGACTGACCATTTCCCGCTGCAATTGTAGTCTTAGTTTATCAACACATAGATGTCCAGCAAATGATGGAGTATTTCCTTCCATTTTCGGAAGAGTTACAAAGCTAGCAACGAGCGGCCTGTGCATTAAAGAAGCCTTAATGCAACGGGAAATATCCAAGCCAAACATGTTTAGTATTACACAGTTGTGTGTCAGGTTCACTCAAAAAACACAATCTACACAAATAACTTGACCTACTATCATCCTTTATAAAAAAAAAAGAAACTGACAAACAATCTCTTTATCCTTGCCCGAAAAATCGTTAACTTTCACTACATGTTTTCTCCCTCAAACAGTTCAAATTAACATATATTAACAGTTTCCTTTGAAGATGGTAACAGATAACATAAATTAAACACTTTATTAGACCAAAGTTGTCAAAGGCTCATTTGAGCGCGCTTAAGCACCGACGCTGAGAGAAGCTCAGCGTACACGCTAGGCGTCGCATAGGCTGGCTTCAGTGTGGGTAAGGCACAAAGGCTTAAACCTCATTGCCCATAAGTTCTATCTTGGAAAAAGCGGTACTAAACAAAATTATGATTAGAAAGAAGATTTATTAATTGTTAAGGATATCATTATGAATGAGGTTGTTACTTTTTCCTTGCATAACATATATGTTTTTATTTTTTCTTCTTTGGGTGACAGGGTCTGGTTGTTTAGGGAAATACGAAGAATAGGGGGAACGGATGAGGGTTGGGGCGTGGGGAGAGCGAAAATTTTATGTTTGTTTTTAAAAAATTGTATTTCCTTTTTCAAAACAAAAAGAAAAGACAGGTGCACACCCAAAGGCGTGACCTAGTGACCAATGAAGTGGGGAAGAACTATAAGGTATCAGATTCAAATCCAAACAGAGATGAAAAAACACTTGGAGCCCGTTTGGAAAGCAAACTTTTAATTGGGGTTGAGAGTAATTGGGTGTAATTACTCAATTTTGACATGTTTCTCCGACCAAACATGTAATTGAGGGGGAGTAATTACACTCTTCAATTCTCAATGCGGCTTGAGAATTGCTGATATTTACATGTAAGGGTGTTCATGGGAAACCGAAAAACTGAATCAAACTGACGAAAAAATAGACACCTTTTTGGTTTGATTTTGGTTTTAAGCAAAAATAACCGAAAAAATCGAACCAAACCAATTATATAAACACCTATTTAAAAATTATAATTGCACACACATTTATGTATATTTTTATGTAACAATATAAAATTTCACAGTAACATCCTAATCTTTTGCACTCTTGGTTTGTAATTTAGGTGTTCACCTTTACTTCCTAGTTTGATTTGTAGTCTTTATTTTGATAACTACATATATAATATTTTTCTTTTCTTAAAGAGTAAATGATTTGGTAGTGTCATCATAGTCAACTTAATATGTGCTTGGAAGTATATTTTCATTTTTTTAAAAAGGCAGCCCGGTGCACTAAGCTCCTGTTATGTTTTCATATATTTTAAAAAAGAAGAAACCGAATTAAGCAAAAATAAACAAAAACAGAAGCAACGAAAAACAAACTTAATTTGTTTGGTTTGATTCCAACATTTGGAAAACCGACTTAATTGGCTTTCTTCCTTCAGAATAAAAAGACCAAAATCGAACATGAAAACCACTAATTGCATGGTGCAATTACAAGGTTAAATTTTAATGTCCTTCCTATTTTGTTTAATTTTAAGTTCTATTCTTTTTAATTTATTTTTTATTTCTATCCTTTTTTTTCTTTTTAGTTTATTTTTTATTTACTTCTAAAATTCTCAATTTTTCAAATATATTATTCTTCATTGTTTATCTTTCAATTATTTACTTCTCATTCCAAAACTTTACTTCATGTGCTTCGATGCAATTTTTCATACTTTGTTTCTTTCTTATCTTTTCAATTTATTTCTTCATTTCGCTTAACGGTGTTACCATTCTAACTTGTTGAAGCTATACCTCCTAATTATAGAAGGAATGAGTCATGTACAAAATTGTCTTATACAATGTTATTAAATTATGGTGGTAAATATTAATTTTTTGTCAAACATGCAATCCATGATGTTCTTGCAAAATGTGTGCTTAGTTGGAATTTTTATTAATTAATTCAACTAAAATATTTTATTTAAAAACTACATATCAATTATTTTTTACAATTTCAGTACAAATCTACAATAATTTGATATTCTATTTTAAAAATAATATGTATCTTGCATCCCTACCAATAGATAAAGTTCAGTAATATTTCTTAGGCCAAATAAATAGGCAGCCCCTTAAAGTTGGCAGAAAATTCCATTTGAACACTCCAACTAAGACTTGTACCAATTAGACACTCCAACATTTATTAAAGCGTCTACTAAACACAAAAGATGACATGACACAAAACGTGAGTTTCACTTATTTTGAGCGTGTGAATGAGCAAAATAATGTTGAGGTACCTAAAGAAAAATACCCAACATCTTTTCTCTCTGCACACCTATCTTCTTCCTCCTTTAATCCCCTCTTAATTCCACCATTATTGCCCGACTTCTTCAATTTTCAAATTTGAAAACATAGCTGACCAGTTTTGGAAAGCTATAAGGAATCAGTGGGGAGGTCTTCTCTAGCAATGCTTCTCTCAAGGTGGGAAGTGGGGAGCATATCCAGTTTTGGAAAGTCATTTGGTTAGGAAACATTCCCCTTATGAATGTTTTTCCAAGCATCTTTCAAATTGCCTCCAACCGTGACTCAACCATCTCTCAGTGTAGGGAAGCCAATGTTTGGAATCTAATTCTAAGAAAAAATCTAAATGACAGAGAGTTGGAAGATTTTATAGCTCCCATGGCCACCCTACAGAGCAACCCAATCAATGATCAAGGCAGGGATAGGCTCGCTTGGGAAGTCAAAGGGATGACACCTATTCAGTGAAAGAAGGCTACTTGCATCTAAGCTCAAAGATGAAAGAAGACACTTATTGATGTGTGGTCTTGGAAACTTATCTGGAGAACTAAACTGCATCTAAAAATTATTTGTTTCAGTTGGGTCACTCTTAAAGGTTCTTGTATGACTCAAGATAATCTTATGAGGAGGAAGTTCCATTTATCTAACAGACTCAGAATCTATTAATTATCTGTTTCTTCATTGTACATTAATTATATGTTTCTTCATTGTACGGTGGCAACTAACCTTTGGAACGTGTTCTTTTCTCTCTTTGGACTGATTTGGGTCATGCCAGGCACTTTGAGATAGGCTTTTGTGTGTTAGGGCTCCTACAAAGTTGGGAAGTCCATCAAAAATATATGGTCTTCGGCTCCTGCTTGTATCTTGTGGTGCTTATGGTTAGAGAGGAACAAAAGGTGTTTTGATGGCATCTCAACTCCAATCCCCATTCTTGAGGGTAGATGTTTGATTAGTCTTTTTAGTTGGGTCAACCTCTCCTCTGTAATTACTGTTGATTCTTTCCTAGAATTTATCGGTTCCATAGATCTATGTTGATAGCAATTAAGTAGCTTCTTTTGCCTTCATGGGAGTCGATACTTCTTTGTCTGTAATGTTTAGGGGTGGCTAGTGGGGCGGGTCCCGACGGGACAGGACCCGGCGGGACTAGGGAAATATCAGGATCGATCCTCTGACGGGACCAGCGGGCCGTGACTGGCGGGACAGGCCGATGTCCGGGCCCGTCCCCCATCACGCTGAAAAAGGGAACCGGGACTGGCGGGGCGGGCGGGGTCAGGTCTGGGATTCCTTTTTTTTAAACACTTATTTCAAAAAAAAATTGTGAATATAAACAATTAAATAATTGAACAAGATAGTGTAATAAAAACATCATAAGACTATAAGACTGTTTTTGTGCATCTTCTTTTATTTAATAGAAATATGATTTTCTATACACTTAATTTCTTTAAATTGAATTTTCAACACTTAGATTGACATTCACACCTACATTACCACGAAATTTCGACGTTGAAATATGATGGCAGTTTGACCGGCTACGTCTCGAAAAAATACGCAAAAAAAAATCAGGTAAAACGGACATCCGAGCGAAGAGTTATAACCATTTAAAGTTGCACCAATTTACAATTATTTTCTCTCCCTGCGTTTTTCTACAATTGAATTAGATTTTTAACTACTACTTATGTCAATGCTTCCGTGACAAGAGAATTAAGTTCATGCCGCATTCGACTTCCATAAAATCTAGCCACTCAAAGACAAATGTACCATTAAATGTCAATAAGGCTTCATAAATTGACTTTAATATATTTACTATAATAACGCACTTTATATTTAGAGGCGTTCATAACACATCTAATGTTGCTACTGTCGTCAAGGTTGACACAGTTGTTTACAAGGGTGCCCCTACCAAAAAAAGAACACCTTTAATTTATTTTCTTTTTTTATCAAAGATTAGAAATCCTCGCCGGAAATTAATTCTTCTCAATGTTCTCATCGCAACACACCATCTACTATTTTATGTGCAGTCTCTTAATTTGTTTTTCTTGATAGAAAGAGACGGGAGGAGGGGATAGGAAAAAAAGGGAAATGTTTTTTGATGGAGAAGATTAAATGATGAACCAGGGAGGGGCGGAGAAGATTAAATAGGTACCTTGCTAACTTACTACCTTCCTGTAGTATGTTAGCCCCCCTTTTTTCTTTTTCACAAATATATAGACACATTTGTCAAACATTAACGTTTAGTTTTTGATAATTAACTTTTATATTTTAAAATTAAAAGATCTAATTATGTAATTACACTTTTGCAACCAAACATTACATTTGTAATTACACTTGTGCAACCCAACATAACGTTTGTAATCACATTATGACAAACAATTAAGTCTTGATAATTACTATACTGTGTAATTACTACTCCCTCTGCCCCAATTAATGTGGCACCATTTCCCTTTTAGTCTGTCCCAAAAAGAATTCCCTCTGCCCCAATTAATGTGGCACCATTTCCTTTTTAGTCTGTCCCAAAAAGAATGTCACATTTCTATATTTACAAACAATTTTACTCTATTGGATGATTTACTGCCACACAAATATCTAAGACTTATTTTGGACCACAAATTTCAAAAGTCGTTATTTCTTTCTAAAACTCCGTGTCAAGTCAAATGGTGCCCCATAAATTGGGACGGGGGGAGTAGTAATTACACCAAATCCAATACAAGATGGGACCCTTGGTGATTTTTTTCCATATGCCCAGCCCAAGCCTTGACAGGCAACTGATACTTGTGTTGGTGGGAGGTAGTAGGTACCGAGTGAAATTAGTCGAAGGTGATCATTAAAAAAGTTACAGGTGCCATCCAATGATTGGTTCATTTGACACGTTACCAGCAAGTGTATTTCACGTGTTTGTCTTGTGGTCACAAAACACACTTCAGTCAAGCAGGGGTCCTCAAATGGTAACTAGTTAAGTTTGGAGCATCTAACTGACAAATCTAGGTATTTCGCCAAACATGCATATAACGCCTAAAAATTGTATATTGATATCCTATGTTTCTCCAGATGACAAGGGCAAGAAAAGAACAAAAAGACACTAATGTACCAAAACAGTACAACATGGAAGCATAGGAAAGCACCTTTGCCAGTTCTTTTGAAGAGCTTGTGTCATTCTAACCAATCTAACTAAGCAAATAAAACCACTTTGAATCCTCATCCTAAAATTCATATAAAATTCAAATAAACATGTGTTGCCAAAACAACCTTTAATATAAATTGAATATATACCTCTGATTTGACACCATTAAGCATCCATCAGCCAACGTTTTACTGACCCTTTCTGCTGCTTCTCTTGTTTTGAAGGCAACTAACGCTCTACCTACCACATCAAAAGAAATAAGTTCAAAGGCAAGTACACAGGATTTAACCATGAACATAAAGCAGTGTTTCTTCGACAATAAGCTGCCCACTCTCCCCTAGAAAGGCGAAAGAAGAGAACATAAACTTCATATATCATTTTGACAGAAAAATAAACCAATCCCATAAAAACATACCTGAGTACGGGCTAGAGAAAGCAGTGCGCTGAACCATTTTGGCCGTGCAGTTTTCCCTACATGCATGCCAGATAATATCCTATAACATTATCAACACAAATGTCGGTACTAACAAGATAACCATACAAAATTAAAGAATACAAGCCAGCCCTCTCCCAAAAAACAGTTAGTGCTAATAAGCTATGTAGCACGGACACGCGAGAGGTGTCCGATAGGACACGGACACGGACACGCGGAAATGGCAATTTTGAAAAATAGAGGACACGACACGGCAGGGACACGGCTGTAAAATAAATTAAAAAATATTTATATATATATATATAATATATAATATAATATATAAAATACTAAAATTAATATTATTAAAGCTTCACATTCATAAATAAATTATAAATTTAATTCAAATTTGTTATATACCAAATAACCAAAATACCAAATTAAATATGTACCAAATTAAAAAGAAACATTCATAACAAATTGACAATCAATCAAATATTCAATACATAATTTATAAGACCATAGTCCATAAACTAATACATAAGTATGTCCCAAGACCCAAATTCAAATAAATATAAATTTACTTAAAATAAATCAAATAAAATTAAAACTAAACTTTTTCTAAAAAAAAAAAAAAAAATGTCCCTGCCGTGTCCCCCGCGAGTCCCTGCCGTGTCCGTTTTTTTTTTTTGCTCGGAAACGTCACGGACACGTGTCCGGGGCGTTTCGTGTCCGATCGGACACCTCACCCTAAATGAAGTGTCCGTGCTTCATAGCTAATAAAAAAAGATGGATAGATAGGAAACTAAGTGGACAAGAGACAGCGGGAAAGTGCATGTTATGAGCACAGTACGTATTGCAACCATTTTCAACAAATAAACCATAAATTCCCTTGAAAAAATTCCCGCCTCGTCACGGGAACTCCAAGCTTCGGTAGGAGCACCAGTCCACAAGCTGGAAAAGCCCCGGGGATAATAGGATGGAGGGCAACGAAAATTGTTGTTAAGGGCTCACTTAAAGTATACTCGAGCACTAAGGCTAGATGACAGCCAAGCCGGCGATTCACGTCACCTAAGAGGTGATTTAATAGAGGCACCATGGCACTGAGGCAAGAGCATCATCACCTATGAGCTCAATCATAAACAGAGCATCACTAGAGATAAATATAGTTCGTTAAGTGATTATTTAATAGTTAAGGAAACATCATCAATCAACTCTCCAATGAATAGGAATAAGAAATTAAAAATGTACTCCCTCCGTTTCAATTCCAAGGGAGGTTCTTTGAAGATGTTTGGAGACTAGAGGTGTACCTGTGGCGTACACTACGACGATAAAGGACTTCTCTCAATACCCAGAGAAAAAAGAAGTTTGCGGATGCATTGGCAACACTGGCCTCCATGATAAACATTCATGAGGGAAATGATGGAGTCAAGACCAGGGTAAGAACAGTGGAAGGAGACTCAGAGCACTTCCCAGTTGTGATGGGGTTGCACAAGGGATTAACTCTTAACCCGTTTTTGTTTGCCTGATGATGGATGAATTGACACAACAAATTCAAGGTGAGGTACCGTGGTGTATGTTATTCGCGGATGACATAGTTCTAATTGATGAGACTCATAGAGGAGTTAACGCTAAGTTGGAGGGTGGGAGACAAACTCTGGAGTCTAAAGGGTTCAAGTTGAGTAGGATCAAGACAGAGTACTTAGAGTGCAAGCTGGCATAGAAGTGAGGCTTGGTACCGGGCCATCCAAAAGAAAGAAAATTTCAAGTATCTCATGTCTATCTCCAAGTGGGAGATTGTTGAGATGTGGAGCCTAATTCATTGTCGACAGCCGACACTATGAAGACCTGACAGCTGACACTATGAAGACCATGAGAAGATTGACGATGATGTCACACATCGTATTGGTGCAAGATGGACGAAATGGAGGCTCGCATCGGGAGTACTGTGTGATTAGAAGGTGCCAATAAAACTTAAAGGCAAGTTGTACATAGTGGTGGTTAGACCAACTATGTTGGACGGGGCGGAGTGTTGACCAGTCAAGAACTCTTGCGTTCAGAAGATGAAAGTTGTGGAAATGAAGATGTTGCAATGGATGTGTGGGTGTACTAGGAGAGATAGGATAAGAAATGAAGATATTCGCGACAAGGTGAGGGTGGCCTCAGTAGAGGACAAAGTGCGGGAAGCGAGGCTGAAATAATTTGGACATGTAAAGAGGAGATGCACAGATGTCCCAGTGCGGAGGTGTAAAAGGTTGGCTATGAACGGATTCAGGAGAGATAGAGGTAGGCCGAAGAAGTATTGGCGGAGTTCCGGCACACCGAGGACATGACCTTAGATAGGAGGTTATAGAGAACACATATTAGAGTAGAAAGCTAGTAGGTAATTGAGCGTCTCACCTACCCTTTCATACTAGTATTCTTATTATTGTCTTGTAGTTTCGTGTCTTTGATTTCTTCTAGTAGTCTTATTATTGTCTTGTAGTTTCGTGTCTTTTGATTTCTTCTACTATCTGTTGTTTCCTATTTCTTGTACTTCGACTATCTAATTTATTTGTGGTGGTTATTGCTCCTTTTTTCAAGCTGCTTTATCATGGCATATTAGCTTTCGTTATTACCTTTTTCAGACTGCTTTGAAGTGCTTGTCCTTATGCACTTCAAAGCAACCTCCTTATCACCCAAGGTAGGAGTAAGGTCTGCGTACACTCTACCCTCACAGACCCCACTTTGTGGGATTTCACTGGATTGTTGTTGTTGTATTACTCTCTGGTCTTTACATATCTCCTCATTAATCATTAGCTTGTCAATTTGATTGCTCCTCCTATGAGAATTGGCTACTATTTGAAAGAATTTGGTATTCACATCCCTTTCTTTAAGCCACAAACATCTAGACTTCCTCCTCCCGAATACATGTTCAACCTTTGCTATTTCCTCCAGTTTTAGCTTTAGGCGAGCTGATCTCTCCATTTCCGCATGTGACTTAAGTCTGCCTTCCGTAGCTTGCTCAATGATACTTAATTCCTCCAGCATCCTTTCCCTTTGAGTTTCTAGGTTCCCAAAGGTCTCTCTGTTCCACTTAGTGATATCTTTCTTCAACATCCTAAGCTTCTGAGATAGGACAAAGTCTGGACTACCACCAATGTTGTAATTCTACCACCAGCCTTTGATCATTTTAGAGAAACCTTCGATTTTAGCCACATATTTTCAAACTTGAAATAAGAGGAATTTGTATCCCAATCACCACTTCCTATAAGCAGAGGTATGTAGTCTGAGAGAACTCTTGGCATAGCTAACTGTTTTATAACATTAAAAGTATCATTCCACTCCGGGAGATTAGAAACATGTCTATTCTGGATGCTTGCATAGAATCCTCGCCTCTAAACCAAGTGAAGTTTGCGCCTTGTAAAGGCAGATCAAGAATGAATTCATTGAAGTTGATCATTGCACTAGATCTTCTATGGCAGTTATATTTTCACTTTCGTATCTGCACACATTAAAATCTCCTCCAACTACCCATTATTCATTCCATGAGCCACTTACTGTTGCCTGTTCATGCCATAGTAACTCTCTTTCTAGGTTGTTGTGAGGCCCATATACACCTATAAAGCCCTATCTGAAATCCTCCTGTGTACTCTCCGTCAAACAAAAAATGGTGTAGTTGCCCCTGTGAATATCTCCGACTATCCATTGTCTTTTATCCCAAAGGATTAAGATGCCCCCACTTCTACCATTTGATTTTAAATCAGCCTATTCTACCCCTCTGTTACCCCATAATTGATTAATCCAGCTTGGTGACCATTACTTTAGTTTCCTGCAAGCAAACTATGTCTACCCTCCATTTGCTGCTAAGTGACTTTATTGTTGTTCTTTTCTCTGTCTCACTCCAGCTTAGAGGTTTGATCTTGGAGGTGAAGATTTCTAGCAAGAAGAACAGGCTTCTTGTATTTCTAAAATGATTATACAACCGATGAGAATGAGTACTTATACAATGAATCCTAAGACTAAATAAGGAAAGATTATATTACACAATCAATTCCTAATAATTACACTAATCCAATATATTCCTATAATTAAGTTGTCTATCTTAGAGGGGAGTCTTGGAGTAACTGGTAAAGTTGTTGCCATGTGACCTGGAGGTCACGGGTTCAAGCCGTGAAAACAACCTCTTGCAAAAATGCAAGGTAAGGTTGCGCACAATAGACCCTTGTGGTTCGGCCCTTCTCCGAACCTCGCGCATAACGGGAGCTTAGTGCACTGAGCTGTCCTTTTTAAGTTGTCTATCTTAATCATCAATATCAAATCAACACTCCCCGTCAAACTGGTGCAAAGATGTCGCACATGCCCTACTTGCAAACCAATGTATGAAAAGTCTGTTCGTTGAGGCCTTTGGTAAACACATAAGCTAGTTGTTTTTTCCGATGATACACAGAACAACTCAAGACACCGCCTGTAACTTTTTCTTTGATGAAGTGTCGATCAATTTAAACATGCTATATTCGGTCATGCTGGACTGAATTTCGAGTTATACTGATTGCAGCCTTGTTGTCACAATACAAGAAAAGTTTCCTTTTTTTCAGACAATCTCAATTCCTCTGGTAGCAATTTGTAACCACAAAAGTTCACAAGCACCCTCGGCCATAGCTCTATATTTTGCGTCCACAATTGATCTAACAACTACATTTATCCAGCGTAATCTGCATCTAGAGGTGACCATGTCTGGAGAAAAGTAGACCTTTACCTGGAGCAGACTTCAGTTACCGCAAAATGCGAAAGCATATGAGGATCTCGAGAATCATGTATGAACTGACTCACCAGACTGACTGAATATGCTATGTCTTGTCTAGTTTGAGAGAGATAAATGAGTCTTCGAACCAGCCTCTGGTATCTCTCCTTATAAACTGACTCTCCAACTCCACTTTGTAATTTATAGTTGCTTTCAATGGGTGATTATGCTGGCTTGCAACATGTCATACCAATTTCTTTCAAGAGGTCCAGAATATACTTTCTTTAAGAAATAAAGATTCCTTTATTTGATCTAGCAACCTCAATTCCCAAGAAGTATTGTAATTTTCCAAGATCCTTGATCACAAATTCTTGGGCCAGCAATTTCTTCAATCGGGTCATCTACTCCTAGTCATCTCCTGTCATTACTATGTCATCAACATAAACTATGAGAAGAGTGAGTTTATCTTTTTGATATCTTATGACGGGTGTGAGCAACATTGCTTTGTTGGTAACCGAAAGAGATTATTACTTTGCAGAATATGTCAAACCAAAGCTCTAGGAGACTGCTTCAGTCCATACAAGGCTTTCTTCAGTCTGCATACCTTTCTTTGACTTTGTTCAGTACCAAAACCAGGAGGAATCTCTGTGTACACCTCTTCTTCTAAGTCTCCATGAAGAAATAAATTATTCGCATCAAACTGTTGCAAGTCCCAGACAAGATTAGCGGCATAAGACAAACGAATTCTAATAGTGTTTCTTTTTGCAACAGGAGCAAATGTCTCTTGATTATCCACTTCATAAGTCTGAGTGAATCATTTAGCCACCAATCTTGCTTTGAATCTTTCAATGAAACCATCAGCTTTATGTTTTACAATGAAGACCCATTTGCAACCAACCAACTTCTTGTTTGGTGGTGATGCGACAAGTTCCCATGTCTTGTTATTTAATAAGACTTTTATTTCTTCTACCATAGCTTGCTTCCATTTAGAATCTGCAAAAGCTTCCCTCCAATACTGAGGAATAGACACAGAAGAAATAGACGTGGCAATAGGAGGGAGACAGAATTATAGGAAACAAAGCTATATAAAGGGTGTTTGGTGCAAGCTATGACTCCTTTCTTGTGAGCAATAGGCAAATCTAACTCATTAGGAAATACATGCAACTCACCACAAGAAGAAGGTTCGACTTCGGCAGATTGTATGATGGCTTCTTCTGCTCTATTTCTCCTTGAGTAAGTTATCAAATCAGGCATATTCAAACGCCCAACAGTCTCCCCTGAATTCTTTCTCCAATTTCACTTTCCCTTGTAGCAGTAGTTTCTAGGGCCCAGATTCCCGGAAGGCAACATCCAACAAAGAATCTCTTAGAAGGAGGGTGATAGCATTTTTTGTACCCTTTCAATGTTAGAGAATTACCCAATAAAGACACATTTAAGAGCTTTAGGTTCAAGTTTCCCAAAGTTCTTAGTATGAACAAAACAAACACACCCGCATATCTTTAGAGTAAGAGTATAATCATTTTTATCCTTTAAAGCTTCCAAAGGACTCTGAAAATTGAGAGTTTTAAGTGGCATTCTATTGATGAGGTAGGTAGCTACTAGAATGGCATCCCCCAAGGCTTCGGCAGATTCATGGTAAACAAACGGGATCTTGCGACTTCTAACAAATGCCTATTTTCTTTCAGCAACCCCATTTAGTGCACTAGTGTAAGGACAACTAGTTTGATGGATTATCCCAAAAGACTCCTAGTAAGCTCCAAAAGTTTAATCCATGTATTCTGTGCCATTACCAGTTCGAAAGATCTTTATCTTAGCCTCAACTGAGTACAAACCATCATATGAAATGATTGAAAATGGGAGAAAACTTCACTTTTGGCTTTTAACGGATATACCCATGTCATTCTAGTGCAACAATCAACAAAAGTAACAAATCATCGACTACTAGACAAAGGAAGTGTTTGAGTAGGGCCTCAATACATCATAATGAAGGGTCGAAAAGGGAATTGTGTTTTTTATTATCACTCCGAGGATAAGAGTTTTTAGTGTTTATTATCTACTCTCCTTGTTTCCTCAGACAAGAAAAATGAAGCAAAAAGAAAGAAAAAAATATGTGTGTGTGTGGGTGGGGTCAATAAGGATTTTGCAAACAAGCAGACAAATCGAAAAATTAATATAATCGCGGTGGGCCTATCATGCCAATTCTCGGCCACAAGGATGTCGAATGCAAACATGAAAACATTGGGTTAAAAGTTCAACATCTACAACGCTATCAACAAAAGTTACTGACTATATGGATTCTCATTGTCCATGTCGCTCCGTTAAAGCCGGTTTGAATCAAATATTATAAAATTTTAGACTTTATAGGCATCAAAAGTTATGTACATATTCCACTGGCATATAAGTTTTTTACAAGACAGAGACTCTTAGTGCATGGATTTCACGATTGGAAGTCATTTGAGACAATTTCCTTTCATGTGATTTTGGATCTACTGTCTCCTTTTAACACCTTCAATCCTCATAGTTTTACCCCTACAAACCCATGCAACTGGAGGCCGACGTAGGATACGACCAAATCATCTCAAGCTTCGATTTATCCTCTATTCCACTTTCACCTTCTGACGACTATGACCACACATCCATCTTAACATCTGCATTTTTGCGACTCATCTTGTGGATCTTTCAAATTTTAGAGGCCCAGCATTTTACTCCCATATGACATTGCTAGTCTTAGAACCGTGCTATAGAAACATATTTTTCACTTTGGTATGTAATTCCATGGCATGACATTGTGGTAGCACTTCTCCACATAAAACATCCTATTTTGGTTCAATGTGTCAGGTTTCATTTATCATAACATTCTCCTAAAACATCGTTCCTGGGTATCAACTTGATATTTTTTATCACATATATAGCACGAGCATCAAAGGGTGGGCTCATAACCCTTTCTTTTGTTTATTGAATGAAAAGGTCCCTTATGTGGGAATAATTATAAATTGACAAGTCATCAAAAAAAGATCACTTTTTGCACCATGTAGAGAAAGGGTTGCTTGTGCCAACTTCACATAAACACGGACCAAAAAGTTAGTTGTTTGCCAACTTCAAAAGACGATTGCAAGACAATTTCTAGGATAAGGTAGTTAAAAAGTAAGAGAGAAACAAACAATATAAAGGATAACAACTCATAACCTTAGATTTAGTCAATGGCCACAAAGCAACAGAGCAACAGAGAAAATTGTTAGAGCCCTGCAGTTTTGTTAAAAACCACCACTTCTATGAAGCAATATAAAGCAAAGGAATCGCTTCGTCAGTGAAGCCATACACTTCATATAAGTGTGTTTGTAACAGCCCAGTCTACTAGTGATATTGTCCGCTTTGGGCCTAGGCCCGCACGGCTTTAAAACGCGTCACTATGGTATAAGGCCTGCTTACTTATATATTCAGCATCTCTCATGTGTTTTGCCGATGTGGGACACTTTTCCTAAGTCGAAGTGTCACACACACTCTTATGGACTCGGCTCCTCGCTGAGGTTTGCCCCACCGCATGTGATTTACCTAAATTCATTATTGAGGTTTGCCCCGCCTACCCGAGATTTGCCTAAACTCGATTGAACTCTGGCCGACACCGACTAGGCTGACACATGAGAGGCTCTAATACCATATGTAACCGCCCAACTCACTAGTGATATTATCCGCTTTGGACCTAGGCCTACACGACTTTAAAACGTGTCACTAGGGTGTAAGGCCTGCTTATATACCCAGCATCTCTCATGTGTTTTGCCGATGTGGAACACTTTTCCTAAGCTGGGGTGTCACGGTGTGCTTCAAATAATGACGTTCGGCTATAGTAAGTCGCACAAAATGATACCAATGAGAAATGTCTAATTCTTTGAATCTCGACATAGAGATTGACCAATATCGACATTATTGTACATTGATGTTGAAATTAGCTATCTTAATTGAAAATTGATTACTATATAAATTCATAGGTATGGTCCTTTTCTAATTCTGTATATTTTGAGCTTTACATTAAAGAAAGTGTGTGTTTTACTTTACCTTATTGATTTTTGCTTCAAGCCCTACGGACCTTATCTCTTTTTTACGTTGTTCTCCTTTAAATACACAAGAAGCATGATACTTTATCCCAAGAAGGGAAGCATGATAAACTCACATTAAAAACAATCACAGAACAAGTGTCAAGTCAAAATAAATATTATCAGAAGTTAATTGGCATGGAATATAGGAATAGGTTATTACCTCCACCTCTCCTGATGTATAGTCAAGATTCAAATTTTCTAGTAAGATAAGTGTCCCTTGCTCATTTGATGTTTGCATCACCTCCTCCCATGGCTAAATATGAGAAGAAAAAAAGACTGAAAACGATGGCATCTTATTAATCACAAAAACGATATCAATATTCACATACAAAAAGCCAATCATACAATTTAATAGATTATATTATCCAGAAGCATGAGCACTTTGTTTGGGCAGCGATCGTAAAGTAGGAAACGTCACACAAACAAACAATTCCAATGTGTGAAACATAGCTCCACTGGAAAACCTTCAATCTTAAAAGAATGTTGTTTGAGCTCCACACACGGGTGATTTAGAATGCTTCGAGAACCGTAAATCTCGGGTATTGTAAATGTATAAAGTTTGAGGTCAAGGGGGCAATCAGTAAAAATCCACTTCTACACGAGATTCTTGTGGATTTTTGGAAGAACGCAGGCAATGTAGGTATTGAGTGGCTGACTGATTGTTTGATGTTATTTTTAGGACGATTAAAATGTCCGAAGAATAGAAGTGGAGTACAATGATCCAGTTGTACCAGAACAAGGGTGATATTCAAAATTGCAACAACTAAAAAGGGTAGCCAAGTGCACTAAGCTCCCTGCTATGCGCGGGGCTCGAGGAAGGACCGGACCACAAGGCTCTATGTTTGCAAGAAAAATTGCAACAGCTATAGCGGTACTAATTAAAAAACTAAACAACACTATGAAAGTTCAAGATTAGTGTGATAGAAATGAGGATGAGGGATGTCTCTATTTCCTAAAACTAATTTGGATTCATGGCGGAAGTCATTCATCTTCTGGAGCAGTATAGGGATAGAATAAAAAATAAAAAAGGTGTTCGTAAACTTAGAAAAGGCATAAAACAAAGGCACTAGGAAAAACGATAAACCCGATTGGATGACGCCACAAATTCCACCCCAGAAAAACATATTTTGACTGCGCCTCCACTATATCAACTATACTTGAGCTAAACTTCCTTTTGGTTCTCCCCGAAGTCGCCCTTCCTTTTTTGAGCCCATTTTTAAGCAACTCGGAAAAAATGAAAAATTCAAAAAGAAATATTTTAGAACTCCAAAAGTTTTAAAAGGAAAAACAAAATTATTTTGAAAGAATTTTAAAAGAAACTAAAAAAAGGCTTATCAAAAGTATTTGTGTGACATATCTTAAGAGCAATTAAGGACATGTACGATGGAGCCAGAACCATGTGTGAGAACAGTGGGAGAAGACATGGAACACTTCCCAGTTGAAATGGGATTGCACAAGAGACCAGCTCTTAGCTCGTTTTTATTTTTCTTGGTGATGGATGAATTGACACGGCATATTTAAAGGGGAGGCACCATGGTGTATATTATTTGCAGAAGACATAGTATTAATTGACAAGACATTCGGGGACATAGTATTAATTGACAAGACATTCGGGGACATAGTATTGATTGACAACTAAGATTAAAAACGGCAGATCAGTGCACTAAGCTTCCACTATGCGCGGAGTCCAGAAAAGGGCAGACCACAAGAGTCTATTGTACGCAATCTTACCTTGCATTTCTACAAAAAGACTGTTACCACGACTTGAACCCGTGACCTTCTGATCTCATGGCATCAACTTTACCAGTTACTCCACAACTAAGATTGATAAAGCAAAATCGCAGAAATTTTTAGTTCAACCCATGAAAATGAAGCTTCATAGTTTTATTCATTGAATTCACAATAGCTTTTACTTCAAAAGGAATTTGAAACTACTTAGTACGCGCGGTACAATGATTCTTTTGTACAAGAACAAAGGTGATATCCAAAGTTGCAACAACTATAGGGGTATCAAGCTGCTAAGCCACACTATGAAAGATTGGAAAAAGGTTATGGAGATGAGGGTGAAAAGAAACATGTCTATTTTTTAGAACCAATTTGGATTCATGCCGGTGGTTCGACTACAGAAGTCATTCATCTTATTAGGAGGTTGGTAAAGCAGTATAGAGAGGAAGAGAGGCTTACATATGATTTTCATCGACCTCGAGAAGGCATACAACAAAGTCTAAGGAGGTTCTATGGAGATGTTTGGAGGTTAGAGGTGTACCAGTGGCGTACACTAGGGTGATTAAGGATATGTATGATGGAGCCAAGACCATGGTACAGACAGTAGGAGGAAACTCGGAGCACTTCCTAGTGATGATGGGATTGCACAAGGGATCACCCCTTAGCCCATTTTTATTTGCCTTGGTGATGGGATGACTGACGCAACAAATCTAAGGGGAGGTGTCATGGTGTATGTTATTCGCAGACGACATAGTCCTGTTGATGAGACTCGCGGTGAAGTGAACGCCAAGCTAGAGGTTTGTAGACAATCGAGAGTCTAAAGAGTTCAAGTTGAGTAGGACCAAACAAAATACTTGGAGTGCAAGTTCAGTAACAGGAGCGACCTGGCATGGAGGTGAGGCTGGGTACTCAGGTCATTCCAAAGAAATGAAGTTTCAAGTACCTCAGGTCTATTATCCAAGGGAATGGATAGATTGATGATGATGCCACACATCGTATTGGGGCAGGATGGATGAAATGGAGACTCGCATTTGGAGTCTTGTGCGATAAAAAAATGCCACCAAAACTTAAAGGCAAGTTATATAGAGTGATGGTTAGATCGACTATGTTGTATGAGGTGGAGTGTTGGCCAGTCAAGATTTCACACACCTAAAAGATGAAAGTTTCGGAGATGGGATGCTGAGATGGATGTGTTGAGATACAAGGAGGGAAAGAATTAGAAATGATGATATCCCAAACAGAGTGGGAGTGGCATAAGTGGAGAATAAGATGCGCGAAGCGAGGTTGAGATGGTTAGAGCACGTGTAGAGAAGAGACACAAATGTCCTGGTACGTATGTATGAGAGGTTGACTATGGACGAGTTCATGAGGGGTAGAGGTAGGCCGAAGAAGTATTGGAGAGAGGTGATTAAACGAGATATGGCACAGGTGAAACTTAATGATAACCCTAGATATGGGGTTATGGAGGATACATATTAGGATAGAAGGGTAATAGGTAGTCCAGTGTAGTCCTATTTACGCCTATAAACTGATAGTTTTAGTGTTATTATTATAGGCCCGCTTAGCCAATCATACTAGTAGGCGCAGTATTGTTTTATAGTTCCATGTCGTTTGATTTTTGTTGTGGTATGTTCTCTAGTGTACTTTGTTTATCTTATTTACCTGAGTTAGTTACTGCAGAATGCGCTATCATGACTTATTCGCTTTTGATACCAGCATTTTCATACTGCTTTAAATTTTTTATTTAAATTTTTTTGTCCAGGTCTGACCATTTCTCTTGCTTTTCTTGGACTCGAAAATAGTCGTTCTACCTACCAAAGTAAAGGTAAGGTATGTGTACAATCTACCCTCCCAGACCCCACATTATGAAATTTCACTGGGTATGTTGTTGTTGTTGTTAGTAAATGCGGTAACAGAGAACAATTCTCGAATAACCAAAGTGAAGAAGGCTACTCAGAGTTTATGCAATGAATTTGTCCTAGCCTAAGGATAATTTTTCACCATTATTGATGACTTATATTTCTTTAGTAACAAAATAACATGCCAAACAATGACCTATGATTCAAAGACGACTCAAGCAATTCGGTTGAAGTCACACTTAAGTTGCTCGGGTGCGGGTATCCGAGTGTCGGATTCAGCAAATCTAAATTTTAAGATTCGGGAGTGCGTATCCAGGTATTCAGCTAAGAAAATTCAAAATTATAAAAAAATTGAGCTATAAAGATATATCGTTGCTACTGTCTACCATCCAAACTCAGAACACGACCTTGAATTCTTGGTTTCTTTGAAACACAAAGCAGCAAAAATGAGACAAATACTATAATATTGAAGGTATTCCATTTCCCTTATCTTAAATCCATTTTATCTTTAATTTTGAGAAATCAAATATCAATTCCCTCCCCCCCCCCAATTTTCGATGTACTCCGGTCAAAGTATCCAAAGTTAGTTGATTGTATCCGAGATGTATCCCGCACCCGTATCATTATTCCCGTATCTAGTATGGGGACATCACCCAAAACGGAGAGTCCGCGCAACTTAGGGTCACTTCCCCACGACAACGTCCTTTGTAGTCTCTCATCCTTGTCGAGCAACACATAAGCCATCAAACTTTATCTTTAATCAACTAGGCCATGATACCAGAGGGAGCGAAAAACTTGATTAAATGAATCACTCGAAGAACAAAAGAATCAATTCTAAGCTCAAATAGGTCACAACATGCCATTTCAAAAGATTTCACATATATTTGTGGGATGCGACAAGCTACATATTTCCTAGAAATAATCTGCGTATCTGATAGTTACTTAATCGACTAAATAAAATAGGATTGAGGATAGGATCACTTACTGGTGCTTTAAACCACTTGCTTGACTCCTGTAATAACAAGAAAGTAGGATACATAAGTTTGATATTTGAATAATCTAATATCATCTCACAACAGATTACATGAATCTGAAATAAAAACAAGATCTCAAAGAAACATCATTTATACCAGGAAATCTAGAGTAGGAAAAAGGATGACATTATAATCAAATCATATACACCAGATAGCAGCACCAACCAAAAAAGATAAAGGGGAAAAAACACATATTTTATGAGTAAACATCCATTTTTCCATCAGAAAAAAAAATAATTATCCACTAAATAGTTTTTACAAAATTATGCGTCTTACAAGTATAGAACTAGCATCTTAATTCTCCACAATTACTTGAACTTACCATCTCTTTTATATCTTCGACAGCAATAAAATCATGAGATGTTCATTGTGCATTCTCAATAACAACATACCCAGTGAAATCCCACAACGTGGGGTCTGGGAGAGTGGAGTGTACGCAGACCTTACCTCTACCTTGGTAAGTAGAGCGGTTGTTTTCGAAAGACTCTCGGCTCAAGACAAAACATAGGCACAAGCAAAGTAAGAAACGGTCAGACCCGAACAAGAAATTTAAAGCAGTATGAAAATGCTGGGATCAAAAGCGAATAAGTCATGATAGCGCATTCTGAAAAAAATAAATCAGTAACCAACACTAAAGAATCAAACGACATGAGAGTATAAAGCAGTATTGCGCCTACTAGTATGATAGGCTAAGCAGGCCTACAATAATAACTACAACTACCAATTTGTAAGTGTAAGAAAGACTACGTTGGACTACCTACAACCCTTCTAAGGTCATGTCCTCAGTAAGTTGCATCTGCGACATATCACCTCTCCTCAATACTTCTTCGGCCTACCTCTACACCTCCTGAACTCGTCCATAGCCAACCTCTCAAACCTCCGCACTGGGGCATTTGTGTCTCTCCTCTACACGTGCTCGAACCATCTCAACCTTGCTTCCCGCATCTTATTCTCCACCGATGCCACTTCCACTCTGTTCGGGATATCATCATTTTTAATTATATCCCTTCTTGTATGCCAACACATCCATCTAAGAATCCTCATCTACGAAATTTTCATCTTTTGGGTGTGTGAAGTCTTGACTAGCCAACACTCCACCCGATACAACATAGTCGGTCTAACCACCACCCTATAGAACTTGTCTTTAAGTTTTGGTGGCACCTTTTTATCGCACAAGACTCCAGATGCGAGCCTCCATTTCATCCACCCTACCCCAATAAGATGCGTGACCTCATCATCAATCAATCCATTTCCTTGGATAATAGACCTGAGGTACTTGAAGTTTCCTTTCTTTGGAATGACCTGAGTACCCAGCCTCACCTTCACGTCTATCTCAAGGTCGCTCACGTTACTAAACTTGCACTCCAAGTATTCTGTCTTGGTCCTACTCAGCTTGAACCCTTTAGACTCTCGAGTTTGTCTCCAAACCTCTAACTTGGCGTTCACTCTGTTGCGTGTCTCATCAACAGGACTATATCGTCTGCGAATAACATACACCATGACCTCCCCTTGGATTTATTGCGTCAGTCATCCCATCACCAAGGCAAATAAGAATGGGCTAAGAGTTGATCACCGCGCAATTTCATCATCACTAAGCGCCTCGAGTCTCCTCCCATCAGATGTACCACGGTCTTGACTCCATCATACATATCCTTGATCGTCCTAGTGTACGCCACTGGTACACCTCTAACCTCCAAACATCTCCATAGAACCTCCCTATGGAATTTGTTGTATGCCTTCTCGAGGTCGATGAAAACCATATGTAAGTCTCTCTTCCTCTCTTTATACTGCTCCACCAACCTCCTAATAAGATGAATGGCTTTTGTAGTCGAACCACCGGCATGAATCCAAATTGGTTCTCAAAAATAGACATGTTTCTTCTCACCCTCATCTCCACGACCCTTTCTCAAACTATCAGTGTGGCTTAACAACTTGATACTCCTATAGTCGTTGCAACTCTGGATGTCACATTTGTTCTTTGTACAAAGGAATCATTGTACTCCACCTCCATTTTTCGAGCATTCTCGTCGTCTTAAAAATGATATTAAACAACTCAGTCAGCCACTCCAAACCTGCTTTGCATGTGCTCTTCCAAAATTCAACTACGATCTCATCAGGCCCGGTCGTTCGTCCCCTGCGCATTCTGCGAACAACACCCTTAACCTCCTCAACCTTAATGCTTCTACAATACCCAAAATCCTAGTACCTTCCAAATTGATCCAAATCGCCCAGCACAATGTTTTTATTTCCTTTTTCGTTCAAGAATTTATGAAGGTAAGACTGCCACCTCCGTCTAATATGTGCAAACAAGTTTAAGACTTTCATTAAGTGCAAACAAATGAGGCCTTAGGCAAGAAGGACGCAACTAAAATAGGGTTGAAGCAGAGTGTTAGTCGGAAGAACGAGGGAAGCATTAATCGTGCTACAAATATAGGGTTGAAGCAGAGTGAAGAAATCAAGGATAGGTGAGGACAATTCAAACTCGCAAAGAAGAGATTTTAATTTCCAAAGCTGAAGATATTTTCATGCAAGACTAGCTAGACGAAACAATTAAACATTTCTTATTATCTATTGTAAATTAATCTTGCTAATTGCATGTAAAAATCAAAATGAAAAATCGAAAAGCATTTAATTTTAATAATTAGTAACGTTCGAGAATTTGTTTTCACATTTTTGTGGCCAACACTTTAACTTTAAGAATTACCATCTAATTTATAGAATTATATAACACTAAAAACCCTTCTTGATTAAATCCAACTTAAGCTCGGCCTTGCCCAACCCATTAACTTAATGGGTTTGGTTGCGCTCAGCCTCTCCTTCCCAAAAAGTTCCACCTCCCCCCCCCCCTTTCCTAGGCCTAGACTAGTGGTCCACAACCTTCAAAGGGACGAGCTTGCCCCAAACCAAGTCTACTTGACATGCTTATATATAACTTAATCAATGAACGAAACCAACTAATGTTCTAAATATATGTTTGTTTGTCCAACTTTATGAGGCCACTATGGAAATGTTCCACTATGTGGCTGGCCAAATATGAGGTGTCATCAACAAAAGATGAATACAACATGACCAAAACTTCTATTTTGTCACCTACCTCGATGCGACTCTTTTTTTGTCGCAACTTCCATACAATTATTCAAGCACTTATTCATGATAAGTACTCCTTCCATCCCATTTCATGTGAAGGTGTTTGACTAGGTACAAAATTATAAGTAAACTTTTTGACATGTAAGAAAGATATATGCGAAGTATCAAAATTGTCCTTTTAATTGAATGACTATAAGTTTTCCTTATAAGCAAAGACAAGTGAACCATTTTCCTACCCTATTCTAGCTCTAGGAAACGTGAGTTAGAGTTTATGTCGCTAGTTGGATTGTTGTTCATGCCCCACATCGTTAATTGTTTTATAGTTACTACTTGGGGCCTAGAATCCTATTATCATATAATATCTTCATCTTTGTTTCCTTGCATATAATAGCTCTTTTATATATATTTTGTATGGATAATTTATCCTACTATTTCAATTATAAACTACAACACAATATTTCTTTTTCTTTTGATACAGCATAGCCTATCACAAACTTAATTCTCTAGTTTTTTAACAATAAATCAAAATTGATTTCGGTGATGTCACACCAAAATGGTGTTAAATCTATTTACAAACTGAGTGAGTGGCTCAACCACAATTGTCAAACAAATAGACTCATGTATAGAAATTGGTAATTTTTTTATTAACACCAAATCAATATATGCAAAATAAAAGAATTCATAGTAATTATATATCCCTCACATGCGAACAACGCGCTCTTGTTTTCCTCTCATTTAAGACAATCCAAAAGTACATAGAAGTATTGTCTTCCAAGTTGTCCTCATTTCCTTGTCTATCGGCTAATGTTGCTCGGACTCTTCAAAAATGACAACGGGTGCATGTCGGATACTCCAATAGTAGTGTATTTTTAGAGAATCCGACATGGGTGTGGCATTGAAAGTGAAGAGTCCGCGCAACTTACTCTATCCTCGGTGATCTCCAACCATTGATCATCACCACTTTTACCGTCGGCTTCTAAGTCCACCTTGCACAAAGGAAATGCAAGTTTCTCAAGCAATGTTGTGAATCTAATATGTAGTAATATGCGAAAATCTTTTTCCTCAAATACCGTCAGAATTTCATACTGCACAATGCAAAGAATTACACGCAAACAATTACACCTTAGGACATGTTTGGAAGCATAGTTATCAATACTCTCTTCCCCTCTTTTCCCCAACTATGCATGGCTCCCTATAAGATGACTCTCACCATAAAAGACATTGCACATCTAATTCCTAGTCATGCAACACTTTCCCATTAACGACTAAATTCTCATTCTTTATTGCAATATAGCAAATTTATTGAGTTACAATTTGCATAGGTCAAATTAGAAGCTACTTCACGGACCTACTATGAGACTTGTCTCTCTTTTTTTGATAAGGCTTGCTCTATTCGTATGTTTGACTGCAATCAAAGAGAAGATGGTCCAAAAGCTTCTCATTAGCATGGAGAAGTATGTAATTCCATGTAATACCACCATTGTATCATCAAAAAGAAAAGCTTTCGTTCTTCAATAAAACTAGCATCACCGGATTCACAAAAGATAAAGTAGAATAGGTTATGTGCAATTTTATCTAGTAACAAATTGAACTTCGCAAGAAAACGACATTGCTCGAGGCAAAACTTACAGCAATGGGTCTCTGAGTGACTTCAAAGCTCTTGCCTTCCGTTCTCTCAACTTCCTTTGGGGATGTTCCAACAGATAATTTAGGCAACTTGCCTATATTGTCGACCGGTTTACCTATTGGCATGTTACTTTTATCTCTATCCTCTTTTACTTTAAGAAAGTCAATGTTTGCTTTCTTCAGAGGTCTGATATCCAAGGCAGCACTATCTTTTCTGATCTTCATGTTCTTGTCCGGTCCACCAGAAAGCTTACTATCTATAGATTTCTTTCTTTCTTCAGAAGGTGCAGCACTAGTTCCCATAACCTTTTTGTCATTTCTGCAAACAGTGGACTTTTGTACACTTTTCCCACCCTTGTCCTCTGATAGTGTCACAGAACCATTTACTTTTATTCGTTTTGAAGGCCTATCGTCCAAAATGTCAAGATCCTTCAGAGGTTTTCCTCTTTCACCGGCTTCTACGAGTTTTATTGGAGGCTTGTTAACTTTTTTATCATCCTTGTCATTCTTAACTATGCAGCGTGCATTTTCTTCACTTAAAGTATTTTGCTTGTGAACAACGGTATTGGCTGTTTTGCTGTTAACAATCAACACCGGTGCAGCATTTCCTTCCATTGTTGATTGCTGCTCAATGTGAGAATCATTTGCATCCCCATGTAAGGCATCCTCTTTAATCGGTGAACTTTGTGCATCTACATCACTTCTTTCCACTAAATGACTTGATTTTCCAGCAGCTTTGGCAATTCGCAGATCAAGTGAGTTTTTCTCACCAGGGACGGAATTCTCTTTCTTAGTTGTTTCCTGATTAACACGTAAAACATTTGTATCTCTCTGCAAGTCATCATGTCTAACCAGAGAACTTGGTACATCACTTTTTAAAATTAAATGACTCGCTTTGGCAGTTGCAAGATAACTCTGTGGCTTTAGCCCGAAGAACTCCCCATTAGCGCGATATTCCACTGCAGTTTTGACATCTTTCTGGTCAGAAGCAAGTTTGAGGACATGACTGGCCTTTTGACTCTCTTTCCTGTTAAAAACATACTTGACTGTACCAAAATGTAAACAAATTTGCATAAGAGATTAATCTAACACGAGAAACTATAATGGAACCAAAAAGCAACTTAATATTATTCCATTAAAACGAAACTTATACTATGGCGACACCACAAATAGAGGACTACCCGGGGAGCTGAGGCACATACCATCCAGCCCACCAACTTTGTCATCCATCTTATCCACAACTGTACAATTTCCCACATCAAAAGCACGGTAGAAGACATAGTCAGCCATCTTAACTTCTTCATCTGATGGTTGCAGATTTCTGTTGTCCTCTGAAATGCAGACAACATTGCATTTGCCAGCAATAGCCTCCTGGTCAAGTTAATCGACAAGGAGTTAAGCAGCCAACCCTCTTACAGTTATGAGGCAGCATTCACTAACGATACGCATATGAAAAATTATAATGTTAAGCTCGTGATATTGACAATAGCTATATGCGAACGCAGAAATGGACAGATTCATATTGGGAGAAGAGTTCCCACTAGAACGAGACGACCAAACGGCTTCACGTATCACCAGGGAAGAATCTTTTGCATCCAATGGTGTGGCCAAGTAATTAACAAAGTGGGTGACGAACCATGGGGTAGTTAATAGCTATTTTTAATTTAAGGTAAAAGCAGAGAGAAAGAAAATGCAATGATATAAAGCACGCTCACCAAAGGATTAACATTAGCCAAACCAGTGGCTTCACCAGAGGCAATAAATACTTCATTCTCAGCTACCTTTACATCTTTCAGGTGATATGAGATCTCTGATTGCCGAAAAAACCAGTGAATCTTTATCTTCCTAGACTTGTCAGGATTTTCCCATATCTTTATGATCATACCAATGTAAGGAAGTTGACCTTCCTTGTGCATGTATACACAGTCATATAGAGCATATTCCACACCATCATAGGTAAAAGATTCATAAAACTGCACCTCCTTCTTCTTACCACCAATACCTCTCTTTCTACCCCAGACAAATTCAACTTCCACGTCCTTTTCTTGAACCGCAAGAGGCTCTACGTTGACTGATTCTACCAAGGCCATAATTGTCTCCACTCACAGGCCTGATTCCTCTTTCTATCAAGGCCTCTACTTTTACCACACAGGTTCAGCCCTTGATGATCCTATAATGACTTCTTCCACCAAGATGATGCTTTTGTAAGAGTTTCACCAAGATACTAATTCTTTTGCAGCTGGACCTGAAATGCAAAATACATAATATTAAATGCCTTAATTTTTGTTATTATATAGTAGTAAAAGCCAATAGACATTGCATAACAGGCCAAATACATGAGAACATTCCAAGAATTAAATACTCTAAAATTAAGTTAAGCTAGTAATAATTATATCCAAGAGTGATGAAAAGAAAAAGTAAAAAAGCAAAACAAACAAAAAACCTCAAAGCAGCAGCCTGACACTAATCGCTGTTGAAAAAGCTAACTGAATTCAAATTGCAGACACGCAAACCCCATAACCATGCCCTTTCACCACCAACAACAACCCCGTGTGGACTGTAGAGTGTGCGTAGACCGTATCCTACCAAGTAGGTAGGTTGTTTCCTATAACCATGCCCTTTCACCAAAGGGAGATAACACTTTAACCACCAAAGGAACATTGAAAAAGAAATGGTATATTACAGGAGACAAAACCGTGCATCATTACCCATGAAGGGAAAATTTCCCACAAATCAAACTAAGTAAGAAACAACACAACAACATGATACAACAAGAACTCTACTCAAAACCATCGGCTTCACCAATTTTAAACCTAAAATGTCTAATTAGTACCGATTGTTGCTTTCCCGGGCAAATCCGAAATTTAATTTTTGGGCAAAAAAGGGACATACCAATGTTTAATGTATCGGCCAGAAACCCTAATTTCTAGCAATCCCGTTAAAGATATCTTTTTTTTTTGATATTAATAATATTTTCCTGCCTTCACCGGTTCACCCTAGTCGTCCGTTGTACACAGACCGCCACCGGTTCTCAAACACTAGCGCTAGGACAGAGCAGACATTAGAATGGAATTGACATTGCTATGGTTATATAGACTTTCGGATAGGACCTCCAACTAGGGATGGGGATGGTTTGGTGGGCGGTGGGCGGGTATGGGTAAATCTGTCCTGGATAGTGGGGCGGGCCGAATTTTATATAACATACGCATCGTACCCACACCGCACCAGCTAGCTAGCCGCATCGTACCCACACCGTTCATATTATCGCCTAAATAATGGGACTTCGACTTGTTTTCTTAGCCCAAACTCCAAATATGATTTTAAATGAAAAAAAAAGTAAAAATAAATAAATATTCTAAATATGATAAGGATTGATTGAAGAAGCTATGGAGGTAAATATTGAACTTCAGCAGCTGAATAGTTGTATTAATTAATGTAGAATGTTTATTTTTTTAGTTGCTTAAAAATTAGTTGAATATTTTAGGTGGGTAGGTGAGGTGGGTTTGCGGGTGATCAACGGGTGGTGAGGCGGGTAATGGGTCCAAATATGGTTTAAAGTGAGAAAAAGTAAAAATAAATAAATAAACATTCTAAATATGATAAGGATTGATTAAAGAAGTAATGGATGCAAATATTGAACTTCGACAGCTGAAAAGTTGTATTATTAATGTATAATGTTTGTTTTTTAGATGCTTTAAAAAAAGTTGTGGGATCTGTTTTTTTTTTTAGTTGTTTTGTTAAATGAATTTTGGTACATTGTGGTATCAATCAGTGTTAAATGTTTTAATCAAATGTTAAAAAGTTAACTTACTGATGCAGGATTTGACTTTGTTAATTTTATTGATACGTGTGGTGTAGAAGTGTAGAACATACATTGATTAGTTGAATATTTTAGGATTAGTTGAATATTTTAGGTGGGTAGATGAGGTGGGTATGCGGGTATCAACGGGTGATGAGGCGTGTAATGGATACCCGTCGGGTAAGTGGGGCGAGGCAGGTGTAATTCTATACCCGTCAGGCGGGTACGGGTAGAGGATTTATTACTACTTGTGATGGGTGATGGGGCGGGTGTGGGGTGGATTTTAGATGGCGATTACGGGTATGGTGTACCCTTCTCATGCCCCCGCCCTGTTGATATCCCTAGTTCCGGAGATGCATATACTTCAAAAAAATTATAAATTCATCCTTAGCAAAATATCACCCGAAAATCATAAAATTTGACGATTTTCACCCAAAGTTTTATGATTTTTACGAGAACTTTAAGATTTTCGAGCGAACATAATGAAATTCCGTGCGAAAATCATAAAATTCCACGAGAATTATAAAATATCATGTCAAAAATCATAAAACTTCGCACAAACATTGAAAAATATCACGCGAAAAAAGTTTTGCGCGAAATGTTTTATTTTCGCACGAAAATTAGGCGATATCAAGAAAAAATCCTAAATTTTAGCGCGAAAATTGTAACCTTTCGCACGAAAGATGGGAATTTTTCGCAAGAAATGTTGAAATTTTAACGCGAAAATCATAACATTTCGCGCCAAAAAATAAAATTTTAAAATAGCATGGAAAATAAAAAAGTGATCAACTAAATGGATACCAAGAAATTTTGGCGTCACGAGCAATTTGGGACACAATAACAACATGCAAATCGTTCGCGAATCGCAACAAAAAAAAATAGATTTGCAGTATGCATTTGAAAAACACATATTGTGTCGTAGTTTCGTTTCGATTTCTTTTTCACTTCTATGATTCTCCAAACTATTTAGCATCAAGTAATTTACCTATTTGATTGATAATTAGATCTTGTGTAGGCAAAATTTGAAAAAAAAAAATTGGGACCTAAAATAACAAATATCTCAAGAAAGTGGGCCCAAGTAATTAAAATAGCAGGGAATAATAAAAAAGTGATCAACTAATTGGATCCCAAGGAATTTCGGCGTCACCAGCGATTTGGGACACAATAACTGTAACTAGGGGTGCACAAAGGGTCAAAACCGGACCGAACCGGACCGGACCGAGGACCGAACCTTCGGATTCTCAGATCAAGACCGACCGAATTTGGCCCGGCCCGTCCGGCCCGGTCAATTTCGGTCCCGGTCTAATGGACCGATGGACCGAATCCCCTCCCGTGCATGCTCCCAGCCCCTCAGTGCCCCGATCATCCCCACCCACCAAACCGGACGTATTGACATATGAAATATAGGTTGTAAATTGATCAAACTTTATACGGTCATAACTTTGCGCTCGGACGTCCGATTTACCTAATTTTTTTTTGATTTCGCATATATTTTCGATACGGGGGTGGTCTTGATTCCTCCGATTTCTCCAAAAACGTCCATCTTGCCCCTCAATTTCTCTTTTTCCCCAAATCGTTACGTTTTTCCCATTTTCAAATCTAAATATCTCGCGATGTACAATATATTTCAACGTAAAAATTGCGTGGCACCGCGTCCGAGAATGTCAATTTCAGTATTGAAAATTCAATTAAAAAAAACTGTCCTTTAACCCGACTTAATTATATATATATTATATATTAGGAATTTAGAAAATTAGGAATTATATATATTAGGAATTATATTATATATATATTAGGAATTATATATATTAGGAATTTAGAAAATTAGGAATTATATATATTAGGAAGGAATTTAGAAAATTAGGAATTATATATATTATATATATTAGGAATTATATATATTAAATATATTATATATATTAGGAATTATATAAATTATATATATTATAAAAAAACGGGAAATTCGACTGACCGACCGACCTGACGGACCAAAACCGAAACAAGATTTTTAAAGGACCGAAGACCGGACCGATAATCTCGGTCCGGTTCGGTCCGGTTCGATTTTTCGGTCCGGACCGAAAATTGTGCACCCCTAACTGTAACGACTCGTTTGGCCGTTTAGCACTTAAAACTACGATAAAGGGGTATGAGACTATAGGGTATTTTAATTATATGATTTTTAAGAAAGGAAATTGTGCATGAAATTAGTTATGTGAGTTAGTGGGCCAAGCCCACTACCCTTGGTAGAGCACGACGTTACAAAAGAAAAAGGGGGAGGGGGAAAAAGAAAAGAAAATGGGGGGGACGCATCAGGCAGTTGCAAAAGAAAGAAAAGAAAACCTATTAGCTAGAAGAGGAGGAAGACGGCAACAACGAAGGAAGGAAAGAAAGAAAAGAAAGAAAACGCTAGTAACTAGACGAGGAGAAATTGCTCAATTTAGTTCAGGTTAGATTCTATATTATATGATTGAGTTAATCTATTCATGATCCTTATAATAATGTGTGGTAGAACGAAATCAAATTTCAAAGAGGTCATTACACGAAAATTCCACAATCCATTTAATAGAGGATTTGAGGGATTTATCATGGCATAATGATTACAGCATCATATAAAAAATAAAACGTGAAAACTGTACAAATCCGTAAGGAATATAAAAGTATGTGCTGAACAAAAAATGTAGATTACTCTGTTCCCGTCAGTTTGAGACCTTACGAAGATAAATCCGACTTATGGTTTGAAAGTTATGACTGTTTAAAGTTTCTGCCTCGAATCAACCGAAATCCAGACGAGCAACATGTGAAACGTGAAAACTGTACAAATCCGTAAAGAATATAAAAGTATGTGCAGAATAAAAGTTGTATAGTTTTCTGTTCCCGTCTGTTTGAGACCTTACGGAGATAAATCCGACTTATGGTTTGAAAGTTATGACTGTTTCACAGGGTTGTTTCTTTCGTAAATTTTCACCAGCTACACTAAGTATTGTCATATGGGATTCAGCATAATAAGAGATCCTAGTGTTGCCTTTGATGTTGTTATACCTCATAAGTTTAGGACGAGGATTAAGAACGTCATTAAGATTAAGATTCGGATAATGGATATAAGAATATTTACACAAGTTACGAGCATGTCAATGAGAATTTAAAATGATAAGTTATATATTTCCATTAAGGATTAGTATCATATTATAAGAATTATGACATGAAGAATACGAGGCCTTATGGAATTCCCGAGAATTAAAGGGAACGGGAATTAAGATTAAAAGAAGTGGGACTAAGATTTACTACTTGGGGAATTAATTTAGTTAAGTAATTAATTAGAGGATCAAAGTGTAATATATTGAGGGACCAAAGTGGATAATTGAAAAATCTGAAAATCCTAATACTACCCTAAATACTTCATCTTCCACACTTGTAAAATCAAAATCTATTTCTCTCCTCCCTCTCCCCTCAAACCAGCCGAGACCCTCAAAAATCCATAGCCAAAATATTAAGTGTTCATCTCTCCCTTCCTAGATTAATTCATCAATAATCCTAGGCAAAATTTTAACACTCAAACAGTGGGGTTTCGGTGCCACTGGCCGAGAAAAGGTGTTACACCCCGTAATTACAGGACATGTTTTAAGAACATACGTAAGAATCCTAAATGCTAAGATTTGAGACTAGTAAAAATTTATCGGAATTTTGGAATTGTCGGAAAACGTAATATTGTGACGAATGGGAGGGCGACACGTGTCACCCCCTTAAATGGTCTTGGACGAAATTACATGGGAAAAAGGGTCATTTGACCCTTGTTAGGAAGACAAGTCTTGCAAGTAGTAAAACTTGATATATTTGACTTAGTCAATGGGACCACTAGCTTGATATTTAGAAGAGCTTCATCCAAACCACACATTTGTGTTAATCTCAACCCTTCATGTTACTATATAAGTATACTAGTAGCAAGACAAGCTTTCTATACTTAGAAAAATTTCAAGAAATTGGATGAACACATCAAGGTGCTCTCGGGTTCCACACTTTCAAGAAAGAATTTTTTTTGTTTGTTGTCCATTAAGCTCCACACTTTAAACCAAGGTTCATGAGTGTATTGTAAGTGTATCTCAATAGAAAAATCCCGGAAAAATATAGTTTTCGTATTAGTCGCAATGTGAAAACCTAGTTGCTTTTCTAGGTTTTGATTGGAATGATTTAAGGGAAGTGGTTTGTGATATTCTAAGGGTCTCAAGTGATGGATTGAAGTGTCAAGAAGAGGCTCTAAGTGCTAAGGAGCGACTTCGGATTTGAAGTTGGACTAAGAATCGTTGAGGTAATAATCTTGTCCCTTAAGTGTTACAAGATTATATATTGTTGTTAGCCTTACATGTTTGCTAGCATGAAGTATATGTGTTGAAGTTTCATAAGTGTTATGAATTGTTGTAGCCTAAAAACCGAAATGTCATATAAGTCATTTGAAGTTGGAGTACAATTTGGTCGTTAATTAGAATCGTCGCATGTTACCTACTTTAAGATTATGGTAGTTTTAATCGATTGCGACTTGTTATCACGTTATGCTAACAACTTGGATTGAAAAGGAAATTGGATAAGAATTGGTGTTATTGTGTCTCAATGTTGCCGATTTGGCCTAGTAGTTTGTATTAGTTTGATATCGTTTGTGGGGCGGAATTTTACACGTCTAGTAGGCGTGTAATCCCCTATTGATTAATTGCATTGTTGGGCCTTAAATGTGGCGTGTTTGGTTATTGAATTCGGCCTTGAAAAAGGTGGCAAAGTATGTAGAAACAAAGGAGGTGCTGTCCGATTTTCCGTAGAATTTAGTGACTTAGCACTTAGAATATTCTACGTTTGAAGTAAGAGGTTAATTGACGTATTGTGGTCATTATAGGTTGAAGTACTAAGTATAGTGTATTCTACTTGGAGGATGGAATAGCTATCAAGGTTGAAGTACTTTGGAGCATTTTGCTACTTGTCGACAATCGTCGCGAGGTATGTGAACCTCTTCCTTCCTTTGGCATGATTCTATGTATGGAATATACATGTGGTATTATTTCATGTTTCCTTCTACTCTTAGAAGTTAAGATGTATGTGTGTGATTTACTCTATGTAAAGGTTATGTCAAAGTTATCCTAAGTCCTTACCGAGTCTTATGGGGGATGTTGGTAAGAGTCGTTAGGAGGTACTTTGGAGCCAAGTTGACTTGGCTAATTTATGGCACGAATGAGAATAAGTATCGAACAAGCCATTGCAGCGTTAATAAAGGAAAATGTAATGACAATTGATAATATTAAAATGAGTAGAATTCTCCATCTGCATAGAAGCTAAGATAAGACAAAATTGTATTACATTTTATAGATCATGACTGCTTTAATAAAGATCGTTATAAACAAGTATAATCTACTCACACACATAAGGCATATGTACTTAGCTTAAAGAATTTACATTATGACGTTTTAATATTATGAACCTTAAACTCTTAAAAGGTTGAGAGACTTTATTTTTCAAGTAATAGAACTTGATTCTTAAAGGAAGAAATGACATGATTTAAGGGAAGTAACTTGTTTTAAAAGGTGTGAGTCACTTGAGATTTAAAAAGTTAAGAAACTTGATTTCTAAAAAGTTAAGAGACTTAAAGTATTTTGAAAGTTAAGAGAATTGATTTGAAAGTATATGATACTTGGTTTTAAAAGTATTAGTCTCTTGGTTATAAAAGGAATGAGTTTGTCTAAAATCATAAAGGGTTATAACGTCTTTATGGGAAGTTGGTTATAACGGCTTTATGGAAGGTTAAGAGAATAGTTTTCTCTAATAAGGTAAACAAAGAAATAACTTGAAATAAGGAAGAACAATTTGATTTAAGGGCATCACTTGCTTAAAGCTTTAAAGTAACGGTCACTTGATTTAGAAGCCGAGAAATGTATTTCTAAAAGTGTAGTGACTTATGTGAAATGTAAACAAGCCTTGATACTACGGGTGTTAGTATCTCGGGGTTTCATATGAAAAAGAATCTTTTGAAAGGAAGGGAAGTACGTAGTACTTGGGGTTAAATTCCCGGACTTTTTATATGTGAAACGAAAGTGCCATGAGTTTAAAAAAATGGAAGTCTAAAGGTTTAATGAACTTGCCTATGTTTGCTTGTGATAGCTTTGAGTGCAAGTATTATATGTTTACGTTGTCGTGACTCTCGATTAGAGTCGATCGACTTGTTGAATTTATTAGGCGTCTGCGGTGACGAGGATTCCACGGTATGCTTCCATTGTAATTGATCTTGGACACGCTTATACGATGAGGATTCCGGCATGCGACCGAGGCGGGTTAGATTCGGATGTGTTTTATTACCCGTAGCCATGCTTATATGATGAGGATTCCGGCACGCGACCGTGTTATATTATTACTCGTGGGCTAGCTCCCACGAAGACATGTACCACGATGAGGATGTCGGGGCATGTTATATTATTACTCCACGGGCTAGCTCCCATGAAGACTGTACCACGATGAGGATTAGGGCACGTTATGACCATGTTTATACGATGAGGATTAGGCATGCGACGCGTTGTATATATATATATATATATATATATATATATGTTGTATGTGTCTGTAACGGTGAGGTAGGATGCACGCGTCACACGGTTATATGTTACCACTACGATCGCCGATGATGGGGATTTCACGGCGGTATGGATATATATATATGTGTTGTATGTGTGCTGTGACGGTGAGGTAGGATGCCGCAGGCGCGTCACATGGTTATGTTATTCACTTATAGGCTGCCGTGATGATGGGATTCCACGCACGCTTTGATATTTGAGGTCGTGTCAGTAGCGCATCGACTATTGTTCATGTGTTGAAATAGTCTTTAAAAGGTAAATATGACTTTCATTACTTTCATTTTGGTAAGGCACCGTGTACTGTTACTTTGGTTATCATACATGTCTCCTGCTTCTTATAGACTACTATGATTTCATTCTGATATTCTGATTTCACATACTTGGTACATATTTCGTCTTGACTTCTCGGAAGTGCGTTCATGCCGCAGTTGAGGTACATAGTTGTTGATCCACACTCTTGCTCGATTCTTGGAAAGCTTCATTTCTCGGAGGCTTTATCTTTTGGCACGTTTCCACGAGATGGTAGATTCGTATATTCGGGGTATGGCGGGCCTGTCACGATTGTTATGTTAAAACTCTTGAGTGCGTAGTCACATATTGTGGGTCGCTTTGTAAAGGAAAGAGCAATCGCTTCGTATGTATTTACTTATCCAGAGAGGTAGCCTTATCGGCTAACCTGTTGATTTTATCTTTGTTGATTTATTTTATAAGTTTCATGTATGTTCTGCTGATTATCTCTGATGTATACCTGTAAGGGTGCCTGTGTAGGGCACGATCGCGAGCTTGGGTCGAATTGTGACAAAAGAAGTGAGGTTTCTTCAAGTTTTGGACAAGATTTTATTTGGAAGGAAAACATGTATAAATGATGGGTTGACATTATGGAATGATTGCATGGTGAATTGGAGTGGAAGAAGTGAACAATTGGGCAAGAAGAGGGGCAAGAAAATGGGCAGAAAATCGCTGGTTGTTGGCAGATTTTTAGTCAACTTTGAAGGGGTATATCTCCTAATATATCAGGAGTTTTGGGTGTTTCAAAAGCCTAAAATGAAGTTCGTCGAGTTTAGTTTCCAACGCAATAAACCGCTCGTCGATAGGACACCGGAATAGAGAGTTATGGACGTTACAAGTTTAGGTGAAAAAGTAGTGGCTAACAATCAGGACTGTTTTGGGGATTAAATTGTCACGACCCGAAACTGGGCCCGTGACTGGTGCCTTACCCCGGGCACCCTAGTGACACAACATCAGAGTAATCAGCGGAACATAAACCATCAACTCTTTTACAAATGAACAACTTAATCCTTTTTACCAACCCCGCCACAACAAAGATCTACTGCACTCAAGAATGATACGACCACAATGGCGGGACGGGGCCGCCAAACCCCGAATGTAAACACTTACTACGACGGGGACTATACCACCGATAAGCCTCGAGAAACGGAGCTTCCCAACGCTGAATCGTGACCACGAGCTAGGATCAACGGCGATGTACCTCAACTCGCGGCGTGAACGCGGCCGAAGGTCGATCTGGCAGTGCAGAGTATGTGAAACTAAAAATAAATCGTAAATGAAATCATAGTAGTCTATACCAAGCAGAGACATGTATGATAACCAAACTACGATTCACCACAAATAAGCGATCATGTCAAGTCGTGACTCACACCTCAAGTCATCACTCAATTTAACAATGGGTCTCACGCCACAACATCAATCGTGCGTGGAATACCTTCCTCACCGCCAGCGATTTATGATATACAAGCACGAGGAATACACGTGAACACCGTGTCCCACGTGTCCTAATAAAGCATGCGGGGTAAGTCAAGGCATAGCCGACTACTAACACCAGATGCAACAAGGTCATAAATCAGATTATAAGATCTGTCTGCATCGCATGATCAAAGCCGCCACTTGCGCGATGATATCTAATGCGCGTCTAGTCCTGGAACTTCCGCAGACTCGCGTAGGCCAATCTCATCGCCCGCGTAGGTATTCCGCATCGGTGCTACTCCGGCGTCGCCCCGACTTTCCGGTCGCGTAGCCAGCGACCGCGTGCCCATAAGGGACGATACTAACACGAACTCTCGTAGCTCGCGATAGGCCCCGGGACCGCATAGGTATTCTCGAATCACGGTCCCTGCATCACCGAGTCTACCCGCGTCGGAGGCGACAACCCGGAATCATCTCAAGAGATGAATGCCACAATACTATCATAACGATCGATAGTTAATAAGCACAATCAAGAAACCCCCTTACACAAACATCACAAGATACTAACACACGTAGATCCTAACACGTTTACTTATCAAAGCAACAAGAAAGTATTACAAGGCTATCACAAACCAATACAATCAAGTTATTCACACAAGGTACTTTCTACTAACAAGTTCTGTATCTATCCCCAAAGTACTTCACACATTAAAATCTTAAAAAGATCTGCTTCTTTCACATAAGTCACACAATACCGTAGTATAAAATAGAGTATGTCTTTTAAGAAAACTAAAACTCTTACCTTTGTAAAATCAAGTAACAACATTATTTTCCAAACGCCCAAGTTTGCCTAATTTCAAATGTTCACGTTTCTTATTTTAGAAAGGTTTCGTAGTTCATAGTCTTATTCATTTAAGAATATAATTCTCTTTTAAACAATCGAAACATAAGCCTTATATGTGAGTAGGATATTCTTGTTTATAACAATCTTATTACAATGACCATGATCTAGGAAATATCATTTTGTCTCATCTTAGCTTCTATGCGGATGGAAGTTTCTCGGTTTTAATAAAACTTCATTTATGCAAAACATTTCCTTTTATTAACGCTTCAGTTGTTTCTCGATACACATCCTGATTTCCAAACATCAGTAAAACGTTCTTAAGCCGTTATACCTAACTTCCCATAAAGCTAGTATAACTCTTAAGTTCTCAAAAACCAAGTATTACTTCTCTTTCAAAACGATTTCAGAAATCTTTTGAAATACTTCAAGTTCTTTATAATCACACATCAAGCCAGTTATAAACAAACCATTTACCTTTTAAAAACCACAAAGTGTTTTCTTATCTACATAAAGATGTTATAACCAACTTCCCATAAAGCCGTTATAACACTTTATGTTTTAAACCCATCGAATACATTTAGCACATGTACGTCTACCGTACTACATAGTTCACACATATCATGCTAGAAGAGATAGGAAGAGGTTCACATACCTCGCGACGATTATCGACTAATAGCAAAATGCTCCGAGTACCTCAAGTCGGCTACTCCTAAGCCGCAGTAGAACGCGCCACACGTAGTACTTCAACCTATAAGGCCACAAGGCGCTTATTAACATCTAGATCTTATCGTAGAACATTCTACCGAAAATTCGACAAAGACTTCCGCAACAACAGAAATCTCCTCTATCTGGGCCGCTATCAAGCCAACCAGGGGTTATACATCTAACCCGGCAGTACAATTCTACTCCACAAGATTACTACACAAGTCTCATGTCTGATACACTATGTAAAAACAGTCGATTCTTGAGCTTAAGTCAAGGACATCACCAAGCTATGTTCGATTATATATATATAGTATACTTTAACTATATTTTCCTGACATGTAATATCCAATTACAATAGGGACAAGATAATTACCTCGCTAAGCCCATAATTATCCAAATATAAAGTCGATCCTGGGCAATCGTTTAGCTCCAACTCCGAGCGCTCCAACCCGCTCTAAACCACCCTTAGAAGTTCTAACCAACTTCTTCACAATACTCCAACGGACTATGGAGATTTTCCTAGGGTTTCGGTTTTGTGACTGACGGGAAGTATAATAGTATTTCTGGGCTTTTCGTATAGGTATAACCTTAGAATACAACAAGGTATACGGCTAAGGTAATTTGGGCATTATAACAATACTTTTGAGAGTATTTCTACCAAGAGGGTGGGTATTATATGAAAACAAACTAGCAGTGGGTACCCACGGCCACACCACAAAGGAGTGGTGGCTACCCTCTACCTACCCCACTGGGGACTCTCGGCGAGGGGAGAGAGGGGCTCTCGGCAAGACACTACACTAAGGGGAAGGAAGAAGCTTTCAAGACTTAGGCAATTTTGTGAATGAATTAGTCTTCAAGGGGTATTTATAGTCAGTGAAAGCCAACCAATGGCCAAGATTACACCAAGTGTTAGGCAAGTGTAGGGCCAAGATTCACCCATGTGTACCTAGCCAACTTGCACACAAAATATCTACCAAAAATATCTCCACTTGCCTTCCCAAATCGTCCAAGCGGCCGCCACCCGCTTGAGAGGTGCCAAGTGTCGCCTCTCGTTGGTCCAAAATGTTCCGCCTCTCGGAAAAATCCGCAAAAATAAGAAAAGACATAGCGAATTTTCCCTCGCAAGTTATGAAAAAGCGTTTAGTCGAAACGACTCTAAGGGTGTTGTGCACAAATGCCATTCTACTAAGCCACTAGGCGGGGTGACACGTGTCACCCTCCTATTGGCCCAAAATAAAACATCTTCCGAAAATATCCATAATGGCCAAAATCTCAAAACAAAGTGGGCCCCACAAAACCAGTAAATTTCTCCGTGGCCCCACGTGACCATTTTCAAAATAAAATTCCATAATTCTCTAATATTCCAGAAGTCCGAATACCAACTGGGAATCCAATTCCCATTAACGAACCTTTTCCTTCACAAAAACGGAAACTTTTCCGTGGAAAAATCGCTTCTTTCTTCCTTTCCAATCTTTTCGTCGTATTCACGCACGTCGTCTCGCATACATACCATAGAACTACGGGTATAACATTCTCCCCTCTTAGAAACATTCGTCCGAATGTTCCTTCTAATCTCAAAACAAACGTGCGCCAATATAGTGCGCACTACTATACTTACGAGAACAATCGCCATACCGGCCGGAAACACTGCGCAAAACTTACATCTAAGTCCACGAGGAAACACTCTACATCACCACAAATACCTCTTCCGGGGTCAAAATATACTTCCAGTCATCGATACCACTTTTGTCACTTTGTCGCGAGCCTTGCTCGACGACCCAACAAATGGTACCGGTTGCTGCGATCCGGAGGATCTCGTACACTCGAACTCTTACCACATTCGACACGGCCGGTTCCAAAACTCGGGTTACTATCTCTAACGTGGTCATCATTAACGGGGACATTCGATGGATCTTCGATACTTTCCGATCATAACAATACGAAAGACCGGACGCCCTTCCTCCTAAGTCGGACGGCAAATGCTAACATATAAGCAACTGGCCTATTCTTCACATGAACTCACAAAGGCCCAAAGTAACTGGGCTAAGTTCCTTCGCTTCCAAAACTCGCCACACTGTCCGGTGGTACTTTCAAGAAGACCGTCGGCCAACTCTGGCGTCGTCGATTATCCGCACGATTCCTCCGAGCCGCCGAACTTTCTGACAAGCTTCACTATCCATCTGTGGAACAAGCTCAACCAACTATCGAACCACGCCAACATCGAACCAATCGACCGCAACTTGCATTTACGCCTCTACGGCGTCACAAGACGACATCCGAACACCGAAATGGTAGCTTAAACACTTCAACCGGAGACAACGATCCTCACGGTACCGCGAAATCAAAACACCGGCGGGGCGAATGCGATCTGAGACTCACGAGTTCCTAGCCGCTCGTACAAACTCCCGAGAAGAAAGCAGTACCACTGGCTCCACTGTCGTCATAAGGTGAAGGTAGGCACCCGTGCAACCTCACAACCTTTCGGATAACATCAACACCGCCGAGGAACGACACGACCAGAAGAACACGATAGTCGCCCCATCGGCCCGACCACCGGTCGAACGATCCACGAACTTGCACGGCTAACTAAACATGGGCCTAACACCCTCGACCCTAACACAAAGAGGACCACCACAACCGACCCACCAAAACCTACCGCGGGTTGACCGCACGTAGCCTCAACCCGACCCTAGCGCGAAATACCATCTCCCGAAGGAACAATCTTACTAAACACGCGTTACGAAAACCTAGCGGTCTTCTTAGCTCAACTACCTCTTTCATTTCATACTACATGGGACTTATCCCAAACACACCACGTGCACTATGCACTCCTATAAGTCAAACATAAACATACGTCTCTGCAGATGGCCTTACCTCTAAGGCCTTTGCGTATAAAGCTCTAAGGCTCACACTTTCTCTATCCTCCAAAATCTTACTCGGTTAACCCACCACGATTTCTAATCACAACTAACACACCGCTATCGAACATAGCACTTAAGGTATACTCACCTTGAAAGTTCCGAAGGACCTCTGCTCTCGCCCTCTTCTCGCCCTTGGTTAACCGTCGATCTCTACGTTTCTCGCTGCGCATAAGCCCGTACAGGCCATGCTCGAGCCTAATCAAGGATTACTCTTGCACAACCTTCTCTTAGGTAGTCATCAAGACTCGCGATACATCGGTATACTCTGCAGTAGCCAAATCCATAGCTAGTAACAAGGTTGTCTCTTGCAATCTATATTCGGTTCGGCCGTGGGAACCGAAGGTTCACATATCATGGCGCAGAGGAAGGCCGCCGCCATGCTTAAACTCTGGGGCTAGTGGCGTCGCAGAAACCCCGAATGAAGCACTACCCTAGGTAATGATTTGGCACGTGCCTCGCCACCTCTGAACTCTACTCGCGGCTCCTCGCCGCTGCGCCTCACGGGCGGGTTGCCCACGCGGAGGCATAACGATAAGGAAATAATTTCGTCGGAGGTCCAACTTACAACACACTCTAAGGCACGATCTCGAGTGAGAAGAATAGAAACCAATCCTAAATATCCTATAGCCTCACGATTATTGGTGTGGTGCACAACACCCGATAATCAAGACTCTCTTGATCTGATGCGTAGACACTTTCCGAGGATTAATCGCTCGATACCACTTTTGTCACGACGGCTGGGCGTGGATCGTGCCTTACCCGGGCACCCTAGTGACACAACATCGTGAGTAATCAATAACATAAAACAACAACATGAGATAACGAAATATAAAACAATAATCAGAAAACTTGCACATGCATATATATAACCATCAACTCTTTTACAAATGAACGGCAATCCTTTTTACCAACCCCGCCACAACAAGATTACGCACCTCAAGAATGATACGACCCAATGGCGGGCGGGGCCCGCCAAACCCCGAATGTAAACACTTACTACGACGGACTATACCACCGATAAGCCTCCGAGAAACGGAGCTTCCCAAACGCCGAATCGTGACCACGAGCTAGGATCAACGATCGATGTACCTCAACTGCGGCGTGAACGCGGCCCGGGGAGGTCGCATAAGTGCAGAGTATGTGAAACTAAAAATAAATCAGAAATGAAATCATAGTAGTCTATACCAAGCGGGAGACATGTATGATAACCAAACTACGATTCACCACAAATAAGCGATCGTATCAAGTCGTGACTCACACCTCAAGTCATCACTCAATTTAACAATGGGTCTCACGCCCACAACATCAATCGTGCGTGGAATACCTTCCTCACCGCCAGCTTTATGATATACAAGCACGAGAATACATGAACACGTGTCCCACGTGTCCTAATAAAAGCTGTGCAGGTAAGTAAGGCATAGCCGACTACTAACACCTACAAGTACCAACAAGGTCATAAATCGTATCATAAGATCTCTGGCCGTCATCACATGATCAAAGCCGCCACTTGCGCGTGATCTAATGTGCGCGTCTAGTCTGAACTTCCGCGACTCGCGTAGGCCAATCTCATCGGCCGCGCGAGGTATTCCCCGCATCGGTAGCTACTCCGGCGTCGCCCCGACTTTCGAGTCGCGTAGCCAGGACCGCGTGCCCATAAGGGACGATACTAACACGGAACTCGTAGCTCGCATAGGCCCCGTGACCCGCGTGAGGTATTCTCGAATCACGGTCCCTGCATCGCTGAGTCTACCCCGACGGAGGCGCTTAACCCGGAATCATCTCAAGAGATGAATGCCACAATACTATCATAACGATCGATAGTTAATAAGCACAATCAAGGAAACCCCTACACAAACATCACAAGATACTAACACACGTAGCATCCTAACACGCTTACTTATCAAAGCAACAAGAAAGTATTACAAGGCTATCACAAACCAATACAATCAAGTTATTCACACAAGGTACTTTCTACTAACAAGTTCGTATCTATCCCCAAAGTACTTCACACATTAAAATCTTAAAAAAGATCTGCTTCTTTCACATAAGTCACACAATACGTAGTATAAAATAGAGTATTTGTCACTTTTAAGAAAACTAAAACTCTTACCTTTGTAAAATCAAGTAACAACATTATTTTCCAAACGCCCAAGTTTGCCTAATTTCAAATGTTCACGTTTCTTATTTTAGAAAGGTTTCAGTAGTTCATAGTCTTATTCATTTAAGAATATAATTCTCTTTTAAACAATCGAGAAACATAAGCCTTATATGTGAGTAGGATATTCTTGTTTATAACAATCTTATTACAAAGACCGTGATCTAGGAAATATCATTTTGTCTCATCTTAGCTTCTATGCAGATGGAAGTTTCTACTGGTTTTAATAATACTTAATTATTCAAAACATTTCCTTTTATTAACGCTGCAGTGGTTTGTCGATACACATCCTGATTTCCAACATCAGTAAAACGTTCTTAAGCCGTTATACCTAACTTCCCATAAAGCTAGTATAACTCTTAAGTTCTCAAAAACCAAGTATTACTTCTCTTTCAAAACGATTTCAGAAATCTTTTGAAATACTTCAAGTTCTTTATAATCACACATCAAGCCAGTTATAAACAAACCATTTACCTTTTAAAAACCACAAAGTGTTTTCTTATCTACATAAAGATGTTATAACCAACTTCCCATAAAGCCGTTATAACACTTTATGTTTTAAACCCATCGAATACATTTAGCACACGTATGCGTCTGCACTACATAGTTCACACATATCATGCTAGAAGAGATAGGAAGAGGTTCACATACCTCGCGACGATTATCGACTAATAGCAAAATGCTCCGAGTACCTCAAGCGTCGGCTACTCCTTAAGCCAAGTAGAGCGCCACACGTAGTACTTGACCTATAAGGCCACAGCGCTTATTAACATCTAGATCTTATCGTAGAACATTCTACCGAAAATTCGACGACTCCCCATGGCAGCGTAAATCTCTCCTCTATCGGGCCGCTATCAAGCCAACCAGGGGTTATACATCTAACCCGAGCAGTACAATTCTACTCACAAGATTACTACACAAGTCTCATGTCTGATCCTATGTAAAACAGTTCGATTCTTGAGCTTAAGTCCAGACATTGCCCACAAGCTATGTTGATTATATATATATAGTATACTTTAACTATATTTTCCTACAACATGTAATATCCAATTACAATAGGACAAGATATTTACCTCGCTAAGCCCATAATTATCCAAATATAAAGTCGATCTGGGCAATCGTTTAGCTCAACTCCGAGCGCTCCAACCGCTCTAAACCACCCTAGAAGTTCTAACCAACTTCTTCACAATACTCAACTGACTATGGAGATTTTCCTAGGGTTTCGGTTTTGTGGTAGTGGGAAGTATAATAGTATTTCGGGCTTTTCAGATAGGTATAACCTTAGAATACAACAAGGTATACGGCTAAGGTAATTTGGGCATTATAACAATACTTTTGAGAGTATTTCTACCAAGAGGGGTATTATATGAAAACAAACTAGGCAGGGGTACCCACTACACACCACAGGAGGGGTGGCTACCTCTACCTACCCCACTGTGGGGACTCTTGGCGAGGGGAGAGAGGGCTCTCGGCCAAGACACTACACTAAGGGAAGGAAGAAGCTTTCAAGACTTAGGCAATTTTGTGAATGAATTAGTCTTCAAGGGGTATTTAGAGGTCAAGTGAAAGCCAACCAATGGCCAAGATTACACCAAGTGTTAGGCAAGTGTAGGGCCAAGATTCACCCATGTGTACCTAGCCAACTTGCACACAAAATATCTACCAAAAATATCTCCCACTGCCTTCCCAAATCGTCCGTAGCGCCACCTGCCCGCAACGAGAGGGTGCCAAGTGTGCCCTCTCGTTGGTCCAAAATGTTCGCCTCTCGGAAAAATCCGCAAAAATAAGAAAAGACATAGCGGAATTTTCCTCGCAAGTTATGAAAAAGCGTTTAGTCGAAACGACTCTAACCAAAGGTGTTGTGCACAAATGTCATTCGGCGAGCCACTAGCGGGGTGACACGTGTCACCCTCCTATTGGCCCAAAATAAAACATCTTCCGAAAATATCCATAATGGCCAAAATCTCGAAAACAAAGTGGGCCCCACAAAACCGTAAATTTCTCCCGTGGGCCCCACGTGACCATTTTCGAAAATAAAATTCCATAATTCTCTAATATTCCAGGAAGTCCGAATACCAAATCTGGGAATCCAATTCCCATTAACGAACCTTTTTCCTTCACAAAAACCGGAAACTTTTCCGTGGAAAAATCGCCTCTTTCTTCCTTTCCAATCTTTCTGTCGTATTCACGTACGTACGTCCTCGCATACATACCCTAGAACTACGGGGTATAACATAAATTAAGGTATGAAAATTCTTCTTTCTATACTATAATTGAAGTTGCATATTGTTGTAGTTGAAGTAATGGACTTGTGTTAGGAATAAATATAGAATTAAAACATGCATGTTATTGTTGAAATGTGTTGGACCGATTTTGAAGCTAGTTCTATTAATTTTGGAGTTGTTGTGTTCAATGGTTGTGTTGTTATCATTATCACAAATTGCATGTGGGAATTGAAGAAGAAATCTTGATAATTAGATCGTAGTGTTCATAAGAAATTATTAGAATATGAATTGTATTATAAGAAGTTAAGAAAGAAAATATGGAATTGGTAATGTTGTTGGCCGAATTTGTATGGAAATTAGTGGACATGTTGTAGTGCAATTTAAGGGGTTGTTTTGGTGAACTTATGGTGACGGAAATATGAGTTATGCATATACATACACATTATGGTAATCACTAATACATGTCCTAAAAGGATTAAAATGGAAAAGGTGTTCTATGCTAACTATAGGACTTAATCGCCTTGGTTATTGAAGTTGTTGAATTGTATAAGTGTAAAAGAGAAGGAATGTACACTATGGCGTAAAAAGAGTATTTGAGATTAATTTGAATATATCTTGGAATGATGTTTGGTTATTGGTGTTGTTGGTTTGTTGATAAATTGTGGATACGCACATAAACAGGGGAAGTGTTGCCCAATTTTTTATAGAAATAGGAAGGCGATATTCAATATAACTTACGTTAGAAGTCCTAGAATTAATGATCGTATCATTGTTATTATAGGCTGACATATTAGACGAGGCGCGTCCTAGTTTTACATTGGTTGATCGACTAAGAGGTACGTAAAACTCTCACTTCCTCCTTTTTGGCATGATTTTAATGAAAGTACGGCGGACATACGTAATTCCTATAAGTTCAGTTTTAAAGGATAATTGTTGATTAGTGTCTATGATTTTCAGTAAAAGAGTTTATTATGATGATATTATCGAGAGTCAAAGATGATTTTTAATTGCATACGGTTGCTCATGATATCTAATCGTGCTAAGTATTATTGTTTCACTCCACCGAGTCCCGGGCCGGATCATGTTCGTGCGCATCTTTACAGAATTCATCGAGTCCCTCACTAGAGGGCCGAGACACGTTATATACATATATACAGATTTTATCGAATCCCTCCATAGAGGGCCGAGATATGATATGCGCACATATACAGACTTCCATCGAGTCCCTCACTAGAGGGCCGAGACATGTTATACAAATTGATATACAAACATAGACATAGTGACAGTATGAGTAAGCATTCATGATTTCTGATATGACTCTTATTTTTGTTAAGCTTGATGACTCTCTATCTTTACTTGACACAGTTGTGATTTCATTTTCAGTATTTCATGTTTTATATACTCAGTACATTATTTCGTACTGACCCCCCTTTCCTCGGGAGGCTGCGTTCATGCCCGCATGTACAAGTGATCGGTTAAGGTGACCCTCCAGGTTAGGACATCTACCCGCTGCTAAGGAGCTCCCTTGTTCCGGAGCCAGTTATTTTGGTTTAGATCTTCACATTCCAGACTTATGTATATTTTGGGCACGACGGAGCCCTGTCCCGTCATATGTCAGTATTGTACTCTTAGAGGTCTGTAGACAGTTGTGGGTGATAGATGTGTTTTGGACTTGTGTAGAACGTTTAGGCGGTTGAGTTAGTTGTATTGTTGCACTTATTTTGGGATGTTCCCATATATAGTGGCAGCCTTGCCGGCTTGCCTATTGTGATTACTCATTTGTTTATGTGATGTTATTTGGTGGCAGCCTAGTCGGCTAGCCTGTTGTGATGGTTGGATAGTTGTGTAAGGCAGCCTTGTCGGCTCGCCTATTTTGGGTATAGGTTATAGATACAGCGTTGTGCTGTCGAAATTTTCTATTACCCTTAAGGGTCAGTTGATTACGTGACGGGTTAGTGTAATGACGTCCAATTAGGGCATCGGGTCGCGGCCCGTCGGGTCGTGACAGAACACCTTATTTGGAGTTATAAATTTAATGTTATATCCTTTACAAGCGGGAGATACGAGAAAGTTGGAAGAAAGAAAGATTATTTGAATTTTATGAAGTTATGCCAATATTTTTATATGTGTATGAGTTTAGTCATACAATTGAAATGGTAAAAATCTTGTTAATAAATATAGCAATATGGGTGTCCTTAGATTTGTATTCTAACGTAGTTCGCGTATTTTTTAGATTTTAAGCGTTCAGAGGCTCTACGCAAAGGGAAGACATTAGTTTGATTGTTCGTGGCACCCGCTCTGCATTGAGGTAGGTTACGGTCTACTTTAGTTAGACTCTGATTAGAGAATCATATGTAGTTGTAGGAAGTGCGGGGATATCATGGTAGTCCTTCGGGCATGAATTGGAGATAAGTTACAATTACATTGTTTTCGTTAGCTGTTATGTGGGTTTGTCGCCATATGTGTTATTTCCTGTGATTATCACCTGATTGTATCTCTGTCGCATATTAGCTCACTTATCATGTGAAATACAATAATGGTAATACTGGTAATCGAACATAGGACATTGATATGACTGGTACTTGTCGATTGTATGTTGTTGATATATGTTGACTGATATCATGTTTGACCTACTTTCTATGCTATTGTTGTGATGATGGTGAAGAGAGTGATTGAGTGACTCTGAGGTCTTTGCCGGAGGTTGAGAGTGATTGAGTGACTCTGAGGTCTTTGCCGGAGATTGAGAGTGATCGAGTGACTCCGAGGTCTTTGTCGGAGATTGAGAGTGATTGAGTGACTCCGAGGTCTTTGCCGGAGATTGAGAGTGATCGAGTGACTCTGAGGTCTTTGCCAGAGATTGAGAGTGATTGAGTGACTCCGAGGTCTTTGCCGGAGATTGAGAGTGATTCATAGCCCCCGAGGTTTATGCAGGAGAGCACGAGTGGTACATGGACTTCGCGGGTCCCCCATGGATCATGGCTTTGAGGCACTGGCCTTAACATGTATGTACATGAGTGGAGTGAGAGAGGTGACTAGTGCATTGCATTGCATTCATCACTCTTCTACGTGACTGATCATTTGGTGAATTATATCTGTCTTGATTGATTCTTGACTTTCTTTACACTTTACTTGTATATGATATGTGACCATGCATGTGTGCTATATGTGCTATTTGTTGGTTTCAACTTCTTCATGCTTTATCTAATCATTGTCGACATATGATGCTTACCGGTACTAGTGTTGTACTGATACTACTCTTGTTGTACTTTTGTTGAGTGCAAAGTACGATCCAGGTTCTAGCTCTACGCCCCGTAGCTGATTCGCGAGGGTGATACCTTTCAGTCATTCAGGGTGAGCTACTTGATCATCCGTGGCCCCTAAAGGGCTTTCTAGTTAATTCCATTTACTTTTGTTAGTTGACAGAGAATATGTAGCCTTCGAGCTTTTTCATACTTCTATTTCAGATTTTGTTTAGCGCTCTTATACCCTTTTGACCAGATTTTGGGGGATGTCCTAACCATTTAAGTATTTAAGACTTGATAGCTTCTTTCTTTATTTTTCGCTTATTTTAACTTATTACTGAGAACGTGGTTCGCCTACTCTGGGGGAATAGTGTAGGTGTCATCATGACTTGTGAATTGAGTCGTGACAAAGTTGGTATCAGAGCTCCTAGGTTAATCGGTCTAATGAGTACAACAACAGTGTCTAGTAGAGTCTTGCGGATTGGTACGTAGATGTCTGTACCCATCCTCGAGAGGCTATAGGACATTTAGGAAACACTCCACTTCTTTTTCTCTTTTCGTGCTAGTTCAATCCGATTGGTATCTGGTTCATTCTTTTCGTGCGAGATTGTTCAGATTGGTATCTCAAACTCATTCTCTACTCCTGTCGGGGATTCAGTGATAGTAAATCGAGTCTATAGGTCTTGTGTGGTCACGTTTATGGGGTATGATACTTGGGAGACCGAGGCAGATATGCGGAGTAGATATCCTCAGTTGTTCGACAGTTCAGGTACCTCTTTTTCTACACCCCTACCTTGTCGCTCGAGGATGAGCGATTGTTTGTTTGGTATCTAATGTTAGCACTTAAAACTACGATAAATGGGTATGAGACTATAAGGTATTTTAATTATATGATTTTTAAGAAAGGAAATTATGCAGAAAATTAGTTAAGTGAGTTAGTGGGCCAAGCCCACTACCCTTGGTAGGGCACGGCGTTACAAGAGAAAAAAGGGGAGGGGGAAAACGGGAAAAAGAAAAGAAAAGGGAGGGGGACGCAGCAGGCAGTTGCAAAAGAAAAAAAAGAAACCCTATTAGCTAGAAAAGGAGGAAGACGGCAGCAACGAAGGAAGGAAAGAAAGAAAAGAAAGAAAATGCTAGTAACTAGACGAGGAGGAATTGCTCAATTTAATTCAGGTTAGATTCTATATTATATGGTTGAGTTAATCTATTCATGATCCTTATATTAATGTATGGTAGAACGAAATCAAATTTCAAAGAGGTCATTACACGAAAATTCCACAATCCACTTAATAGAGAACTTGAGGGATTTATCATGGCATAATGATTACAACATCATATAAAACATGAAAACTGTACAAATCCGTAAGGAATATAAAAGTATGTGCTGAACAAAAATTGTAGATTAATCTGTTCCCGTCAGTTTGAGACCTTACGAAGATACATCAGACTTATGGTTTTAAAGTTATGACTGTTTAAAGTTTCTGTCTCGAATCAACCGAAATCCAGACGAGCAGCATGTGAAACGTGAAAACTGTACAAATCCGTAAAGAATATAAAAGTATGTGCTGAATAAAAGTTGTAGAGTTCTCTGTTACCGTCTTTCGTAAATTTTCACCAGCTACACTAAGTACATATGGGATTCGGCATAATAAGAGATCCTAGTATTGCCTTCGATGTGGTACAATAAACAACTTATTTGGAGTTACGAATTTAATGTTATATCCTTTACAAGCGGGAGATACGAGAAAGTTGGAAGAAAAAAAGATTATTTGAATTTCCTGAAGTTATGCCAATATTTTTATATGTGTATGAGTTTAGTCATACAATTGAAATGGTAAAAATCTTGTTAATAAATATAACAATATGGGTGTCCTTAGATTCGTATTCTAACGCAGTTCACATATTTTTCAGGGTTCAGGGTTCAGGGTTCCTTTTTTTTTTAGATAATCCACTAGGCTTGTGGGCCTAGGTTATTTTATTAATAATAGAAAAATAAAACATACAGAGTTTGAGAAATGGATGCCAAAAGGCTACATAATGCATCAAGTAAAATATGTATCATTTTGGACCTAAGCGTCCAAAATGACAATATAAAGTGTAAGAAGCTATAAAAAAGATCTAAACTAAGAAAGACAGTCTGCCGAGGTGGTGAAAAGCTCATGCGTAATTTCACAGCATGATGTAATGGTAATATGTCATACAGGATTGTGTCCCCAGTCTGAGTCCTAGATGCACAATCCTGTCGATAATCGCCTCGGCTGTAGATCATATCTCTAAATCTCTGTAGTCCATAGTCATGTATGTCACATATCAAACCTCGAAGATAACCTTCCCTATGTACTGTCGCACCACCAGGAGAATGAGCATATCTAGATGCTAATACCACTCGCTGATGATAGGCCAACTCATAGATCCAGTATTCTTCGACGATTATCCATGTAAATATAGTCTGTGTCTGCAAGCACTGAATAGCTCTGAGGTGAAGTCTCTGCTCTCTATGGTCTTGTCTGCTCTGTCATCTGAAGAGAATTATGGGCAGAATGTTGATAAAATCCCTGCTCCCAGTCTGCCATCTACTCTGTAAAGAAGTATGGTCCTGTAGCATGGGTCCTCCAAGTCTGTACCACTCGGATTTCCAGATGTACAGGATCTGCCAGTATAGTAGTGTGAAACAGTCAAGAGTACTGGGTCTCTGGATATCATCTGAAGTGGTCAATGGTCTTCTGAGTCTGCTACTTCCAAATGTCATGCTCCTCTCCCTTTTGTGTGTGTATATCCAAGTGCTCTGTAAGATCCATGTATGCTGCTTCCTCCCTGTAATAATGAATGATGTGATACCTACAAAAAAGCAAACCAAGTCAGTAGAAAAGGGTACTATTATGCTGTCCTCCCGTAGGAGTAGAGCATAATAGTGTATGTTCCCGACCAACTCCGCTAGTAAAGAAAGATCCATCAATATCTCATCTCCATTCTTGTTATACCCCGTAGTTCTGACCCTACGTATGAGAGTGTACGAAAGCATGTAAGACTTAAAAATTTTATTTTCAAAGGATAGGTTGACGGATTGTTCCGAACGGGTTTTTAGTCAACTTTGAGGCGGGTTATGACCCGGTACATTGAGAGTTCCTAATTGTTTCAAAGTCCTAGGGCGTAGTTCGTTGAGTCTAGATTCCAACGCAACCAACCGCTAAATCGATAGGACGTCGGAGTAGAAAGTTATGAGAGTTACAAGTTCGGTCGCAATCGGACGTAAATGTGTTTCGGACAAAGCGGCGAGCGCGCCCGGATTCGGGCCGCGCGAAATCTTGGTCGCTGAAGTTGCGGCGGAAGTTCGAAGTCCGCAGAGGTTTCAGCCGCGCCGCGTCGCGCCGCGCCAAGGCGGGACTCCTGGCGGAAAAACTTAGGAAAAATCTGATTTTCTCTTTTAAAAAGTCCATGGGAGGGTGACAAGTGTCCCCCCCCACCCCATCTGATTTTTCTTGCATGCCTTATATTGACCAAGTATTGAAGACTTGGTCATCTTTCAAACCTCCCTCTCTCTCTAAATTAGCTCTCACTTCTCTCTACAATTCCAAAGGGAATTCAAAGCCTAAGAAAAATCTGAAAAGTTAAGAACAAGAAGGAAGCTTGTGGCTAGCTTGTTGGTGTTGTTGTGGTGGTGTTCTTGGCAAGGAAGCTAGCAAAATATTTAGAATAAGTTTGGCTAGAACTTTAAGGTAACATTTCTTCTCTTATGATTAGTTTTTAGTGTTGCATGTTAAGAAGAAAGAACTTGTGGTAGTAAATGATGCTCTTAGAGTCATTGCATGTAAGAAATATGGTTTGAATGTGAAGGAATTGGTTAAGAAGATATTATGAGCATGTTGTAGCCTAAAAACTACCTTAGAATTGTTAAGTAAATTGTTGTACCTTATGGGGCAAAATTTTACACACCCAAGTTTAGGTGTGTAATCCCCTTTGAAATGTTGGATTGTTGGGCCTTAAATGTGGCATTTGGATGATTAAATTCGGCCTTGGGAAAGGTGGCAAAGTATGTAGAAACAAAGGAAATGCCGCCCAATTTTCCATAGAGTTTAGTGACTTTGAAATTGGATTATTCCACATTGAAATTAGAAGTTAATAAGGGTATCATGGTTATTTTAGGTTGACATATTGCTTGCGGTAGTTGGACTTAGCAAGTGGATTGATCGAAGAGGTATGTGAAGCTTTCTATCTCTTGAGCATGAATAGATGAAACTATGTAGTACGGTAGACGTACAAGATTTGGTATTCTTACTTTCTTTAAGTATATAATGACTTGTTTCGTTTTAAGAATGTATAAGTCCCTTGGTTAGGGGAAAAGTATGATTTTACTAAAGTGTAGAGTTAATATAACAACTTTATGGGAAGTTGGTTTATTAGCTTCATAAAAGGTTAATGAGAAGAGATTTACTCTAAGTAAGATAAGTATATGAAGAGGCAAATTGATTTTAAGGCATCAATTGCCCAAAGGTTTTTATGTATAAAGAAGAGTCACTTTTAAAAGAGTTGAAGTATGTAGTACTTGGGTTAAATTCCCGGTTTCCTTTTGTTTAAAAGATATGATTAAGTGCCTTAAGTAAACTAAAATGAGAGGGTATATGAACAAGACTAATAAGAAGTTATAAGTTTTCTTAACTTATTTATGATTATGATATGATGACAGTCTGAGCTAGGGTAAGAGTATGAATGAGGGGCAAGCCCCAAGACGTCATACCACCTTCTCCAGGGTAAGAGTATGAATGAGGGGCAAGCCCCAAGACGTCATACCACCTTCTCCAGGGTGAGAGTATGAATGAGGGGCAAGCCCCAAGACGTCATACCACCTTCTCCAGGGTAAGAGTATGAATGAGGCAAGCCCCAGACGTCATACCACCGCTTGTGGTAAAAGTATAAATGAGGGGTAACCCTCCAAGACGTTATACCACCTGTTCCGTGGATTTGCTACCCATGATGCGAGGAATACCTCATGCGAGTCCTTAGGGGCTTATGCGGGTGAAATAGTCCCATGCGGTAGTCTGACTATCACGAGTACCTCATGCGGGTCCACAAGACCTATGCGGGTGAAATAGTCCCAGGAGTAGGGGTGCTTATTGATGTTACGGGCGAGGTACCCTGTTTTGATCATGAGGCCCCTATTTTATGCAGTATTATATATATGTACTTGTCACTCTCATTGTTAGTAAGGCACAGTAAAAGGTATTTTGATTGTCTTCCATGACTCCAGCTTACTTTTAGACTTATGATATCATTATTACAGTATTTTCCAGCTTTACATACTTGGTACATATTGTGTATTGACCCTTCGCCGGGGCTGCGTTCACGCCGCGGTAAGGGTAGCGGTGTGGATCCTCGTTCTTAGGATCACTGTTCCGGTGTCAGAAGCTCCATTCCTCCGGAAGCTTGTTTATTGGTACGGATATTCCCTGAGGCTATAGGTATTTTGTACATTCAGGGGTATGGCGGGGCCCTGTCCCGCCACAGTTGTTATCTTTAGAGGTCTGTGGCCACATATGTGTTTTGGGCTATAAGAACAAGTTGTACTAACTATACTTTTGTTTAAGTATGTTTATGGAAGACAGTCTTATCGGCAGGCCAGAGATGTTTACCCTTTTTATAAGTTATGTGTTATGTATGTTCCGCTGCTATTCTCTGATGTATACCTGAAAGGGTACCCCGGTAGGGTACTAGTCGCGGCCCCGGGGTCGGGTCGTGACAAAAGTGGTATCAGAGCAGTTAGTCCTCGGAAAGTGTCCACAGATCGTGTCTAGTAGAGTCTTGATTATCGGTGTGTCGTGCACCACATCTATAATCAGGAGGCTACAGGATATTTAAGATTGGTTTCCATTCTTTCACTCTAAGATCGTGCAATAGAGCTGAGCTATAGGTTGAACCTCCTCTGATGTTTTCCTTTATGTATCAGTTATGCCTCCATGCAAGGCAACCGCGGCCCAGAAGGGCAAGACAGCCGAGGGAGCTGCTAGTGGGACGCGGAGAGTCACGAGGGCACAGACCCAGTCCTTACCAGAGATGATGTTTAGAGCGGCGAGTTCCACGTCGTCGCCAGCCTCAGCAGATTTCGAGGCAGCGGCCATCGAGACCGATGCGGAGCCTCCATCCCCATCGAAGTGCGAGTACGAGATTACGGCAGATTGATTCTCGACCAACATAGTGGCGGCGCGGCAAGCGAAGCGACGGCAACCCTGTGGCCGATTTATCGATTCGGGATTTCCTGGGTTGTCACCCACCCGAGTTCTATGGTTCGAGATTTGAGGAGGATCGCGAGGAGTTTGTCCGGCGATTCTGGACCGTGCAGTGCTTAGGGCATCGGAGGCGAGTGCATTATACTAGCTTCCTCTGGGATTCGCGATATTGCGTTGAACTGGTTTGAGTCATGGGTGTTATCGAGGGGTGATGATGCTCTTCCAGTTGTTTGGGAGGAGTTCACAGAGGCGTTCCTAGACCATTTCTTACCTCCTGAGATGAGGAGAGCCCGCGTAGATAGGTTCTTGACCTTGAGACAGGACGAGAGGACTATCAGGGAGTACAGCCTGGAGTTTGACTCCTTGGCCAGATATGCACACACCATTGTAGCTGACATGGCAGACAGGGTTCATCGATATGTGATGGGGCTAGACCGTCATATGATTACTGCATGCTTAGGGGTGGCTTTTCAGCCAGGGATGGATATTACCAGGATGCAGCGTCTGCGCGAGGATCGAGGCGAGAGAGGGATCGATTAGATTTGGGCGGCCAGAGGCGTGACAGCGAGGTCTCGGGGTAGTTTTGGCGGGCGGCCTCGGCGATCTTGGGTCCACATATCGGCCCGGCCTGAGTGCTCCTACTCATTTTTCAGCGGGAGGTCGATCACCGTTATTCGGGCGGTCGTGGCTCCAGAATTCGAGTTTCGAGGAAGCGGCCGTCGAGACCACCTACCTCTCGGTGCGTTCGATGCGGTAGGTCTCATCCGGCGAGTGCGTAGGGGTTCGGAGCATGTTACTCTTGTGGCAGCGGGGCCATCGAAGAAGATTGTCCGTCCCCAGCGGCGGGAGCATTAGTTCGGTAGCCGAAGTGCATTCTTTGGATCTTCGTCTTGATGGTCGACGCCGGAGGCGAGTACTTATGGGCAGCGAGGCGCAGGTCGTGGTAGGGGTTCGATTCTAGCGGTCCTCGTAACCGCATCTATGCTATGTCGGTAGTCGGGACGGAAGCGTCACTAGATGTCGCCACGTACATTATTGGTTTCTTCTTTGTGATGTATATGCTTTGATAGATTCAGGTTCTACCTTGTCCTACATATCTCCTCATATTGCCAGTAGAGTAGGGATAGAGCCCGAGTCCATAAGACCTTTTGAGGTGGCTACGCCGATGGGTGATTCGATGGTAGGCGAGCGAGTGTATAAGGCTTGCCACTGTGACTATAGATAGTCGTCGGACTCTGGCCGACTTGATAGAGTTGGATATGACGCACTTTGATGTGATTATGGGTATGGATTGGCTAGCATCTTGCTATGCCAATGTGGTATGAGAGAGATTAGTTCGGTTCGGTTCGTGGCCGTTATCGAGTGGAAGGAATCTGCGTCGTAGAAGGTAAGTTTATTTCTTACCTTAAGGCTAGGAAGATGGTGCGGAAAGGGTATATCTACCATATGGTTCGGTATTCGACATCGAGGTGAGATACCTGACCTTGATCGATTCCGTCGTTAGAGAGTTTCGGATGTATTCGAGCGAGCAGGGTATCCTCCCGAAGGAGATTGAGTTTTGCATTGATTTGGCGCCAGCCACTCGACCGATATCTATTCCGCCATATAGGATGGCACCTGCCGAGTTGAAGGAATTGAAGGACCAGCTGAAAGACTTGCTGGAGAAAGGCTTTATCAGGCTAAGTGTTTCTCCCTGGGGAGCGCCAGTGTTATTTGTAAAGAAGAAGGATGGGACGCTGCGTATGTGTATTGATTACAGGCAGCTGAACAAGGTAACTATCAAGAACAGATATCCCCTCCCCAGGATTGATGATTTGTTTGACCAGTTGTAGGGTGCAAGGTGTTTTTCCAAGATAGACCTGCGGTCTGGATACCATCAGGTACGAGTTAGAGAAGCGGATATCCCGAAGACTGCATTCAGGACCCGGTATGGGCACTATGAGTTCAGGGTGATGTCTTTTGGTTTGACCAACGCCCCAACAGTATTCATGGATTTGATGAATAGGGTGTTCAGGCCATTCTTGGATATGTTCGTTATAGTTTTCATTGATGATATCTTGGTGTATTCGCGCGAGCGAGCATACTGGTCATTTGAGGGCGGTATTAGGAGTCCTCCGAACCGCAATTGTATGCCAAGTTCTCGAAATCGAGTTCGGTTAGCCAGTGGCTTTCTTAGGGCATGTTATCGGGTAGATGGTATTCGGTTGATCGACTAAGATTGGCGATCAAGACTTGGCGGACCACTACAAGCCGGAGTGCGCGGCTTTTGGGCCTTGCGAGGTTATTATCGGAGGTTTGTAGAAAAGTTTGCTTCTATTTCAAACCTTTGAATAAGTGACTCGGAAAGCGGTATGTTCGGTGGGCGGATACTTGTGAGAAAGTTTCCGATTGCTAAAGGAAAAGTTGACGCAGCCAGATTCTTACTCTTCCGAGGGCTTAGATGGATATGTGGTTTTATTGTGGGCGTCGGTGTCGGGCTTGGAGTGCGTCGATGCGACGCGACAAGGTTATAGCTTATGCATCTCGGCGGCTTAGGAAGCATGAGAAGAACTATCCCACACATGACTTGGAGTTAGCGTGATGATTCATGCCTTGAAGATCCGAGACATTATTTATATGGAGTTCGTGGACATTTACGACACGCGAAGTCTCGGTATATCTTCACCGGAGGAGCCGAACTTGCGGCGAAGGCGGTGGTTGGAGCTACTTAAGGATTACGATGTTGATATTCTATACCACGGGAAGGCGATGTAGTTGCGGATGCCGCCAGTCGCGGTCGATGGGTAGTCTATCCGATGTCTGACTGCAGAAGAAGAATATGGTCCGAGAGTTGCATCGGTAGCGAGCCTTGTGGTTCGTTTGGTTGATTCGATATTGATGGAATTCGGGTTCGAGAGGTTGCGAGTCTTATCGTCGAGGAGGTGAAGATGCGGCGATGAGGATCCGATTTTGATGCGATGCAGAGATCTGCTTGAGAGAAGAGAAGTCTATTTAAGGTAGCGCTGATGAGGTGCTAAGATTTGAGGCGGTTGTGTGTTCTGATGTGCGAGGACCGTCGGCCGGTGCAGGAGGCACACGGTGCTCGTTATTCCATTCATCCGGTCGACTAAGATGTATCATGACCTCGAATCGTGTATTGGTGGGATGGCCTAAGAGGGGCGTTGCGGAGTTCGTGGCGCATGCGAATTGTCGTGAGTCAAAGTTGAGCACGAAGCCCGGTGGTCATTGCGAGCTATTGATATTCGACTTAGAAGTGGGAGGTGGTAAATATGGATTTTATTACGGGCTACCTTCCACTCGGAGAGCGTGATTCCATTTGAGTTATCGTCGGCGGTGTGAAATCAGCCCATTTCCTTCCGATCGGGATGACTTTTTAGAGGATTATGCTAGGTGTATATCGAGAGATTGTGAGGCGCGGAGTGCCGTATCGATTATTTCAGATAGAGAGCCCGGTTTACGGCTAACCGGAGGTCTTTCCGAAGGATTAGGGACCAGTAAGTCTTAGTACGGCATTTCATCCTCGGGCCGACGGACGGTAAGCGCACTATCCGGACAACGAGGATATCTTTGCGGGCTTGTGTTATTGATTTCAGGAGTAGCTGGGAGGATCATTTACCTCTTGTGGAGTTTGCTTATAACAATAGCTACCATTCTAGTATCCAGATGGCGCCTTATGAGGCCTTATACGGGAGGAAGTTCAGGTCACCGATAAATTTGGTTCGAGGTGGGAGAAATGCGATTAGTCGGGCGGACTTGGTCCAGAGCGATAGATAAGGTGAAGCTTATCCAGGAGCGGTTGTTGGCAGCTCAGAGTCGACAGAAGTCGTATGCAGATCATCGGCGTCGACACTTGAAATTTGAGATAGATGATTGGGTTTTCCTAAAGGTATCGCCTATGAAGGGCGTGATGTGGTTTGGAAAGAAGGGGAAACTTAGCCCAAGGTACATTGGGCCGTATCAGATTGTCCGTAGGGTAGGCAAGGTTGCCTATGAGTTGGATCTACCGTCCGATCTGGAGGCCGTGCATCCAGTCTTTCACGTATCTATGTTGCGGAAATGTATTGGGGACCCATCTAGAGTGCATCCGATTCATGATGTCCATGTGACAGAGGAGTTATCGTATGAGGAGAGTCCCATAGCGATACTCGATCGTCAGGTTAGGCGACTTCGGACAAAGGACGTGGCTTCCGTCAAGATTTTATGGAGAAACGAGAACAGAGAGGAGATGACGTGGGAAGCAGAGGATGACATGATGAAGAAGTACCCTCACCTATTTCCTATACCTCCAGGTAACCCACTTTCTTGCTTATTAGTTTGATTTAGCATTTATGCTTGAGTAATACTGTGGCTATGTGGATCGTTTTAATGGCAAAAGGATAGTTAAGAGGGTCTATGTCGATATTGTGATTTAGTAAGCCTAGAAGGAACATTCGGGACGAATGTTTCTAAGGGGGGGAGAATGTTATACCCCGTAGTTCTGACCCTACGTATGAGAGTGTACGAAAGCATGTAAGACTTAAAAAAAATTATTTTTAAAGGATAGGTTGACGGATTGTTCCGGACGGGTTTTTAGTCAACTTTGAGGCGGGTTATGACCCGGTACATTGAGAGTTCCTAAGTGTTTCAAAGGCCTAGGGCGTAGTTCGTTGAGTCTAGATTCCAACGCAACCAACCGCTAAATCGATAGGGCGTCGAGTAGAAAGTTATGAGAGTTACAAGTTCGGTCAGTGATGGGGCGAATGTGTTTCGGACAAAGCGGCAGGGCAGCGCCGGATTGAGCATGGCGCCTTGAGAGCGAGATTCTGCGCCCATGGCTGAGACAGCAAAGCAGCGCGGAAGTTCCGGAGTCCGCAGAGGTTTCAGCGCCAGCCGAACATGGCGCAGCGGGACTCCTGGCGGAAAAACTTAGGAAAAATCTGATTTTCTCTTTTAAAAAGTCCATGGGAGGGTGACAAGTGTCCCCCCCCACCCCATCTGATTTTTCTTGCATGCCTTATATTGACCAAGTATTGAAGACTTGGTCATCTTTCAAACCTCCCTCTCTCTCTAAATTAGCTCTCACTTCTCTGATTCCAAAGGGAATTCAAAGCCTAAGAAAAATCTGAAAAGTTAAGAACAAGAAGGAAGCTTGTGGCTAGCTTGTTGGTGTTGTTGTGGTGGTGTTCTTGGCAAGGAAGCTAGCAAAATATTTGGAATAAGTTTGGCTAGAACTTTAAGGTAACATTTCTTCTCTTATGATTAGTTTTTAGTGTTGCATGTTAAGAAGAAAGAACTTGTGGTAGTAAATGATGCTCTTAGAGTCATTGCATGTAAGAAATATGGTTTGAATGTGAAGGAATTGGTTAAGAAGATATTATGAGCATGTTGTAGCCTAAAAACTACCTTAGAATTGTTAAGTAAATTGTTGTACCTTATGGGGCAGAATTTTACACACCCAAGTTTAGGTGTGTAATCCCCTTTGAAATGTTGGATTGTTGGGCCTTAAATGTGGCATTTGGATGATTAAATTCGGCCTTGGGAAAGGTGGCAAAGTATGTAGAAACAAAGAAAATGCCGCCCAATTTTCCATAGAGTTTAGTGACTTTGAAATTGGATTATTCCACATTGAAATTAGAAGTTAATAAGGGTATCATGGTTATTTTAGGTTGACATATTGCTTGCGGTAGTTGGACTTAGCAAGTGGATTGATCGAAGAGGTATGTGAAGCTTTCTATCTCTTGAGCATGAATAGATGAAACTATGTAGTACGGTAGACGTACAAGATTTGGTATTCTTACTTGCTTTAAGTATATAATGACTTGTTTCGTTTTAAGAATGTATAAGTCCCTTGGTTAGGGGAAAAGTATGATTTTACTAAAGTGTAGAGTTAATATAACAACTTTATGGGAAGTTGGTTTATTAGCTTCATAAAAGGTTAATGAGAAGAGATTTACTCTAAGTAAGATAAGTATATGAAGAGGCAAATTGATTTTAAGGCATCAATTGCCCAAAGGTTTTTATGTATAAAGAAGAGTCACTTTTAAAAGAGTTGAAGTATGTAGTACTTGGGTTAAATTCCCGGTTTCCTTTTGTTTAAAAGATATGATTAAGTGCCTTAAGTAAACTAAAATGAGAGGGTATATGAACAAAACTAATAAGAAGTTATAAGTTTTCTTAACTTATTTATGATTATGATATGATGACAGTCTGAGCTAGGGTAAGAGTATGAATGAGGGGCAAGCCCCAAGACGTCATACCACCTTCTCCAGGGTAAGAGTATGAATGAGGGGCAAGCCCCAAGACGTCATACCACCTTCTCCAGGGTGAGAGTATGAATGAGGGGCAAGCCCCAAGACGTCATACCACCTGCTTCAGGGTAAGAGTATAAATAAGGGGTAACCCCCCAAGACGTTATACCACATGTTCCGTAGATTTGCTACCCATGATGCGAGGAATACCTCATGCGAGTCCTTAGGGGCTTATGCGGGTGAAATAGTCCCATGCGGGCGGGTACCGCCTATCACGAGTACTCACGCGGGTCCACGGGACTATCTGGGTGAAATAATCTCAGGAGTAGGGGTGCTTATTGATACTACGGGCGAGGTACCCTGTTTTGATCATGAGGCCCCTATTTTATGCAGTATTATATATATGTACTTGTCACTCTCATTGTTATAAGGCACAATAAAAGGTATTTTGATTGTCTTCCATGACTCCAGCTTACTTTTAGACTTATGATATAATTATTACAGTATTTTCCAGCTTTACATACTTGATACATATTGTGTACTGACCCCCTTCGAAATTTGCGTTCAATCTGCGGTAAGGGTAAGCAAATTGTGGATCCTCGTTCTTAGGATCACTGTTCCGGTGTCAGAATCTCCATTCCTCCGGAAGCTTGTTTATTGGTACGGATATTCCCTGATGCTATAGGTATTTTGTACATTCAGGGGTATGTCGGGCCCCGTCATACAGTTGTTATCTTTAAGTGCAGCCACATATGTGTTTTGGGCTATAAGAACAAGTTGTACTAACTATACTTTTGTTTAAGTATGTTTATGGAAGCGGCACTTGTCGGTGGCGTAGATGTTTACCCTTTTTATAAGTTATGTGTTATGTATGTTCCGCTGCTATTCTCTGATGTATACCTGACAGGGTACCCCGGTAGGGTACTAGTCGCGTCCCCGGGGTCGGGTCGTGACAATTCTTCTCACATAGGGACAATATAGTTTGTCACTATTGAGAAGTCTTCGTCCTTTGTTATCTAGCTGGTAAAAATCATTAGCCTCCACAGGGCCAATATCAAGTGCAACGTTCGCCAGATAATCTGCCAATTGATTACCTTCTCTCATAATGTGATGTAATGTAACCTGAACATTCTTTATCATCTCCCAGATATCCTCTATCAATGCTACTATCCGCCAAGGTGGCTTGCATTCCTTTGTAATAATCATGTGTAGTAGTCTGGAATCTGTTTCTAGGATATACGACTGCTGCTGTCTGCTTCTACAGAATTTGACTGCTTCCAATAAAGCCCTGGCTTCTGATTCCGTGTTAGTAGCCTTTTGCATCTCTCTGGCCTCTGCATATACCGAATCCCCATTCTCATTACGAACACAAAAGGCGTACGAACTCCTCCCCGGATTGCCCCTTGTAGCACCATCTGTGTTACATTTCCATCTCCCAGTCGTCGGAGGGCACCATAAAACCGGTGTCACTTTCGGGATCTCTATCTCCTGTGACAGTCGCATAAGAATCTCCGTCCATCTGTGGGGGATATCTAACATCTTAGGTCGTCTCTTTCTCACCATATTTTGCATAGTCGACGAAATCTGATACACAACTCTAGCCAATGAGGTATGTCGGTCATGCCTTACATCATTCCGTCTTTTCCATAATTCCCAAATGATGATGCTCGGCATAGCGTAGTAAAAGTGGCTCATCCTGTATGGTCTAGTAGTGTACCACCATTTCTTGATGATGTGATCTAGAGGTAAACCTGTAGTAGTGATGCCAACGACACCTGAGAAAAGATTCCAAACCTGTCGTGCTAGGTCTCCCTGGGCAAACACATGCTCTATTGTCTCTTCCTGAGGTCTGCTGCAGCAATTACATCTGGAAGGCATATTATAGCCCCAACTCTTCACTACTTCATCCAAATGTATCTTTTTCCTCAGAACTTTCCACATATTGAATGGAATTTTAAAAGGCAAGCCTTTGACCCATATTTTAGCATAATCAACATGTATAGCTGCTCTCTGACGAATTAATTCCCAAGCTGATTTCACAATAAATTCTCCATCAGCCTCAAATGTCCACCATGGTTTATCTATAACTTCTATCTGTGTGGGTGGTTTGACATTCCTCACTATGCGTTCTACCAAATCCTCGGGAAGGCTCTGTAGCAGTGTAACTTCATCCCAAGTATCATTTATGACCACATCTCTTACAGTTTGTATTGCCTCAGTAACAACAACATTATCTTGGCTTTTAATAGTACCAAATCCGCTCCAATTATCATCCCAAAATAATGTAGCACCTTGTTTAGTTTGCCACCAGATATACTGGTCTATATTATCACGTGCCTCTAACATTCTCCTCCAAACATGTGATCCATTTTTAGTAGCAGTGGCATGATTGTGATGTTTCAAGTATTTATTTCTCATGAAGTCCCTCCATAATGATGGCTTAGTTCTGAAGTTCCACCAAAGCTTTGCGAATAAGGCTGAAGATATGTCTTTCAGGTTTCGGAAACCAAGACCTCCCTCAGACTGTGGTAAGCAAATATGTTCCCAGCTTGCCCAATGACGACTCCATTCACCCACAGTATTACTCCAGAAAAATTGAGCAAATATTTTATAAAGCTTTTTAAGGACAAACCCAGGAGGATCAATAGCAGACAAAATATGCATGGGTATTGCCTGTAAAACATGATTAATAAGAATAGCTCTACCCCCAAAGGACAAAAGTTTACCTTTTCATCCTTGCAGTTTGTTCTGGATCTTTGTCAGTAGATCATTATAGAGCTGTGGGGTACTATAAAAAAGTGGGCATCCCAAATAAGTAATAGGAAATGACTGACGGGACATACCTGTAATATTCTCAATGTCCTGAATAACTGGATCCGGGGCTGATTCATGCAGGTAGATGACTCTCTTACTCTTATTGACTGATTGCCCCGAAGCTTGTTCATACCTGCTTAACACATCCATAATCTTTTGCAACGAATACCGACAATAAGAGGCAAAAATAATGGTATCATCAGCATAACACAAATGATTGATTTTAGGACTATGCTTTGGCATACCAAACCCATTAAAATCTGGACCGCTATGCAGGGTATTTAAAGCTTTTGATAATACTTCAGCCTCAATAATAAATAAGGTAGGGGATAGAGGATCTCCCTGTTTCACTCCACGTGATGACATATAGAATCCATGCGGTTGTCCATTTATCAAAACTGAGTACCAATTATTGGCAACCAACTCATACACATGTCCAATGAAAGTTTCTCCAAAACCCATTCTGCGCAGAACCTCCATAAGGAAGGCCCAAGAAAGTCTGTCATATGCCTTAGTCATGTCAAGTTTCATAACCAGATTGTGACGCTTACCATTCGCATTTCTGAGCCTGATATCTTTTGTAATTTCTTGAGCAAGTAAAACATTCTCAATAATATTTCTACCTTTCACAAACCCCGCCTGATTATGAGAGATCAAGCTAGGTAGCAAAATGGCCAACCTGTTATGAATAACTCTAGAAAACAATTTATTGATGAAATTACTAAGACTAATAGGACGTATGTCCCCAAAATCAGTTATAACCTGTTTTTTTGGTATTAAAATAAGATTAGTATGGGTAACATACCTGGGAAGCTCATTACCTCTGAAGAATGCAATAATCATATCCACAACATCATCCCCAATAATCTCCCAGCAAGTCTGATAGAATATACCATGAAAACCATCCGGACCACCAGAGTTGTGTGGATTGAGACTAAAGACTTCTTCACATACTTCATCTTTTGTGGGGATCTGAATCAGCCTAGCATTCGTGTCATCATCTACCTGTTTCTCCTCAATTAGATTAATGAGATCTAATTGTGTGCGGCCTGTCGTTTCTGTAAACTGTTCTGTATAGAATCTGACTGCCTCTGCATTGTCCTGTATTCTACGAAGCTGTAGCCTTTTACGGTGACCGTTAACATATGCATGAAATATTTTTGAATTTCTGTCACCATCATTAAACCAGGACATCCCTGCTTTCTGCTTGTAGTATTCCTCCTCAATGGATCTCACCCTAAGTAGTTCGGCCTCCACCCTACGTAGTTCTGCTCTATTTTCTGGGGATGGGTCTGAATCAAATAAAACCTCATGTGTTTTAATAACTTGTTCCATATCTGTGATCTTCTGGAAAATGTTACCAAAGGTCGTCCTACTCCATAAAGAAGGCCCTGAGTTCGAGTCTGCTTAACAATAGGCACCCTCCGCAGACAACCCGCCCTGCGTATGGAGGCGTACAGAACCAACTCCTCGCAGGTTCGGACCCGTTCCGAGTGTCCTTTTTAATCAGTAGGCCCCTCTTGCAGGTATAAAGGAATCCGTTTAGCTGACACTGGTACTCGAAGCCGAGCCCTAGCCCTCTTACCCACCTTCGTTTGAGAGCATTCAGATAAAATTGCAAGGAATTAATCTCACCCTGCTGTTAAGGGGAATCGAACCCGCGGCCTCCTGCACAAGGGGGTATCCGCCGCTCACCTTTGACTATCAGGCCAAATGCTTTGGATTAAAATTTGGCTTATTAGCCGTTGTGTGATTATTATTATTATTAATTATTTATGTTTCCTCATGTGCTTGAAGGCCCTGAGTTCGAGTATGCTTAACAATAGGCACCCCCTCCGGCTTAGACAACCGGTCCCTACCGTATGAAGGTTGTACCTGAACCAACTCCTCGTCTGGGTTCGGACCCGTTCTGAGTGTCCTTTTTAATCAATGGGCCCCTCTTGCAGGTATAGAGGAATCCGTTTAGCTGACACTGGTACTCGAAGCCGAGCCCTAGCCCTATTACCCACCCTCGTTTGAGAGCATTCGGATAAAATTGCAAGGAATTAATCTCACCCTGCTGTTAAGGGGAATCGAACCCGCGGCCTCCTGCACAAGGGGGTATCCGCCGCTCACCTTTGACCATCAGGCCAAATGCTTTGGATTAAAATTTGGCTTATTAGCCGTTGTGTGATTATTATTATTATTAATTATTTATGTTTCCCCATGTGCTTGAAGGCCCTGAGTTCGAGTCTGCTTAACAATAGGCACCCCCTCCGCTGCTTACAACCTGTCCTCCAGTATGGAGGTCGCACTGAACCAACTCGTGCAGGTTCGGACCCGTTCTGAGTGTCCTTTTTAATCAGTGGGCCCCTCTTACAGGTATAGAGGAATCCGTTTAGCTGACACTGGTACTCGAAGCCGAGCCCTAGCCCTCTTACCCACCCTCATTTGAGAGCATTCGGATAAAATTGCAAGGAATTAATCTCACCCTGTTGTTAAGAGGAATCGAACCCGCGGCCTCCTGCACAAGGGGGTATCCGCCCTCACCTTTGACCATCAGGCCAAATGTTTTGGATATGGTTTAGGGTTTAGTTTTTTTTTAAAATAATCCACCAGGCTTGTGGGCCTAGGTTATTTTATATATAAAAAGAAAAGTACATGGGGCCCGTGAAAGATCTGTTGCTCACTCGGCGAGTGCAAAAAGAAAGAAGAAGCAATAATCAAATAAGCAATGATCATCACCGAGTTTATAACATACTCAATGATGATACTACAAATGCGGATACAAACAAAATGAAGATACAATATAAGCATAAAGCTATAAACTACCTCCGGGCATACAAAGTCTTGATAAAGTGTCTGTCTCTGTCGTCCCCAAATACTCTAAAAATCGATCATGTAAAAGGAGTCCGGGTGGGTTACGATGCGGATCTAGTAGTAATGGATGAGGTTGCCCGATGTGTAATCCTCGGGCGACTCTGCATTGGAATCAATGGGATGCAGGTGAGCTATGATTCATCTGTGTACCGAGTATCCGATCTAACTCGCCGATGCAATCTTCATGTATTTTCCATTGCCTGACTGTCTCATATTTGCTATAATCTGTTGCTCCGTGCGTTGATGATTGTAGGGCTGATGTGCCTGCAACCTGTTCCGCTTCCTGTGAAGAGTCTCTCTAATGATATCCAAAGATGGGTCATAGTTGTTCGCGCCTGTCAAACCTGCCTGTTTCTGACGCCACAACTGTGTTGATCTCGCGTCCATGAAGGTGTTGATAAAATATGTGCACTGCTCAGTTAACTTCATCACCATTCGCAACCTCTGATCCTGAATATCCCTGTTTCTAATAGGAATAGCCCTATCCAAACCAATCGGTAGCGCTGGTGTAACCTGTGGAATCTCATTACCCTGAAGCACTACGTCCGTAATAGGATCCGAACCCTCCATAGTAGAAGGCGATACCTCAGGAGTGCAGTCTCTTATAGCTGGTTTGTCAACCACTGTATCCCTATCATCATCAAACAAGTCAGCCATGTCAACAAAATTATCATCTTCGTCAGTCATGTATTCCTTGCAGGCATCAACCTCCACCTCAACATCATCATTATCAGCAATAACAAGCTCCTTACCACAAATTCTTCCCACACTACCGGAAGAGGGAATGCTAGTACAAACTTGGTTCAAAGGCACAAAATTCTTGGCTAAAGAAGGTAGCTCAAGATTAATGCCAATCAAGAATGGGCCCCGTCAATAGGTCCATTTTGGTGCTGCAGGGGAAGAGGGTGCGGAAGAAAATATAGGGCATTTAGATTTGGCTTTCCCAATATCCAGTGGGGATACTGGGTGAGTAAGGGTGAGTGGAGGGAAGGGTGTAGTATCTGGAGGAGGGGTAGGTTCAGTGGGAGGTGGGATGGGTTCTGGTGGAATAAGGGGTGTGATGTCGGGTAAGGATAGGTGTGGTGTGGTCTCAGGTGGGTTTGGTTTAAGAGGAAAGGGAGAGTGGGTGGTCTCAGGTGGCGTGGGAATTGTCTGGGTTATAGTAGGTAAAGGGTTTAGGGTTTGGGGTTTAGGGTTCGGGGTTCAGGGTTTGGGGTTTGGGGTTTGGGGTTTAGTTTTTTTTTTTTGAATAATCCACTAGGCTTGTGGGCCTAGGTTATTTTATATATAAAAAAGTAAAGTACATGGGGCCCCCGTAGGGGAAGATACACTGCTCATCAGCAGGAGTGCAAAAAGAAAGAAAAAGCAATAATCAAATAAGCAATGATCATCACCGAGTTTATAACATACTCGATGATGATACTACAAATGCGGATACAAACAAAATGAAGATACAATGTAAGCCTAAAGCTATAAACTACCTCCGGACATACAAAGTCTTCAATCTGAAGTGTCTCATCTCTGTCATCCCCCAAATACTCTAAAAATCTGATCATGTGAAAGGAGTCCTGGGTCCGGATCTGGATCTGGATCTAGTAGTGATGGATGAGGTTGCCCGATGTGTAATCCTCGGGCGACTCTGATCGGAATCAATGGCTGGGTCCGGTGAGCTTGCAATGATCTGTCATGGCCACAGTATCGATCTAACTCGCCGATGCAATCTTCATGTATTTTCCATTGCCTGGATGTGTCATATCTGCTATCATCTGTTGCTCTGTGCGATGATGAGTGTAGGGCTAATGTGCCTGCAACCTGTACCGCTTCCTGTGAAGAGCCTCTGTAATGATATCCAATGATGGGCCGTAGTTGTTCGCGCCTGTCAAACCTACCTGTTTCTGACGCCACAACTGTGCCTCTCTCGCCTCCATGAAGATGTTGATAAAGTCTGTGCACTGCTTAGTTAACTTCATCACCATTCGCAGCCTCTGATCCTGAATATCCCTGTTCCTAATAGGAATAACCCTATCCAAACCAATCGGTAGCGCTGGTGTAACCTGTGGAATCTCTTTACCCTGAAGCACTACGTCCGTAATAGGATCTGAACCCTCCATAGTAGAAGGCGATACCTCAGGAGTGCAGTCTCTTATAGCTGGTTTGTCAACCACTGTATCCTTATCCTCATCAAACAAGTCAGCCATGTCAACAAAATTATCATCTTCGTCAACCATGTATTCCTTACGGGTATCAACCTCCACCTCAACATCATTATTATCAGCAATAACAAGCTCCTTACCACAAATTCTCCCCACACTACCGGAAGAGGGAATACTAGTACAAGCTTGGTTCAAAGGCACAAAATTCTTGGCTAGAGAAGGTAGCTCAAGATTAATGCAAATCAAGAATGGGTCCCGTTGATGGATACATTTTGGTGAAGTAGGGGATGAGGGTGCGGAGGAAAATATAGGGCGTTTAGATTTGGCTTTCCCAATATCCAGTGGGGATACTGGGTGAGTAAGGGTGAGTGGGGGGAAGGGCGTAGTTTCTGTAGGAGGGGTAGGTTCAGTGGGAGGTGGGATGGGTTCTGGTGGAATAAGGGGTGTGATGTCGGGTAGGGATGGGTGTGATGTGGTCTCGGGTGGGTTTGGTTTAAGAGGAGGGAGAGGGTGGGTGGTCTCAGGTGGGGTGGGGATATCTGGTGGGTTTGGTTGAGGAAGAGGGGGGTGAGGGGCATGCATTGTCAGGAGGGGCTGGGTGGGGGTAGGTAAGGTGGAGGAGGTGCTAGCAAAGGTGGTGCTAGCAAAGGTGGGGAGGGGTTGTGCCATGAATTGAGTGTTTTGTTGAGGGTTTGGGGGTTGGGTATTTTTGTGAGGAGGTTGTTTTTTGGTGGTTTTGGTTGTTTGAGGCGGGTTTTGTTTCCCCGTAGGTTTGGTTGTAGGTTTTTGTACTTGGAGAGCATATTTCTTTCTTTTTTTACCGACAACTATATGCCAGCCATTTGGATTTTTAGGAGCTTCTTTAGGTTGGTTTGGATTTTTAGGAGGGGAGGTGATTTGTTTTGGATTTTCTGGGGGATTTGGGCTTTGTGGATTTTCTTTAGGAGGAGGGGGAGCAGGATGGTTGTTTTCTTTGACCTTTGAAGGTCTCAATGAGGGATTAACTTTCCAACACCCATGCACATCATGTCCTTGAAGGGAGCAATTTGTGCAATACTTAGGGAGATAGTCAAACTGAATCTTATAAAAATTCGTTTGAATACCTCCCTCTTTGGCGATTTGGATTTGGATTTGTTTGGGGTGTTCACGCAACAAATCTAACTCAACCTTCACTCTAGCACAACTAGGCCGGGTCTTATTTTTTGTTGCGGTATCAATAGATATCGGTCTACCCACAACAGAAGCAAATGAAAGTAAAATAGATTTTTCAAAATAAATGGGTGGTAGATTAGGAAATGAAACCCAGGCCCAAGCAATACTGGTTTCTTTGGTCGGATCAAAATGCACCTCATACTTCATAGAACGCATCAGATATGACACATTCTTCCATTTAATATCAAATGATCCATTAATAGACATCAAGGTATCATAATCCTCCTTATTGGAGCATCTAATTAGGACATGTCTACTAAATAGATAACCAATATTCACATAAGCCTTTAATTTAATCGCAGGAATTGCGGTCCTTAAAAATTCAATATCGGGCATGCCGTTGAATTTCCCAATAACAGCCCATCCCAACTCCTGTCTAATCACCAACTCCTCAATTTCAGATTGTTCAAACATAAAAGTAGGTTCTCCATGTAAGAAAGCTACCTGTTTCGGTGCCAACGGAGGTTGATTGTTTTGAGTAGATGCCCGGACTGCGTGAGAATATTGCTGACCAATTCCAGGTGGTTGGGCAGCCTGCAACTCCTCAATTTCAGATTGTTCAAACATAAAAGTAGGTTCTCCATGTAAGAAAGCTACCTGTTTTGGTGCCAACGGAGGTTGATTGTTTTGAGTAGATGCCCGAACTGCGTGAGAATATTGCTGACCAATTCAGTGCTAGGCGGCTGCGTCGCACTTTGTGGGGCTGCGCCGCCATTATCGCCTTGTTGCTGGCGGCGTTGCTCGCCGGAAAATTCCATTTTTATCCAATGATAATGAATTGTTGCATTGAGGGAGCATTAGAGGAGGAAAATCTGCTGAAATGGACTGAGCAACCTCACCTGGAGGCTGCCCAGTCGCCACTGCTGCCATGGCCGCCGGCAAGTCGCCGGAAAAGATGGCAGATTTCAAAACTGACCTGTTGAGATTCGGAATTTAGTGAGAATTGTAGAGCTTGATGAGACGAACACAATGGTACCACACACGACCCTCGACTATGCCTGAATCGACCGGAAATCGGCGATGAACAGTCGAAAAAATCAACTTGGTCGTCCCGGCGATCTGGAATGAATTGAAGGTTGAAAGTGGTTGCAAAATGACGGGATGGGGAAGACGAAGCTACTGGTACTACTCACTACCGTCGACTGTACCTCAGGTCACCGGAAAACGATTGGTGGCGGCTAGGGTTTCGGGTTATGAGATTTTGGTGAATCGACGATTTAGTAACAATCGAAGGTCGTGGTGGGTGTAGAAATGACGGCAAGGAGATGGCCATCGATGGTACCACCGACCGTCGGCGTTGCACGGTCGGAAAATCGAAAAGAATGATCGGAAAACAGGGTGTTTTTCGATCTGATATTTCCGGCGATTTAGAAGGAGTCGACGTTCGTGGTAGGTATGGAAGTGACGGGCTCGTCGAGACGAAGCTATTGGTGGTGGTCCCGTTGGCAGCAGACGCCGGAGCTGGCCGGAAACACCGATTCGTCGTCGACGGCACTGGCGGCGTTACTGTTCACGAAGGGAGAAAATTCAAAATTGCTAAAATGTTGGCTTATTAGCCGTTGTGTGATTATTATTATTAGTCATTTTTTGCGCGTGGTCTCGTGTTCGAATCCTCCTTATCAATAGACCCCTCCTCCGGCCTGGACCTACGGTTTATACACCCGCTTGCCCCTACACGTTTGGAGGATTTTTTATGAGCAATTAACCTATACTCTTGGATCCGTACTAATGATTCGAGTGTCCAGTGTATACAGTGGGCCCTCTATCCGGATTTGAGCTCACGGTTAGCTACTCCGCTCGCCCCTGCACGTATGGATGATGCCTCGCTGTCACTGGGACTCGAACCTTCGCCCTCGCCCTCATTCCCGCCGCCTTTGACCATTGGTCAATGCTTAAGGGGGAAATTGTAGAAAATTAATCTCACCTCTGCTGATATGGGGATTCGAACCCTTGACCTCCCACACATGGTATCCTTAGCCTAACCTTTGACCATTGTACCAAATGCTGTTGGATGGGTTTAGGGTTTAAGGGTTTAGGGTTCAGGGTTCAGGGTTTAGTTTTTTTTATAGATAATCCACTAGGCTTGTGGGCCTAGGTTATTTTATATATAAAAAGTAAAGTACATGGGGCCCCCGTAGGGGGGAAATACACTGCTCATCAGCAGGAGTGCAAAAAGAAAGAAAAAGCAATAATCAAATAAGCAATGATCATCACCGAGTTTATAACATACTCGATGATGATACTACAAATGCGGATACAAACAAAATGAAGATACAATGTAAGCCTAAAGCTATAAACTACCTCCGGGCATACAAAGTCTTCAATCTGAAGTGTCTCATCTCTGTCATCCCCCAAATACTCTAAAAATCTGATCATGTGAAAGGAGTCCTGGGTCCAGATCTGGATCTGGATCTAGTAGTGATGGATGAGGTTGCCCGATGTGTAATCCTCGGAGTAACTCTCTGTACTGGAATCAATGGGGCTGGGTCTGGCTGAGCTAACAATGCATCTGTCATGGCCCTGAGTATCCGATCTAACTCCTTAGTATCAATCTTCATGTATTTTCCACTGCATGGCTGTCCCATATCTGCTATCATCTGTTGCTCTGTGCGATGATGAGTGTAGGGCTGATGTGCCTGCAACCTGTTCCGCTTCCTGTGAAGAGCCTCTCTAATGATATCCAAAGATGGGCCGTAGTTGTTCGCGCCTGTCAAACTCGCACATCGACGCCACTGGCTGTGCCAATCTCGCCTCCATGAAGATGTTGATAAAATCTGTGCACTGCTCAGTTAACTTCATCACCATTCGCAGCCTCTGATCCTGGATATCCCTGTTCCTAATATGAATAGCCCCATCCAAACCAATCGGTAGAGCTGGTGTAACATGTGGAATGTCTTTACCCTGAAGCACTATGCCCATAAAAGGATCCGAATCCTCTATAGCAGAAGGCGATACCTCAGGAGTGCAGTCTCTTATAGCTGGTTTGTCGACCACTGTATCCCTATCCTCATCAAACAAGTCAGCCATGTCAACAAAATTATCATCTTCGTCAGCCATGTATTCCTTGCGGGCATTAACCGTCACCTCAACATCATCATCAGCAGCAATAACAAGCTCCTTACCACAAATTCTCCCCACACTACCGGAAGAGGGAATGCTAGTACAACTTGGTTCAAAGGAACAAAATTCTTGGCTAAAGAAGGTAGCTCAAGATTAATGCCAATCAAGAATGGGTCCCGACGATGGGGCCATTTTGGTGTTGTAGGGGAAGAGGGTGCGGAAGAAAATATAGGGCGTTTAGATTTGGCTTTCCCAATATCCAGTGGGGATACTGGGTGAGTAAGGGTGAGTGGAGGGAAGGGTGTAGTATCTGGAGGAGGGGTAGGTTCAGTGGGAGGTGGGATGGGTTCTGGTGGAATAAGGGGTGTGATGTCGACAAAGATAGGAAGAGGTTCACATACCTCGCGACGATTATTGACAAAAAGCAAAAAGCTCCAAAGTACTGTAACCCTGCTAGCCTTTTCCACTCTTCAAGTAGAATACGCTACTCGTAGTACTTCAACCTATAAAGGCCACAAAACGTCTATCAACTTCTAGATCTCTTCGTAGAATATTTCAAAGTACAAGGTTCCTTATTCTACGGAAAATTCGGCAGCACCTCCCCCCCCGTAACCACAAACATCTCCTCCTCTATCAAGGCCCGCTACCAAGCCAACAACTCCAAGGGGGTTACACGTCTAACCGGACGTGTACAACACTGCCCCACAATAATACTTCAAGTCTACTGTAAATACAGTCCAATGTAAATCTGATTCGATTCTTTATAATTATCCTTCCAATATATCTTATACACAATTCTAAACTACTACAATATGTAATATCCAATTACAATAGGGGGCCATAGATCATTACCTCGATAAGCCCAAAATTATCCAAGATTATAAGTCGATCCTGAGCAACGTTTAGCTCCAAATCCTTACGCTCCAATCCGCTCCAAGCAACCCTTAGAAGTTTCTAAACAACTTCTCTTAACACTTCAACCAAGCTATGAAGATTTTTCTAGGGTTTCGTTTTGCGACTATTGGAATAAAGTAGTATTTCCGGGCTCCTAGTATTGAAATAACTTTGGAATACAACTAGAGATACTAGGCTAAGGTATTTGGGATTATACTACAATACTTGAAGTATTTTCTACACAAGTGGGGGAGGGGGACGAAAGCAACTACAAAGGGAGGGGATATTTTTGCCTTGGAAAGTTTAAGTGTGGGATGAAGAATAGTCTTGCACTAAGGGGGTATTTATAGGACATTCAAGGGCTAGAATTGAAGCAAGTGTGTGGTCTAGATTGAGCCATGTGTGTGTGGGTCCCACTTATCTATCTACTACACAAAATATCTTCAAGACTTTGACCAAATGTTTTTGGCCTTTTTCATGCCAAAAACGTGCCAAACAATGCCACCATTTCGTCCACCAAGTGTCACCTAGGGGTGACACATGTCGCCCTCCTATTGGTCCAAAATATTTCATCTTCCGAAAATATCCGTAATGCCAAAAATCCGAAAATAAAGTGGGCCCCACAAATCGTAAATTTTCCCCGTGGGCCCCACGTGACCAATTCCGGAAATAAAATTCTATAATTCTCAAATATTCCAAAAAGTCTGAATACCAAATCTGGGAATCCAATTCCCATTAACGAACCTTTTTCCTTCACAAAATCTAGAAACTTTTCCGTCGAAAAATCACATCTTTCCTCCTTTCAAATTTAAATGTCGTATTCTCGCACGTACATCCCCACATACATACCCTGGAACTACGGGGTATAACAAATAGGTGTGGTGTGGTCTCAGGTGGGTTTGGTTTAAGAGGAGGGGGAGGGTGGGTGGTCTCAGGTGGGGTGGTGGTTGTGGTAAATGGTTGGGTTATAGTAGGGTGGTTGGGGATAGGTAAGGTGGAGGAGGTGCTAGCAACAGTGGGAAGGGTTTGTGCCATGAATTGAAAAGGAGGGGGGTTTTGTTGATGGATTGGAGTAGGTTTGGGGGTAGGTAATGGAGCGGGGGTGATTGGAATTTCTGGGGGTGTGCTATAGAGACTTGTGTGTTTTTGTTTGGTGGTTGTTTTTGGTTAACTTAAGATATTTGGGGCTGGTTTTGATTCCCAGTATTTTTGGTTTTTGTCTTTTGGACTTGTGGAGTATTTTTCTTTCGTTTTTCTTGCATTTGTTGCGGTCATTTGGATTTACAGGGCTTTTGGCTTGATTTGGATTTTTGGGGGCTTCTTTGGCTTGATTTGAATTTTTGGATGGATTGTTTGTTTTGTTTGGATTATCCGGAGACAAAATTTTTGGCTTGTTAGCCGTTGTTTATTATTAATTATTATATGTTTCCCATGTGCTTGAAGGCCCTGAGTTCTAGTCTGCTTAACAATAGGCACCCCCTCTGACTTAGACAACCGGCCCCATACCGTTTGGAGGTTGTACCTGAACCAACTCCTCTTCTGGACTCGGACCCGTTTCGAGTGTTCTTTTTAATCAGTGGGCCCCACTTCCGGCTCGGGCTTACAGTTAGCTACTCCGCTTGTCCTTGCACGTATAGAGGAATCCGTTTAGCATTGATACTGATACTCGAAATGAGCCCTAGCCCTTTTACCCTCCACCCCCTTTGGAGAGCTTTGGATAAAATTGCAAGGAATTAATCTCACCCTGCTGTTAAGGGGAATCGAACTCACGGTCTCCTGCACAAGGGAGCATCCTTAGCCTAACCTTTGACCATTGGGTTTAGGTTTTTTTTTTCATAATAATCCCAGAAATTCAATTATTGCAAGATCAAATCGGATTACTTCCAAATTACAAAATCAAGTTCTTTTCTGATATTTCTTATTATTATTGTAGTAAAGTTCTAATAATAGGTCTAGCCACATCAGAAAGATCATGCACGACTGTGTTTAGAGAGCAGTAAGATGTGACTTTCTACCACCGAAACTTTGCTCACATTCATCTGCGGTACCACTAGACCCAACTACTGCATCTTCAGCAAACTTTGGATTTCCTTTAGTCAAAGCTTCAGTTGCTTCTGGCACGCTCATCACTATAATGACCTTGTAGTCGAATGCACAATTCTTTAAAGGGACAATCCAGGTTGCTGGAGGACTTGAATGTCGAAGTTTGGAAATGGAGGCTCTCGCCTTCATTGCATTAACTTTGATGGCATCCACAACTATCAGCGCCAGCGTGTAGACATCGCCAGTGGCACTGCGTGGGTCAGGCAATAAGGTTTTGAGGCATAATTGAACGTTGGGTGTGATCTTACAAGTGCTTTGTACTAGATTTTTATTGGCACTTGTTTGCACTACTAAGGTTAAAAACAACATAAGACAAACTAAAGTCTTCATCATCTTAAAAAAAGCTACAACAAATAATATTAATAAGCAAGTACTTTTCTGGCTCTTGTGGAGTCCAATGAAACTTTATTTGAATTGTGGGGTTTAGGGTTTAGGGTTTAGGGTTTAGTTTTTTTTTTAAAAAAATAATCCACTAGGCTTGTGGGCCTAGGTTATTTTATATATAAAAATTAAAGTACATGGGGCCCCCGTAGGGGAAGATATACTACTCATCAGCAGGAGTGCAAAAAGAAAGAAGAAGCAATAATCAAATAAGCAATGATCATCACCGAGTTTATAACATACTCGATGATGATACTACAAATGCGGATACAAACAAAATGAAGATACAATGTAAGCCTAAAGATATAAACTACCTCCGGGCATACAAAGTCTTCAATATGAAGTGTCTCATCTCTGTCATCCCCCAAATACTCTAAAAATCTGATCATGTGAAAGGAGTCCTGGGTCCGGATCTGGATCTGGATCTAGTAGTGATGGATGAGGTTGCCCGATGTGTAATCCTCGGAGCTGCTCTCTGTACTGGAATCAATGGGGCTGGGTCTGGCTGAGCTAGCAATGCATCTGTCATGGCCCTGAGTATCCGATCTAACTCCTTTGTATCAATCTTCCAGTATTTTCCATTGCCTGGCTGACTCATATCTGCTATCAGCTCTTGCTCTGTGTAATGCTGAGTGTAGGGCTGATGTACCTGTAACCTGTTCCGCTTCCTGTGAAGAGCCTCTGTAATGGTATCCAAAGATGGGCCGTAGTTGTTCGCGCCTGTCAAACCTGCCTGTTTCTGATGCCACAACTGTGCCAATCTCGCGGACCTGAAGGTGTTGATAAAATCTGTGCACTGCTCAGTTAACTTCATCACCATTCGCAACCTCTGATCCTGAATATCCCTGTTCCTAATAGGAATAACCCTATCCAAACCAATCGGTAGAGCTGGTGTAACATGTGGAATCTCATTATAGCTGGTTTGTCAACCACTGTATCTCTATCCTCATCAAACAAGTCAGCCATGTCAACAAAGTTATCATCTTCGTCAGCCATGTATTCCTTGCGGGCATTAACCGCCACCTCAACATCATCACCAGCAGCAATAACAAGCTCCTTACCACAAATTCTCCCCACACTACCAGAAGAGGGAATGCTAGTACAAGCTTGGTTCAAAGGCACAAAATTCTTAGCTAAAGAAGGTAGCTCAAGGTTAATGCCAATCAAGAATGGGTCCCGTCGATGGGGCCATTTTGGTGCTGTAGGGGAAGAGGGTGCGGAAGAAAATATAGGGCGTTTAGATTTGGATTTCCCAATATCCAGTGGGGATACTGGGTGAGTAAGGGTGAGTGGAGAGAATGGTGTAGTATCTGGAGGAGGGGTAGGTTCAGTGGGAGGTGGGATGGGTTCTGGTGGAATAAGAGGTGTGGTGTCTGGAAGGGATAGGTGTGGTGTGGTCTCAGGTGGGTTTGGTTTAAGAGGAGGGGGAGGGTGGGTGGTCTCAGGTGGGGTGGGAATTGTCTGGGTTATAGTAGGTAAGGTGGATGAGGTGCTAGCAACAGTGGGAAGGGATTGTGCCATGAATTGAAAAGGAGGGGGGTTTTGTTGATGGATTGGAGTAGGTGTGGGGGTAGGTAATGGATTGGGGGTGATTGGAATTTCTGGGGGGTGTGCTATAGAGACTTGTGTGTTTTTGTTTGGAGGTTGTTTTTGGTTAACTTTAGATATTTGGGGCTGGATTTGATTCCCAGTATTTTTGGTTTTTGGCTTTTGGACTTGTGGAGTATTTTTCTTTCGTTTTTTACTGGCAACTGTTTGCCAGTCATTTGGATTTTTGGGGGCTTCTTTGGCTTGATTTGTAGTTTTGGGGGTTTCTTTGGCTGGATTTGGATTTTTGGGTGGATTATTTGTTTTGTTTGGATTATCCAGGAGATTTGGGTTTTGTGGGTTGTCTTTTGGAGGAGGGGGAACAGGATGTGTATTTTCTTTGTCCTTCGAAGGTCTCATCTCAGGATTGAGTTTCCAACACCCGTGCACATCATGTCCTTGAAGGGAACAATTAGTGCAATACTTTGGGAGAAAGTCAAACTGAATCTTGTAAGAGTTTGTTTGAATTCCTCCTTCCGTAGCAATTTGGATTTGGATATTTTTGGGATATTGACGCAACAAATCTAGTTCGACCTTAACCTTAGCACAACTAGGACGGGTCATATTTTTGGTTAACGCATCAACACAAATGGGTCTACCCACCACAGAAGCAATAGACAATAGGATAGACTCATCAAAGTAGACAAGTGGAAGGTTAGGGAATGAAACCCAAGCCCAAGCTATACTAGTTTCTTTTGTAGGGTCAAAGGAAACATCATATTTCATAGTGCGTAAAGGATAGGATTCCCTCTTGTCTTTAATATCAAAGTTGGAAGAGATGGACATAAGCGTATCATAATCTTCTTCAATGGAGCATCGAATCAGAATATGACGGCTAAACAGATAACCAATTCTAACTTGGGCTTTCAATTTCAACTGTTTAGGTAATTCAGTCCTCAGAAAATCTATGTTAGGCATGTCATGACTAAATTTACCTATCACCGCCCATTTCAAGTCTTGACGCGCAATTAGCACATCAATTTCAGCTTTCTGAAGTAATAATGTAGGTTCTCCGTGTAAATAATTTACCTGTTTGAAGTCTTGAGGTGGTTTTGAATGTTCTGAGCTTTGTTGGGACCCGCTGATCCAGTTCCCGGAGGTGATGATTGGAGAATATGGGCAAACTGAATTCCAGGTGAAGGACCAGACTGTATTGCGCCGAGAGGTCAGTACCATCGCTTGTTTGGCGTTGTTCACGGAAAATTCCATTTTGATCCAAAGTCAATGAATTATTGCATTGGGGGGTCATTAGTGGTGGAAAATCAGAAGAAATGGACTGGACAACCTCGCCCGGAGGCTGCCCAGCCGTCACTGCAGCCATTGACGCCGCCAACTCGCCGGAAAATATGGCAGAACTGAAAAATGGAGAATTGAGGTTCGGAATTTAGTGGGGAATGTAGAGCTTGTTGAGGTGAACACACTGGTATCACCCACGACCGTCGACACTACCTGAAACGACCGGAAATCGGCAAAGAACTGACGGAAAATTTGATTTGGTCGTCCCGGCGTTCAGGAAAGAATTGAAGGGTGAGGGTGGGTGGAAAATGACGGGCTGAAGACGGTGAAGGTGCTGGTACCACTCCCGACCTTCGACTGTACCTGGAGTCGCTGGAAATTGATTGCGGCGGCTAGGGTTTCGGGGTATGTGATTTGAGTGACTCGGTGATTTAGTATGAATCGAAGGTATTGGTGGGTATAGGAATGACGGTGGATTAAAGGCGAAGCTATTGGTACTACCCCCGTTCGTCAACTCAGCCAGAGGTCGTCGGAAAATCGAAAAGACGATCGGAAAACTGGGTGTTTTTCGATCTGATTTTTCCGGCGATTTAGGAAGAGTCGACGGTAGTGGTAGGTATGGGAATGACGGGGGAGACGAGACGAATTGTTTGGTGGTGGTCCCGTTGGCAGCAGATGCCAGAGTTGGCCGGAATCAGCGAAAAACCGCCGGCGGCACTGTAGCGGCGCTACTATTCACGTACGGAATTTTTTTTAAAAAAATGTTGGCTTGTTAGTCGTTGTTTATTATTAATTATTATGTGTTTCCCACGTGCTTGAAGGCCCTGAGTTCGAGTCTGCTTAACAATAGGCACCCCTTCCGGCTTAGACAACCGTCCTCATACCGTTTGGAGGCAGTACCTGAACCAATTCCTCGTCTGGACTCGGACCCGTTTCGAGTGTTCTTTTTAATCAGTGGGCCCCACTTCCGGCTCGAGCTTAAAATGTTGGCTTGTAAGCCGTTGTTTATTATTAATTATTATGTGTTTCTCATGTGCTTGAAGGCCCTGAGTTCGAGTCTGCTTAACAATAGACACCCTCCGCTTACAGACAATTCCATACCGCTTGGAGGTGCACGAACCAACTCTCGTGCGGACTCGGACCCGTTTGAGTGTTCTTTTAATCGATGGGTCCCACCGGCTCGGCTTACGGTTAGCTACTCGCTTGTCCTTGCGTATAGAGGAATCCGTTTATCGAGCATCGATACTCGAAATGAGCCCTAGCCCTTTTACCCTCCACCCCCTTTGGAGAGCTTTGGATAAAATTGGAAGGAATTAATCTCGCCCTGCTGTTAAGGGGAATCGAACCCACGATCTCCTGCACAAGGGAGCATCATTAGCCTAACCTTTGACCATTGGGCCAAATGCTGTTGGATAAATGTTGGCTTGTAAGCCGTTGTTTATTATTAATTATTATGTGTTTCCCATGTGCTTGAAGGCCCTGAGTTCGAGTTCAGCAATAGGCACCCTCCGCTAGACAACCTACCATACCGTTTGGAGGCTCTACTGAACCAACTCCTCGTGCGGACTCGAACGTTTAGTGTTCTTTTGTCGATGGGTCCCACCGGCTCGAGCTTACGGTTATTACTCGCTTGTCCTTGCACGTATAGAGGAATCCGTTTAGCACTGATATTGATACTCGAAATGAGCCCTAGCCCTTTTACCCTCCACCCCCTTTGGAGAGCTTTGGATAAAATTGCAAGGAATTAATCTCACCCTGCTGTTAAGGGGAATCGAACCCACGGTCTCCTGCACAAGGGAGCATCCTTAGCCTAACCTTTGACCATTGGGCCAAATGCTGTTGGATGGGTTTAGGGTTTAGGGTTTAGGGTTTAGGGGTTTAGGGTTTAGGGGTTTAGGGGTTTAGGGGGTTAGGGTTTAGGGTTTAGGGTTTAGGGGTTAGGGTTTAGTTTTTTTTATTATAAATAATCCACTAGGCTTGTGGGCCTAGGTTATTTTATATATGAAAATTAAAGTACATGGGGCCCCCGTAGGGGAAGATACACTGCTCATCAGCAGGAGTGCAAAAAGAAAGAAGAAGCAATAATCAAATAAGCAATGATCATCACCGAGTTTATAACATACTCGATGATGATACTACAAATGCGGATACAAACAAAATGAAGATACAATGTAAGCCTAAAGCTAGAAACTACCTCCGGGCATACAAAGTCTTCAATCTGAAGTGTCTCATCTCTGTCATCCCCCAAATACTCTAAAAATCTGATCATGTGAAAGGAGTCCTGGGTCCGGATCTGGATCTGGATCTAGTAGTGATGGATGAGGTTGCCCGATGTGTAATCCTCGGGTGCTTATCTGTCTTTGGAATCATGAAATTTGGTGCGCCGAGCTAGCAATGCATCTGTCATGGCCCTGAGTATCCGATCTAGATCCTTTATATCAATCTTCCAGTATTTTACATTGCCTGACTGACTCATATCTGCTATCAGCTCTTGCTCTGTGTAATGCTGAGTGTAGGGCTGATGTGCCTGCAACCTGTTCCGCTTCCTGTGAAGAGCCTCTCTAATGATATCCAAAGATGGGCCGTAGTTGTTCGCGCCTGTTAAACTCGCCATTTACGACGCCACAATCGTGCCTTTCTACATCGTGAAGGTGTTGATAAAATCGTGCCGCCGCTTAAGTTCATCACCATTCGCAACCTCTGATCCTGAATATCCCTGTTCCTAATAGGAATAACCTTATCCAAACCAATCGGTAGCGCTGGTGTAACCTGTGGAATATCTTTACCCTGAAGCACTACGTCCGTAATAGGATCCGAACCCTCCATAGTAGAAGGTGATACCTCAGGAGTGCAGTCTCTTAAAGCTGGTTTGTCAACCACTGTATCCCTATCCTCATCAAACAAGTCAGCCATGTCAACAAAATTATCATCTTCGTCAGCCATGTATTTCTTGCGGGCATCAACCTCCACCTCAACATCACCATTATCAGCAATAACAAGCTCCTTACCATAAATTCTTCCCACACTACCGGAAGAGGGAATGCTAGTACAAGCTTGGTTCAAAGGCACAAAATTCTTGGCTAAAGAAGGTAGCTCAAGATTAATGCCAATCAAGAATGGGTCCCGTCGATGGGGCCATTTTGGTGCTGTAGGGGAAGAGGGTGCGGAAGAAAATATAGGGCGTTTAGATTTGGCTTTCCCAATATCCAGTGGGGATACTGGGTGAGTAAGGGTGAGTGGAGGGAAGGATGTAGTATCTGGAGAGGGGGTAGGTTCAGTGGGAGGTGGGATGGGTTCTAGTGGAATAAGGGGTGTGATGTCGGGTAGGGATAGGAGTGGTGTGGTCTCAAGTGGGTTTGATTCAATAGGAGGGGGAGGGTGGTTGATCTCAGGTGGGGTGGGGATATCTGGTGGGGTGGGGATATCTGGTGGGTTTGATTGAGGAAGAGGGGGATGAGGGGCGGACATTGTGAGGAGGGGCTGGGTGGGGGTAGGTAAGGTGGAGGAGGTGCTAGCAAAGGTGCGGAGGGGTTGTGCCATGAATTGAGGTAAATGATGGGAGTTTTGTTGAGGGTTTGGGGGTTGGGTATTTTTGTTAGGGGGTTGATTTTTGGTGGTTTTGGTTTTTTTGTCTTCTTCATGGTGGCCGAATCTAGGGTTAATGGTTTCCCCACCGCCGCCGCCAACGTGAACAAGGCCGATTGGCCAAAGAAATTCGGTGGAAGATTAGGAAATGAGATCCATCCCCAAGCAATATTGGATTCCTCCTCTGGATTAAAATCAACATTCCAAATGAATGTTCTCATCAACAACATTTTATTCTTTTCTTTATTCCAAAAACTAGGGCTTGACAATAAGATGTCATAATCTTCTTCAATTGAACAACGAATAAGAATATGACGATTATACAACAATCCTATTGTAACCTCAGATTTTAGGCCACATTGTTTAGGAATCTCCTTCCTTAGAAAATCAAAATCCGTCCAACCATTCGAAAACTTACCAATAACTGCAAGTTTCAAATCTTGTTCTTGAATCATAGAATCAATTTCTTCCTCTTCAAACATAACCATAGGCTCACCATGAAGGTACGTGATGGGCTTAATAGGCACGAAAATCGAGGAGGAAAGGGGAGAGGCGATGGCGGTGCTAGGGTTTCCTACCGTCGCCGCCACTGTTTTGGCTTGAAACGGGTGGGGTGGGGTCGATTTGACCATTTTCGAGAAGGTGGGGGGGTGCGTGGTGGTGGTGGGGTGATGACCGACCACATGAGGTGGCCGGCCGGTGGCCACGACGGCCATGGTGGCCGGAAGATGGTGTCGGGTGGGCTAGGGTTTTCCGCCGAAATGGAGGAGAGAGGGGAGAGCAATTTTTTTTTTTTTTTAAAATCCAAATGTTTAAAATGTTGGGTTTAGGGTTTAGTTTTTTTTTTTTTTGATAATCCACTAGGCTTGTGGGCGTAGGTTATTTTATATATCAAAAGTAAAGTACATGGGGGCCCCGTAGGGGGGAAATACACTGCTCATCAGCAGGAGTGCAAAAAGAAAGAAGAAGCAATAATCAAATAAGCAATGATCATCACCGAGTTTATAACATACTCGATGATGATACTATAAATGCGGATACAAACAAAATAAAGATACAATGTAAGCCTAAAGCTATAAACTACCTCCGTGCATACAAAGTCTTCAATCTGAAGTGTCTCATCTCTGTCATTCCACAAATACTCTAAAAATCTGATCATGTAAAAGGAGTCCTGGGTCCGGATCTGGATCTGGATCTGGATCTAGTAGTAATGGATGAGGTTGCCCGATGTGTAATCCTCGTAGCAACTCTCTGTACTGGAATCAATGGGGCTGGGTCTGGCTGAGCTAGCAATGCATATGTCATGGCCCTGAGTATCAGATCGAACTTCTTAGTATCCATCTTCATGTATTTTCCAATGCCTGAATATGTCATATCTGCTATCATTTGTTGCTCTGTGCGATGATGAGTGTAGGGCTGATGTGCCTGCAACTTGTACCGCTTCCTGTGAAGAGCCTCTCTAATGATATCCAATGATGGACCGTAGTTGTTTGCGCCTGTCAAACCTGCCCGTTTATGACGCCACAACTGTGCCTCTCTCGCCTCCATGAAGGTGTTGATAAAATCTGTGCACTGCTCAGTTAAGTTCATCACCATTCGCAACCTTTGATCCTGAATATCCCTGTTCCTAATAGGAAAAGCCCCATCCAAACCAATCGGTAGAGCTGGTGTAACATGTGGAATCTCTTTACCCTGAAGTACTATACCCATAAAAGGATCCGAATCCTCTATAGCAGAAGGCGATACCTCAGGAGTGCATTATCTTATAGCTGGTTTGTCAACCACTGTATCCCTATCCTCATCAAACAAGTCAGCCATGTTAACAAAGTTATCATCTTCATCAGCCATGTATTCCTTGCGGGCATTAACCGCCACCTCAACATCATCATCAGCAGCAATAACAAGCTCTTTACCACAAATTCTTCCCACACTACCGGAAGAGGGAATGCTAGTACAAGCTTGGTTCAAAGGCACAAAATTCTTGGCTAAAGAAGGTAGCTCAAGATTAATGCCAATCAAGAATGGGTCCCGTCGGTGGGGCCATTTTGGTGTCAGAGGGAAGAGGTGCGTAAGAGAATATAAGGCGTTTAGATTTGGCTTTCCCAATATCCAGATCTTTGGGTGAGTAAGGGTGAGTAGGGAAGGTGTAGTTTCGTAGGAGGGTAGGTTCGGTGGGAGGTGGGATGGGTTACGGTGGAATAAGGGTGTGATGTCGGGTAGGGATAGGTGTGGTGTGGTCTCGTGGTTTGGTTCACAGGAGGAGGGTGGGTGGTCTCGGAGCGGGATATCCGTGGGTTTGGTTGAGGAAGAGGGGGGTGAGGGGGGTGAGGGGCAGGCATTGTGAGGAAGGGATGGGTGGGGGTAGGTAAGGTGGAGGAGGTGCTAGCAAAGGTGGGGAGGGGTTGAGCCATGAATTGAAAGGGAGGGGGGTTTTGATGCTGGGTTGGAGTAGGTGTGGGGGTAGGTAATGGAGTGGGGGTGATTGGAATTTCTGGGGGGTGTGCAATAGAGACTTGAGTGTTTTTATTTGGAGGTTGTTTTTGGTTAACTTTAGATATTTGGGGCTGGTTTTGATTCCCAGTATTTTTGGTTTTTTGCTTTTGGATTTGTGGAATATATTTCTTTCGTTTTTTGCTGGCAACTGTTTTCCAGTCATTTGGATTTTTGGGGGCTTCTTTGGCTTGATTTGGATTTTTGGGTGTATTGTTTGTTTTGTTTGGATTATCCAAAGGATTTGGATTTTGTGAGTTGTCTTTTGGAGGAGGGGGGGGGGGGGGGGCAGGATGGGTGTTTGCTTTGTCCTTCGAAGGTCTCATCACAGGATTGAGTTTCCAACACCCGTGCACATCATGTCCTTGAAAGGAACAATTAATGCAATACTTTGGGAGAAAGTCAAACTGAATTTTGTAAGAGTTTGTTTGAATTCCTCATTCCGTAGCAATTTGGATTTGGATATTTTTGGGATGTTGACGCAACAAATCTAGTTCGACCTTAACCTTAGCACAACTAGGACGGGTCATATTTTTGGTTGCCGCATCAACACAAATGGGTCTACCCACCACAGAAGCAATATACAATAGGATAGACTCATCAAAGTAGACAGGTGGAAGGTTAGGGAATGAAACCCAAGCCCAAGCTATACTAGTTTCTTTTGTAGGGTCAAAGGAAACATCATATTTCATAGTCCGTAAAGGATAGGATTCCCTCTTGTCTTTTATATCAAAGCTGGAAGAGATGGACATAAGCGTATCATAATCTTCTTCAATGGAGCATCGAATCAGAATATGACGACTAAACAGATAACCAATTCTAACTTGGGCTTTCAATTTCAACTGTTTAGGTAATTCAGTCCTCAGAAAATCTATGTTAGGCATGTCATGACTAAATTTACCTATTACCGCCCATTTCAAATCTTGACGCGCTATCAACACATCAATTTCAGATTTCTGTAGCAATAATGTAGGTTCTCCGTGTAGATAATTTACCTTTTTAGGTGCTAACGGAGGTGGTATTTGACCATTCTGAACTTTGTTGGAGATGATGATTGGAGAACTTGAGCAAACTGAATTCTATTGAGGATGGGTAGAGGAGCCCGTATCCGAAATAGAATTTGGGCTTGAATTGTCTTGTATTTTTTGAATGGTATTTGGGCTTTGGATTTGGGCTTTTTTATTTAAAGGTTTTAAGGGGGTAATAGTTTGTGGTTTGGGGGGGATATGCTGGTCCGGGGTGGGGGTCCGCTTGGTTGATGGGTCGGTTTCCGGCCTGCTTCCGGCCTGCCTGGCCGATTGGTCAGTGGAGTTTCCGACGGTTTTATATGGTTTGTGGGGTGGTTTCGATGGCGTGGGGATTGATGTCGCCCACGGCCGAGAGCGGGTAGGGTAGTTGGGCCACGTGGTTTAGGGTCGGGCGTAATGTGAACGTCGTGATTCGCCCGTCAAACAGCTGGGTCGGGTTTCACGATTTATGCGGTGTTTTCGCCATTTGTGTTTTTGTTCGCGGGACGGGTGATCCAGATAGGGGTTGGATCCGGGAAGGGTAAGGTTGAATTCGGGCCGATGTCGTCAACGGGTCGCTCGTCACCGCTTTCGCCCGGGTCACGCCGTGGTTTCGCCGGCGCTTAGGTTTTTTGCAGGATATCGCAGGTGGGTTGACGAGGGGGTAGGTGGTTCCGCGAGTGGGGTGGGTCCGGAGGTGGTGGGGTAGCAACTGGGGTCTGTCGGGTCACACGTGGTTTGCATGGTGGGTTGGCGGCTGTTTGGGTAAGTGGTTTAGGTTTTTTGGGGGTATTAGAGGTTTGGCCCAAAGAAGAATGGCGCCGGGCTAGGGCGAAGGTGTGACTAGGGTGGATCCGTGGTCGGCATTAGGTTCCATGGTCGAGTGACCGCCGTAGGTTCCGCTGATCCGAGGGGTTTCCTGGTTTCACGCCACAAATTTTGGCTCAAATTTTCGGTGTTTCATCGTGAGGGATATTTCGACGAGGGAAGTGGTTCCGCCACCATATTGGCCTAATTTCTTCCTTCTCCAAAACCTTAGAAAATGGTTCTTTTTGGTTTTGATTTGTATTTTTTCTATTCTTTTTACCCGTGACTACTTGCCAGCCGACGGGGTTGTTGGGTTTCGGATCTGGAGGGGTGGTTTTGGCGTTGGAAGAAGGAAGAGAAGGGTTTTGAGAATTACCTTTGTCCTTCGTCGACGATTCCTCCATAGATTCATCACATTTTTCATTCTTCTTCGTCTCGCATCCGGATTCAATTTCCAACACCCATCAATATTATGACCTTGAAGCTTGCAATTAGTACAATACTTAGGTATAAAATCAAACCTAATTTTTTGCATCTTTGTAAGTACAAGTCCATTCTTCTTGAAAGAAATTTTAATATTTTGAGGATGAACTTTCAATAAATCAACTTCAACCTTAACCCTAGCACAACTTGGCCTTGTCTTCTTCATGGTGGCCGAATCTAGGGTTAAAGGTTTCCCCACCGCCGCCGCCAACGAGAATAAGGCCGATTGGCCAAAGAAGTTCGGTGAAAGATTGGGAAATGAGATCCATCCCCAAGCAATATTGGATTCCTCCTCTGGATTAAAATTAACATTCCAAATGAATGTTCTCATCAACAAAATCTTGTTTCTTTCTTTAATCCAAAAACTAGGGCTAGACATCAAAGTATCATAATCTTCCTCGATTGAACAACGAATAAGAATATGACGATTATGCAACAACCCTATATTAACCTCAGATTTTAATCCACATTGCTTAGGAATTTCCTTTCGCAAGAAATCAAAATCCGTCCAACCATTTGAAAACTTACCAACAACCGCAAGTTTCAAATTTTGTTGTTCAATCATCAAATCAATTTCTTCCTCCTCAAACATAATCATAGGTTCACCATGAAGATAGGTGATAGGTTTAATGGGTACGAATTTCGAGGAGGAGGGAGACGACGTGACGGCGGTGCTAGGGTTAGCGCACGCCGCTGCTTTGTGGGATTCCAAAGCGGGTTAGATCTAATAATTTCTTAAAAGGTGGGGGGGTGTACGGTGACAGGTGGTGGCCGACCACGTGAGGTGGTCACAATGCCACCACGCCACGGTGGCCTAAATGTGCGCTAGGGTTTAGGTTAAAGACGTGAGGGAGGAGAGAGGTTAGAGCGTTTTAGGGTTTAAAATTAAATGTTAAAATGTTTAAAAAATGTTGGCTTTATTTAGCCGTTGAGTGGTTAATTATTAGTCATTTTTAGCGCGTGGTCTCGGGTTCGAATCCTCCTTATCAATGCACTTCTCCTACTGACCTACTAATCGCCTCCGCTTGTCCCTACACGTTTGGAGGATTTTTTATGAGTAATTCCATCCGTGTTAGAGACTTAGGGTTAGCTACTCCCTTCATCCCTGCAGAATGGCAATTAATCTCACCTCTGCTGATATGGGGAATCGAACCCAAGACCTCCCACACATGATATCTCTTAGCTCAACCTTTGACCATCGGGTCAAATGTCATTGGACGGGTTTAGGTTTAGGGTTTAGGGTTTAGGGTTTGTGGTTTAGGGTTTAGGGTTTAGGTTTAGTGGTTTAGGTTTAGGGTTTTAGGTTTAGGGTTTTGTGGTTTAGGGTTTGTGGTTTAGGGTTTGTGGTTTAGGGTTTAGGTTTTTTTTTTTTTTTTTTGAGTAATCATCCGCACGTTGCCTGTGTTTTTATTAATAATGTAAATAAAGAGGGCCTGTAAGGAATTACAAACTAATAAAGGGAGGTGAACCTTTACTTCGCCTGCTAGTCCTGCCTAGGCGAAGCATAGGTCTATCCCGTATGTAAAAAGAAAGAAGAAGCTAAAATAAGATAGTTATGATCATCATAGAGTTTATAATGTACTCTATGATGATGTTACAAATGATGATACTAAGATAGAGTAGTAATATAAGAACAAAGCTAGAAATCTAAACTCAACTTATAAAATCTTCTAACCCAAGTACCTTCTCCTCCTTGTCTTCAGAGTCCATGGTATAGAATCATTTCTTCTTTGACCTAGTGGTAATCGACAATGGAACGGTCGGCTTACTAGCTTCCTTTCGTTGGCGTAGATTATGTGTTGATGAAGTCCCCGCCCTTTCTGGTGGACTGGGTATTACGCTTCTAATCTCTTCATCTCTTCAAACATATTTTCGTGATCGTGACACCATGAAACATATGTCCAAGTGCTATCTCAAGCTCTCGTCATCTAGAATGTCATCCTCTCAATCTCCATCAGCCAGTGGGCTTGGTTCTCGTTCAAACATTTCCAAGGCCCATTCCTCGCTTATCTTCTTCTCGAGGGGACAAACATCTCCGAATATTCCTGTCATCACATATGTGCATTTCTACCGCTAGGGTATCCTTTAAAACATCCTCAAACTTTGTCATACGACGTAAGTCACCTTCCAATTCCATTTCCTTATCAAAGGCCTCCAAGTAATGCTATGTCCGATTCTCACCACTTGTGCTCATAATCATTATTAGAATCTTCTCCTTCCAGATCACACCACTTCCTCCTTACACTATCGTGATCAAAGGTTTTGGGCAAAGGTAGTGTTGTGAGGTATGTCCGATGAAGATTTATTAAGGTACAAGGTCATGGAGGAATGAGAAGGCATTTTTAAGCCAATTTTGAGCACTTGGGTTTTGTGAGGTTGTGGGCTTTGAGTTATTTAGGTTTTTGGTATTTGAACTAATAAGGGGTTGAGTGGAGCCCGTATCCAAATAGAATTTGACTGGGTTTTCTTGGATTTTTGAAGTATTTGGGCTTGGGTTGGACCTTTATTTGGAGGTTTTGGGTGATGGTTTGAGGTTGGGGTTTGCCGGGTTAGGGGTGGGGTTTGGTTTCGGCATGGGTCGTTTAACGGCCCGCTGCGTGGTCGGCCTGGGTCGTGGTAGGATTTCCGCCGATTTTTAGGGTTTGCGGGTAGTTTCGACGGCGGTGGGGATCGTGTCGCCCATGGCCGAGTGGGTAGGGTAGCGGCCATGGGTTAGTGTCAGCAGAATGGATCGGGTTAGTGGTCGGCCTGCCGATTAATGGGTGGTTTCAACGTTAAAGGGGGTGATTTCGATCCGGGATTCGACGGCGGGTTAGGTGGTTGGGGTGGATCCGGCAGCGGGTATCGGCCCTGCAGGGCATGGTGTCCGTATTGGGTCGGCCCGTCACCGCCTGCCTGGCCGAATTTCGTAGGTTTCATAGGTAGTTTAGGGTGTTTGGTGATGGTTTTGATAGTGGGTTGTTGGACGAATGGGGGTACGGGTTGGGGTGGGTCCGCAGCGGGGTGGGTTCGGGACTCGCCCGCCGGGTAGGGTTTCAACTGGGTCGCGCTAGGTTCGGGAAGGTAGATTAGGTTGTGGTTTTGATGTAGCTGGTTAGGTTTGGCCCAAAGAAGAATGGCGCCGGCCGGGTAGGTGACGCGTGGGGAAGTTCGTAGATCGGGGTAGGGTTCCGCAGGTGCCGTACGGTAGGTTCCTGATGAACGACTACGCCAGTGATTCCGCTACTGGAAACATGTTTTTTTTAAATTTTTGTATTTTCCAATGGGTGGGCTGTTTCGACGTATTGGGGGTGGTTTCGGTGGCCAGAATGGCCGGAATATCTTCCCCAACCTCCGAAACAGTAGGCAATGCGTTTTTTTGGCTAAGATTTGTATTTTTTCTAATCTTTTTCCCTGTGACAACCTGCCAGCCATCGTTTTTTGTGGTTTTCGGATTTGGGGGGGGTATTTTGGAGGAAGAAGGAGGAAGGGTAGGTTTTGAGATTTACCTTTATCCATAGCCAACGATTCCTCCATTTTGCTATCACCATTGTCATCCTTCTTGGCTTCAACCGATTCAATTTCCAACACCCATCAATATCATGACTGAAGCTTGCAATTAGTACAATATTTTGGCAAAAAATCAAACCTAATTCTTTGCCATTTGGTATGTACAATTCCATTCTTTTTGAAAGATAATTGAATCTTTTGAGGATGAGATTTTAACAAATCTACTTCAACCTTAACCCTAGCACAACTAGGTCTAGTTTTCCTCATAGTAGCCGAATCAAGAGTAATAGGCTTCCCTACCGCCGCCATTGAAAACAAGGCCGAATGGCCAAAAAAATTCGGTGGAAGGTTGGGAAACGAGATCCATCCCCAAGCAATATTCGACTCTTCTTCAGGATTAAAATCAACATTCCAAATGAATGTTCTCATTAACAACATCTTATTTTTTTCTTTGATCCAAAAACTAGGGCTTGACATCAAAGTGTCATAATCTTCTTCGATTGAACACCGAATAAGAATATGGCGATTATACAACAACCCTATGGTAACCTCAGCCTTCAAACCACATTGTTTAGGAATTTCCTTCTTTAATAAATCGAAATCACTCCATCCATTTGAAAACTTACCAATAACCGCAAGTTTCAAATTTTGTTCTTGAATCATAAACTCTATATCTTCCTCTTCAAACATAACCATAGGCTCACCATGAAGGTAAGTAATAGGCTTAAGGGGTACGAAATTAGAGGAGGAGGGAGGATGGGCGACGGCGGAACTAGGGTTTCCGTCCGCCGCCGCCACTGTTAGAGAAGACGACGGGATGGTGGGGGTGGTTTTGACGACGGCTGAAAAGGTGGGGGGGTGCACGGTGGTGGGGGGGTGCTGGCCGACCACGGGAGGTGGCCGGCCAGTGGCCATGGCGGCCATGGTGGCCGGAAAACGTGAAAAAGGGGGGGTAGGGTTTTTCCGCCTCAAAGGAGGAGAGAGAAGAGAGCAAAAAATTCAAATGTTGGCTTTTAAAATGTTGGCTTTATTTAGCCGTTGAGTGGTTAATTATTTAGTCATTTTATTATGTGTTTCCCATGTGCTTGAAGGCCCTGAGTTCGAGTCGGCTTAACAATAGGCACCCTCCGCTAGACAACCTACCATACCGCTTGGAGGTCAGATCAACCACTCTGGCTTGGGCTCGCTCGAGTGTCCTTTTTAATCGGTGGGCCCTCAGTAGGTATAGAGGAATCCGCTTAGCCGACGCGGTACTCAGCCAGGCCCAACCCCTTTATTCGCCTCGTCAAGAGCATTCGAATAAAATTGCAAGGAATTAATCTCACCTCGCCATATGGAATCGAACCTACTGCCTCTGCATAAGGAGCATCCTTAGCCTAACCTTTGACCATTGGGCCAAATGTCATTGGATTAAAATGTTGGCTTTATTTAGCCGTTGAGTGGTTAATTATTTAGTCATTTTTAGCGCGTGGTCTCTGGGTTCGAATCCTCCTTATCAATGCACCCCTCCTACCGACCTACTGATCGCCTCCGCTGTCCCTACACGTTTGGAGGATTTTTATGAGTAATTCCATCCGTGTTAGAGACTTAGGGTTAGCTACCCTTCACCCTCGCAGAATGGCAATTAATCTCACCACGATATGGGAATCGAACCCAAGACCTCCCACACACGGGTATCCTTAGCCTAACCTTTGACCATTGGGCCAAATGTCGTTGGATAAAAATGTTGGCTTTATTTAGCCGTTGAGTGGTTAATTATTTAGTCATTTTTAGCGTGGTCTCGGTTCGAATCCTCCTTATCAATGCACTCTCCTACCGACCTACTGAATCGCTCCGCTTGTCCCTACACGCTTGGAGGATTTTTATGAGTAATTCCATCCGTGTTAGAGACTTAGGTTAGCTACTCCTTTGCCCTCGCAGAATGGCAATTAATCTCACCTCACGATATGGGAATCGAACCTCGACCTCCCACACATGGTATCCTTAGCCTAACCTTTGACCATCGGGCCAAATGTCGCTGGATTAAAATATTGGCTTTATTTAGCCGCTGAGTGGTTAATTATTAGTCATTTTTAGCGTGGTCTCGGGTTCGAATCCTCCTTATCAATGCACCCTCCTACCGACCTACTAATCGCCTCCGCTTGTCCCTACACGCTTGGAGAATTTTTATGAGTAATTCCATCCGTGTTAGAGACTTAGGGTTAGCTACTCCCTTCATCCCTGCAGAATGGCAATTAATCTCACCTCTGCTGATATGGGGAATCGAACCCAAGACCTCCCACACATGGTATCCTTAGCCTAACCTTTGACCATTGGGCAAATGTCATTGGATATAAATGTTGGCTTTATTTAGCCGCTGAGTGGTTAATTATTTAGTCATTTTTAGCGTGGTCTCGGTTCGAATCCTCCTTATCAATGCACCCTCCTACCGACCTACGGAATCGCCTCCGCTTGTCCCTACACGCTGGAGGATTTTTATGAGTAATTCCATCCGTGTTAGAGGCTTAGGTTAGCTACTCCTTCACCCCGCAGAATGGCAATTAATCTCACCTCCGATATGGGAATCGAACCCAAGACCTCCCACACATGGTATCCTTAGCCTAACCTTTGACCATCGGGCAAATGCCGCTGGACGGGTTTAGGTTTAGGTTTGTGGTTTAGGTTTAGGGTTTGTGGTTTAGGTTTTTTTTTTTTTTTTTTTGAGTAATCATCCGTGCACGCTGCCCGTGTTTTATTAATAATGTATAAACGGGGCCCGTGGGAAATACAAACTAATAAAGGGATATTCCTTTACTACCGCTAGTCCTATCAAGGCTAAGCTAATGTCTATCCCGAATGTAAAAAGAAAGAAGCCAAGATCAAGTAGCATGATCATCATAGAGTTTATAATGCACTCTATGATGATATTACAAATGATGATACTAAGGTAGAGTAGTAATATAAGAACAAAGCTAGAAATCTAAACTCAACTTATAAAATCTTCTATCCTATGTACCTTTTCCGATTGTCTTCTAGAGTCCGTGATATAGAATCATTTCTTCTTGATCTAGTTGTAATGCATAACGGGATTGTTGGTTTACTAGCTTCCTTCCGTTGGCGCAAATTATGAGTTGACGAAGTCCCCGCCCTTTCTTAGGTGGACTGGTATTGCTGCTCTAATCTCTTCATCTCTTCAAACATGTTTTCAGTGGTCGTGACACCATGAAACATGTGTCCAAGTGCTATCTCAAGCTCTTCATCATCTAGAATGTCGCCCTCTCAATCTCCATCAACAACCAGCTGGCTTGGTTCTCGTTCAAACATTTCCATGGCCCATTCCTTTCTATCTTCTTCTGAGGGGACAAACATCTCCAAATATTCCTGTACAGTCATGTGTGCATTTCTACTGCTTAGGGTGTCCTTTAAGACATCCTCAAATTTTGTCATACGACAGAAGTCACCTTCCAATTCCATTTCCTTATCAAAGGCCTCCGGCATCGCTATGTCCGATTCTCACCACTTGTGCTCATAATCATTATTAGACTCTTCTCCTTCCAGATCACACCACTTCCTCCTTACACTATCGTGATCAAAAGTTTTGGACGTGGTAGGGTTATCGAAGGAATTTCACGAGGATTTATTCAAAGTACAAGGTCATGAGGAATGAAAAAGCATTTTTAAGCCAGTTTTGGGCTGAGGGGTTTTTTGTGTTTGTGGGTTTTGAATTAGTTATGGGCTTTGTATTTGATGTTGTTTGAGGATTGGTAGTGGAGCCCGTATCCGAAATAGAATTTGGACTTGGATTTTCTTGGATTTTTTGAAGTGTGTTTGGGCTTTGTTTGGGCCTTTTATTTTGTGGTTTTAAGGGGTAATGGCTCGAGGTTGTGGGGTTTGGCTGGTCCGGGGGGGGTCCGCGTGGTTGCCAGGTTTCCGGCCCGATTCCGGTCGGGCCTGCCGGATCGGGTCGGGTTTCCGCGGTATTTTAGGTTGGCGAGGTGGTTTCGACGGAGGGCGGATTGCGTTCGCCCATGGCCGAGAGTGGGTAGGTAGCGGCCACCGGGTGTAGCGGGGCGATTGGAGCGGTCATGGTCGGTTTGGTCAACACATCGTAGGGTTTCACGTGTTTAAATGCGGATTTCGGATCTCGGTATGGACGAGGGGAGGGTCCGTGCGGGATGGTTCTGGAAGGGGGTGGGGGATTGTTCCGGGTCACGGGTTGTAATATGGGTCGGGTCAATGGGTCGGCCTGCCGACGCCGCGTAGGGTTTTAGTGGGTTGTTTAGGTTTTGGCGGTTTCGCCAGGGTGTTAGGACGAGGGGCAGGGGCTTGCGAGGGGTGGTACGTTAGGGGTGGGGGTGAGATCCGGTCGGGTCGGGTCGTGGTAGGTTTCCGCCAAAGCGTGTGACGGCCAGGTTCGTGGTCGATTAGGTTAGGGTTTTTGCAATGGGCTGTGGTTTCGCTAGAGTTTGGCCCGCAGCATCGGGCGGCCGGGCTAGGGTTAGGGTGGTATGACGGCGTGGGGTTCAGCTGGTCTGGAAGGGTTCCGCTGCCTGTGGCCGCCAGGGTTTCGGCCGTCGGGACGGCGCGCCGTGGTTTCCGACGAGGAATGATTTTTGGGCGATTTTTGTGATTTTTCTGAGGGGTTCTGCTTTTGTCGAGGTGGAGGTGGTTCCGACCACCATAGTGGCCGGAAAACCTTCCCCAATCGCCGAAACAGTGGTTTGAGGTGGATTTTGAATTGGATTTGTTATTTTTCTATTCTTTTTTCCGGTGACAACTTGCCAACCGTCGACCTTCTTGTTATTCGATCCGCAGGTGGTTTGACGGTAGAAGAAGAAAGAGTAGGGTTTTGAAGATTACCTTTTTCCTTGACCGTCGAATCCTCGCCATTATCCTCCTTCCTTGGTCTAAGATCCGGATTAATTTTCCAACATCCATCAATATCATGTCCTTGTAATTTACAAGTATTACAATATTTAGGAATGAAATCAAACCTAATTTTTTGTAATTTTGTATGAACTACACCATTCTTTTTGAAAGAAATTTGGATTTTTTGGGGATGAACTTTTAACAAATCCACTTCAACCTTAACCCTAGCACAACTTGGCCTTGTCTTCTTCAAAGTGGCCGAATCTAGGGTTAATGGTTTCCCCACCACCGCCGCCAACGTGAACAAGGCCGAATGGCCAAAGAAATTTGGTGGAAGATTGGGAAATGAGATCCATCCCCAAGCAATATTTGACTCCTCTTCAGGATTAAAATTAACATTCCAAATGAATGTTCTCATCAACAACATTTTATTCTTCTCCTTAATCCAAAAACTAGGGCTTGACATTAAGATGTCATAATCTTCTTCAATTGAACACCGAATAAGAATATGACGATTATGTAACAACCCTATAGTAACCTCAGATTTTAATCCACATTGCTTAGGAATTTCCTTTCGCAAGAAATCAAAATCCGTCCAACCATTTGAGAACTTACCAATTACCGCAAGTTTCAAATTTTGTTCTTCAATCATAAAATCAATTTCATCCTCCTCAAACATCACCATAGGTTCACCATGAAGGTAGGTGATAGGTTTAGGGTTTGTGTTTAGGTTTGTGGTTTAGGTTTGTGGTTTAGGGTTTAGGTTTGTGGTTTGTGGTTTAGGTTTAGGGTTTTTGGTTTTGGGTTTAGGGTTTAGGGTTTTAGGGTTTTAGGGTTTAGGGTTTGGGGTTTTAGGGTTTGGTTTTTTTTTTTTTTTTTTTTTGAGTAATCATCCAGGCACGTTGGCCCAGGTTTTTATTAATAATGTATAAATGGGCCCGTAAGGGAAATACAAACTAATAAAGGGATATTCCTTTACTTCGCCTGCTAGTCCTATCAAGGCGAAGCTAATGTCTATCCCGAATGTAAAAAGAAAGAAGAAGCCAAGATCAAGTAAGCTATGATCATCGTAGAGTTTATAATGCACTCTATGATGATATTACAAATGATGATACTAAGGTAGAGTAGTAATATAAGAACAAAGCTAGGAAATCTAAACTCTGAACTTATAAAATCTTCTAGCCTATGTACCTTTTCCTGTTTGTCTTCTAGTAGTCCATGATATAGAATCATTTCTTCTTTGATCTAGTTGTAGAATGCATAACGGGATTGTTGGTTTACTAGCTTCCTTCCGCTGGCGTAAATTATGAGTTGATGAAGTCCCCGCTTCCTTTCTTGTGGGACTGGTATTGCGCTTCTAATCTCTTCATCTCTTCAAACATGTTTTCGTGGTCGTGACTCCATGAAACATGTGTCCAAGTGCTATCCAAGCTCTTCATCATCTAGAATGTCGCCCTCTCGAATCTCCATCAACAGCTGGCTTGGTTCTCGTTCAAACATTTCCATGGCCCATTCCTCGCCTATCTTCTTCTCGAGGGGACAAACATCTCCAAATATTCCTGCATACCATGTGCATTTCTACCGCTAGGTGTCCTTTAAAACATCCTCAAACTTTGTCATACGACGTGTCACCTTCCAATTCCATTTCCTTATCAAAGGCCTCCCGGCAAGTAATGCTATGTCCGATTCTCACCACTTGTGCTCATAATCATTATTAGATTCCTCCTTCCAGATCACACCACTTCCTCCTTACACTATCGCCATAAGTTTTGGAAATGGTAGGTTGTTGGAAGGTATTTCATGAAGATTTATTTAAAGTACAAGGTCATGAGGAAAAGAGAAGGCATTTTTAAGCCAATTTTGGGGCTGGGTTTTTGAAGTAGTGGGCTTTGAATTAGATTTGGGCTTATCGTTGATGTTATTTGAGGTCAGCGCGAGCCCGATCCAAATAGAATTTGGGCTTGAATTATCATGGATTGTTTGAATAGTGTTTGGGCTTGATTTGGGCTTTTTATTTAAAGGTTTTAATGGGTAATGGTTTGTGGTCAGGGGACGGCTGGTCCGTGGGGTCTGCTTACGGTCAGCCGGTCAACGGTCGCTGGTCGGCCTGGTCATATTGGCGGTCGGTTTTCCGTAGGTTTTTAGGTTTTAAGGGGTGATTTCAACACGTGCGGGATCGTGTCCGTCCAGGTCGAGAGGGTAGGTAGTTGGGCCACGCGGTTAGGCTGGGCGCACTTGAACGGCCATGTGGTCGCCGTTAGAATATCGGGTGGTTTCGACGAGAAATTGGGGGTTTTCTGATCCGGAGGGTAGTCGAGGGGCGGAGGTAAAGCGCGGGGGTAGATCCGCAGGGTGCGGCCTGGTTCGTGTCGTTAATGGGTGGGTTAGTGGGCCGGGCCTCGCCGCGAGCCCGCAGGTTTCACAGTGGTTTAGGGTTTTGGCGATGGTTTCGCGCGCGGTCGACGACGCGCGGGGGTACGCGGCAGTGGGTCCGCATTTAGCCGGTGGTGTCTGGGCCGCTGGCCTGTCATGGGTGGTTTCCAAAGAGGGTGGCGCTAGGTTGCGGGTAGTTTAGGTTTGGGCTTAGTGGTTTAGTGGCTAGCAGGCCCGCAGCCCACGGCCGCCGGTTAGGCTCGGGGGGGCTGACACGTGGGTGGATCCGCGGGTTGAGGAGGGTTCCGCGGTGGTGGCCGCTAGGTTCCGGGGAAGGGGTTTTTCCGGTTTTCCACGCCAAAACGGTTTTGGTTCGATTTGTAGGGTTTTTCGACCGGTAGGTCGCTTAGACGCGAGGTGGTGGTTCCGGCCACCAAATTGGCCGGAATTTCTTCCCCCGCCGCCAAAATAGTAGAAATTGATGATTTTTGGTTTGGATTTGTGGTTTTTCTATTATTTTTTCCGGTGACCACCTTCCAACCGTCGGTTTTGTGGGATTTCGGATCTGGAAGGTTGTTTTTGGAGGAAGAAAGATAAGAGTAGGTTTTGAGATTTACCTTTGTCAATAGCCGCCAATTCCTCCATAGATCCATCACCTTTGTCATCCCTCTTGGTCTCAAATCAGATTCAAATTCCAACAACCTTCAACGCCATGTCCTCAAGCTTACAATTAGTACAATACTTAGGTAGAAAATCAAACCTAATTTTTTGCAACTTTGTAAGTACAATTCCATTCTTTTTGAAAGAAATTTTAATATTTTGAGGATGAACTTTCAATAAATCCACCTCAACCTTAACCCTAGCACAACTTGGCCTTGTCTTCTTCATGGTGGCCGAATCTAGGGTTAAAGGTTTCACCGCCGCCAACGAGAATAGGGCCGATTGTCCAAAGAAATTCGGTGCAAGATTGGGAAATGAGATCCATCCCCAAGCAATATTGGATTCCTCCTCTGGATTAAAATTAACATTCCAAATGAATGTTCTCATCAACAACATCTGCTTTCTTTAATCCAAAAACTAGGGCTTGACATTAAAACATCATAATCTTCTTCAATAGAACAACGAATTAGAATATGACGATTATGCAACAACCCTATATTAACCTCAGATTTTAATCCACATTGCTTAGGAATTTCCTTTCGCAAGAAATCAAAATCCGTCCAACCATTTGAAAACTTACCAATTACCGCAAGCTTCAAATTTTGTTGTTCAATCATAACATCAATTTCTTCCTCCTCAAACATAATCATAGGTTCACCATGAAGATATGTGATAGGTTTAATTGGCACAAATTAGGAGGAGGAGGGAAGGAGTGACGCGCGTTAGGGTTTAGACCGCCGCCATCGCTTCGCGGATTCCGGGGAGTGGTCATGTAAGGATTTCAAAAGGTGGGGTGGGAAATGGTGGGGTGGTGGCCGACCACAGGAGGTGGCCGGCCGGTGGCCGTGACGGCCATGGTGGCCGGAAAAGGAGGCGGCTAGGTTAGGGTTTAGGCGAAAATTTTAGGAGAGAGGGGAGAGCATTTCGGCTAAGTCAAAATGTTAAAAATTAAAAATGTTGGCTTTATTTAGCCGTTGAGTGGTTAATTATTTAGTCATTTTATTATGTGTTTCCCATGTGTCAAGGCCCCGAAGTTCGAGTGCTTAACAATAGGCACCCTCCGCTAGACAACCTACCCATACCGCTGAAGGTCAGACTCAACCACCTCTGGCTTGGGCTCGCCTCCGAGTGTCCTTTAATCACGGGCCCTCTTGTAGGTATAGAGGAATCCGCTTAGCCGACGGTACTGGTTAGGCCCAACCCCTTTTATTCGCCTGCAAGAGCATTCGAATAAAATTGCAAGGAATTAATCTCACCCCATATGGAATCAACCCACTGGCCTCTCGCACAAGTGAGCATCCTTAGCCTAACCTTTGACCATTGGGCCAAATGTCATTGGATAAATGTTGGCTTTATTTAGCCGCTGAGTGGTTAATTATTAGTCATTTTTAGCGCGTGGTCTCGGTTTAGGCCTAGTGGTCTCAAGCTTAGGTTTGTGGTTTGTGGTTTGTGGTTTAGGTTTAGGTTTGTGGTTTAGTGGTTTTAGTGGTTTGTGGTTTTAGGGTTTAGGGTTTGTGGTTTAGGGTTTGTGGTTTGTGGTTTGTGGTTTTAGGGTTTTAGGTTTAGGGTTTAGTGGTTTGGTTTAGGTTTAGTTTTTTTTTTTTTAGGGTTTGTGGTTTAGTGGTTTAGTTTTTTTTTTTTTTTTTTTTTTTTTTTTTTTGAGTAATCATCCGTGCGCGTTGCCTGTGTTTTTATTAATAACAGTAAATGAAAATGGGGCCTGGCGGATTACAGACTAATCAGACAAATCCTATCACTCGCTAAATTGCCTGCAGCGAGGCATAGGTCTATCCCGAATGTAAAAAGAAAGAAGAAGCTAAAATTAGATAAGCTATGATCATCATAGAGTTTATAATGCACTCTATGATGATGTTACAAATGATGATACTAAGATAGAGTAGTAATATAAGAACAAAGCTAGAAGTCTAAACTCAACTTATAAAATCTTCTAACCTATGTACCTTTTCCTCTTTGTCTTCTAAGAGTCCATAATATTCAATCATTTCTTCTTTGATCTAGTTGTAATGCATAACGGGATTGTCGGCTTGCTAGCTTCCTTCCGCTGACGAAGATTATGTGTTGATGAAGTCCCCGCCTTCCTTTCTGTGGATCGGGTATCACGCTTCTAATCTACTCATCGCCGCATACCTATCTTCTCGCCCGAATGTCATGAAATATTTGACCAAGTGCAACCCGGTCCTCATCATCCGTAATGTCGCCCTCCAATCTCCATCAACAAAGAAGTGGGCTTGGTAGTGGTTCATACTGGCCCATGGCCCAATCTCGCTTATCTTCTTTGAGGAAATAATCATGTCAATTCCTTAAGACATCATCAAAATTTGTCATGCCATAGAATTCACCATCACTTTCCATTTCTCGATCAAAGGCCTCACGGTTCTCGCAATCTCACTTTGATACCTTGCAAGAGTCCTCTCAAACATATCCAATCGTCCCACCCTCCTTCCTCCCGTCACTATCGCACTCAAAGCGGTCAGCGGTAGTTTTATCGAAGGAATGTCCAAGAGGTTTTATTCAATGTACAAGGTCGAGGAGGAATGAAAAGGCATTCTTAAGCCAATTTTGGGAATGATTTTTATCGTCGTGGGCTTCGAATCGTATTGGGTTTGGTATTTGATTTTGTTTGGGGTTGGGTAGCGAGCCCGTGATCCGACATAGAATTTGGGCTTGGAATATTTTGGACTTGTTGAATTTTGTTCGGGCTTAATTGGGCCTTTTTATTCGAGGTTTTAAAGCGGTAATGGTTTGTAATCGTGGGGACGGTCGATCCGTGCAGGGTCCGCTTCGGGTTTTGTGGTCCGCGTTGCCTGCCGGTCTGGCCTGCCTGCAGTGCGGGCAGGGTTTCCGAGGTTTTTAGGTTTTACGGTGCGGTGTCGACGAGGGAGGATAGGTGTCAGACTGGGCACCGCGAGGTAGGGTAATCGGGTCGATGGTTGGCGTCGGGCCGAATTCGCTTTAACGGGGTCGCCCGTCAAAAATCCGCCGGTCGCGCGGTAATAACCGCTGTGTTTTTGATCCGCGGGGTCGGCGTGGTTAGGGGGCGGTAATCGACGGGTACGGGTATCGATCCGGGCTGGTCGGGTAATCGCCTGGCTGTCGAAATTTCGTAGGGTTTAGCGGTGGTTTAGGTTTTGGCGGCCGATTTCGGTGTCGACGGCGGTGGGTTGCGGGTCGGGGTGGGCGGATCCGGGTCTGGCCTGCCCGTAGGTTTCGCGTGGCGGCTAGGTTTTGGGTAGTGGATTAGGGTTGGCAACACGGTTTTGGGTTAGAGTTAGGCCCACCGCCACGGCGGCCTGGCCGCGCGAGGTGCGCAACGGGGTGGTTCTGGGCTTTAGGTTCCGGCTGCGTGTGGCCGCCGTAGGTTCCGGCGGTATTTCCGGCCGCCGATTTTCCGGCCGGAAATATTTTTTGGCTAGAAATTTTAGGGTTGTGCAACGGGTCGATCCGTATGGTGGGTGGTTCCGACCACCATTTTGGCCGGAATTTCTTCCCCGATGCCAAAAACGAGAAATTGATGTTTTTGGTTCTGATTTGAGATTTTTCTATTGTTTTTTCCTCGTGACAACATGCCAACCGACTGCTTTTGATGGTTTCTGATCCGAGATGCACTTTTTGTCATTGAATGAGGAGGGTAGGTTTTGAGATTTACCTTTGCCTTAGTCTAATCCTCCATAGTTTCAATGCCATCACATCCTTCCTTGGTCTCAAATCCGGATTTAATTTCCAACAACCTTCAATATCATGTCCTTGTAATTTACAAGTAGTACAATACTTAGGAATGAAGTCAAACCTAATTTTTTGCACTTTTGTAAGAACAATTCCATTCTTTTTGAAAGATAATTGAATTTTTTGAGGGTGAACTTTAGTAAATCCACTTCAACCTTCACTCCTAGCACAACTCGCCTTGTCATCTTCCTTGTAGCGAGCCGATCTAGGCAATGGGTTTCCACCGCCGCTATCGTGAACAAGGCCGACACATGAAAATTGGAGGAAGATTTGGAAAAGAAATCCATCCCCAAGCAATATGTGACTCCTCCTCTGGATTAAAAGCAACATCCCAAATGAATGTTCTCATTAACAACATCTTATTATTCTCTTTAATCCAAAAACTAGGGCTAGACATCAAAGTAGCATAATCTTCTTCGATTGAACACCGAATTAAAATATGGCGATTATACAACAACCCTATTGAAACCTCATTTTTAATCCACATTGCTTAGGAATTTCCTTCCGCAATAGATCAAAATTAGTCCAACCATTTGAAAACTTACCAATAACCGCAAGTTTCAAATCTTGTTCTTTAATCATCAAATCAATTTCATCCTCCTCAAACATGACCATAGGTTCACCATGAAGATAGGTGATAGGTTTTAGGCACTAAGTCGAGGAGGAGGGAGGCGACGACTCAGATTAGGGTTTACCGCCGCCATCATGACGAAACCGGGGTGGGGTAGATTTGACCATTTCTAGGAAGGTGGGGGTGGAATGGCGGTGGGGTGATGGCCGACCACGTGAGGTGGCGGCCGTGGCCACGACGGCCGGAAAAGTGGCGGCTAAGGGCTAGGGTTTTTCCGTCGAAAAGGAGGAGAGAGGGGAGAGCAAAAGTTAAAATTTAAAAATGTTGGCTTTATTTAGCCGTTGAGTGGTTAATTATTTAGTCATTTTTAGAGCGTGGTCTCGGGTTCGAATCCTCCTTATCAACAGACTTCTCCTACCGACCTACTTAATCGCCCGCTTGTCCCTACACGTTGGAGGATTTGTTATGAGTAATTTCATCCATGTTAGAGGCTTAGGTTAGCTACTCCCTTCACTCTCGCATGACAATTAATCTCACCTCTGCTGATATGGGGAATCGAACCCAAGACCTCCCACACATGGTATCCTTAGCCTAACCTTTGACCATTGGGCCAAATGCTGTTGGATAAAAAATGTTGGCTTTATTTAGCCGTTGAGTGGTTAATTATTAGTCATTTTTAGCGCGTGGTCTCGGGTTCAATCCTCCTTATCAGCACTCTCCTACCGACCTACTGACCGCCTCCGCTTGTCCCTACACGCTGAGGATTTTTATGAGTAATTCCATCCGTGTTAGAGACTTAGGTTAGCTACTCCTTTGCCCCCGCAGAATGGCAATTAATTTCACCTCTCGATATGGGAATCGAACTCGACCTCCCACACACGGTATCCTTAGCCTAACCTTTGACCATCGGGCCAAATGTCGTTGGATAAAATGTTGGCTTTATTTAGCCGCTGAGTGGTTAATTATTAGTCATTTTTAGCGCGTGGTCTCGTTCAAATCCTCCTTATCATGCACTTCTCCTACCGACCTACTAATCGCCTCCGCTGTCTCCTACACGTTGGAGGATTTTTCATGAGTAATTCCATCCGTGTTAGAGACTTAGGTTAGCTACTCCTTTGCCCTCGCAGAATGACAATTAATCTCACCGCCGATATGGGAATCGAACTCGACCTCCCACACATGGTATCCTTAGCCTAACCTTTGACCATCGCCAAATGTCGTTGGATAAAATGTTGGCTTTATTTAGCCGCTGAGTGGTTAATTATTAGTCATTTTTAGCGTGGTCTCGGGTTCGAATCCTCCTTATCAACAGACCTCTCTCCTCTGACCTACTTTAATCGCCTCCGCTTGTCCCTACACGCTTGAGGATTTTTATGAGTAATTCCATCCGTGTTAGAGACTTGTTAGCTACTCCCTTGCCCTCGCAGAATGGCAATTAGGTTTAGGGTTTAGGTTTAGGGTTTAGGGTTTAGGGTTTAGGGTTTGTGGTTTTGTGGTTTGTGGTTTAGGGTTTGTGGTTTGTGGTTTAGGGTTTTAGGGTTTAGGGTTTAGGGTTTAGGGTTTAGGGTTTAGGGTTTAGGTTTTTTTTTTTTTTTTTTTGAGTAATCATCCAGGCACGTTGGCCCAGGTTTTTATTAATAACAGAAATAAAGAGGGCCCAGAAGGGAATTACAGACTAATAAAGGGAGGTGAACCTTTACTTCGCCTGCTAGTCCTGCCTAGGCGAAGCATAGGTCTATCCCGAATGTAAAAAGAAAGAAGAAGCTAAAATAAGATAGCCTATGATCATCGTAGAGTTTATAATGTACTCTATGATGATGTTACAAATGATGATACTAAGATAGAGTAGTAATATAAGAACAAAGCTAGCAAATCTAAACTCTGAACTTATAAAATCTTCTAACCCAAGTACCTTCTCCTCCTTGTCTTCTTGTAGTCCATGGTATAGAATCATTTCTTCTTTGACCTAGTGGTAACTGATAATGGAATGGTCGGCTTATTAGCTTCCTTTCGTTGGCGTAGATTATGTGTTGATGAAGTCCCCGCTCCTTTCTTAAAGGACTGGGGTATTACGCTCTAATCTCTTCATCTCTTCAAACATATTTTCGTGATCGTGACACCATGAAACATATGTCCAAGTGCTATCTCAAGCTCCTCGTCATCTAGAATGTCATCCTCTGAATCTCCATCAACCTAGTGGGCTTGGTTCTGTTCAAACATTTCCAAGGCCCATTCTCGCCTATCTTCTTCTCGAGGACAAACATCTCCGGATATTCCTGCATCACATATGTGCATTTCTACCGCAGGTATCCTTTAAAACATCCTCAAACTTTGTCATACGATGAAGTCACCTTCCAATTCCATTTACTTATCAAAGGCCTCCCGGCACGCTATGTCCGATTCTCACCACTTGTGCTCATAATCATTATTAGAATCTTCTCCTTCCAGACACACCACTTCCTCCTTACACTATCGTGATCAAAGGTTTTGGCATCGGTAGTGTTGTCGAAGGTATGTCGATGAAGATTTATTAAGGGTACAAGGTCATGAGGGAATGAGAAGGCATTTTTAAGCCAATTTTGAGCACTTGGGTTTTGTGAGGTTGTGGGCTTTGAGTTATTTAGGTTTTGGCATTTGAACTAATAAGGGGTTGAGTTGTGGAGCCCGTGATCCAAATAGAATTTGGACTCGGGTTTTCTTGGATTTTTGCCAGATTTGGGCTTTGGGTTCGGGCCTTTTATTCGAGGTTTTAGGGGTGATGGTTCGAGGTTGGGGTCATTTGGGTTAGGGGTGGGGTTTGGTCTCGGCTGGGCTGGTTTAACGGGTTGCAGGTCGGGTCGGGTTAGGGGTTGGTCAGGATTTCGCCGATTTTTAGTGGCTTAGGGTAGTTTCGACGGAGGGTGGGGATCGTGTTCGCCCACGGCCGAGAGGGGGTAGGTGGCCACGTGGGTTAGAGTTGGGCGCAATGGATCGGTTAGTGGGTCGGGTCGGGCCGATTAATGGGTGGTTTCAACGCAGCTTAAAGGGAGTGTTTTTGATCCGGGATTTCGACGGCGGGTCGCGGGTTAGGTGGTGGGGTGGATCCGCAGGTGGGGTATCGGTCGGGGCACGGGTCCATATTGGGTCGGGTCGTCACCGGTCGGCCTGGTCGAGAATGTCGCAGGTTTCAATAGTAGTTTAGGGTTTTTGGCGGTGGTTTTGATAGTGGGTTGTTGGACGAATGGGGGGGTGGGGTACGTGGGTTGGGAAGTGGGTCCGCGCGGTGGGGGTGGTTCTGGGACTCGGTCGCCATGGGTAGGGTTTCCAATCGGGTCGCGCTAGTGGTTTGGGAAAGTAGATTAGGTTGTGGTTTTGATGTAGTGGTTAGGTTTGGCCCAAAGAATGGCGTCAGCTGGTCAATAGCAGTGTGGTGGGAAGTTCGTAGATCGGGGTAGGGTTCCGCGGGTGGCCGCAGAGGGTTCCTGATGAGCACTGCGCCAGTGATTCCGCTACCGGAAACATGTTTTTTTAAATTTTTGTATTTTCCGCGGGGTGGGCTGCTTGACGATTGGGTGGTTTCGTGGCCGTAATGGCCGAATACTTCCCCAACCTCCGAAACAGTAGGCAATGCGTTTTTTTGGCTAAGATTTGTATTTTTTCTAATCTTTTTCCCTGTGACAACCTGCCATCCATCGTTATTTGTGGTTTTCGGATCTGGGGGGGGTATTTTGGAGGAAGAAGGAGGAAGAGAAGGGTTTTGAGATTTACCTTTATCCATAGCCAACGATTCCTCCATTTTGCTATCACCATTGTCACCCTTCTTTGGCTTCAAATCCGGATTCAATTTCCAACACCCATCAATATCATGACCTTGAAGCTTGCAATTAGTACAATATTTTGGCAAAAAATCAAACCTAATTCTTTGCCATTTGGTATGTACAATTCCATTCTTTTTGAAAGATAATTGAATCTTTTGAGGATGAGATTTTAACAAATCTACTTCAACCTTAACCCTAGCACAACTAGGTCTAGTTTTCCTCATAGTAGCCGAATCAAGAGTAATAGGCTTCCCTACCGCCGCCGCCATTGAAAACAAGGCCGAATGGCCAAAAAATTCAAGGAAGGTCAGAAACGAGATCCATCCCCAAGCAATATTCGACTCTTCTTCAGGATTAAAATCAACATTCCAAATGAATGTTCTCATTAACAACATCTTATTTTTTTCTTTGATCCAAAAACTAGGGCTTGACATCAAAGTGTCATAATCTTCTTCGATTGAACACCGAATAAGAATATGGCGATTATACAACAACCCTATGGTAACCTCAGCCTTCAAACCACATTGTTTAGGAATTTCCTTCTTTAATAAATCAAAATCACTCCATCCATTTGAAAACTTACCTATAACCGCAAGTTTCAAATTTTGTTCTTGAATCATAAACTCTATATCTTCCTCTTCAAACATAACCATAGGCTCACCATGGGCGGTAATAGGCTTAAGGTACGAATTAGGAGGAGTGATGACGGGCGACGGCGAACTAGAGCTTCGTCACCGCCATCATTAGAGAAGACGACGGACGTGGGGTGGTTTTGACGACTACCAAAGGTGGGTGCACGGTGGTGGGGTGTGGCCGACCACGGAGGTGGCGGCCAAATGCCATGCCATGGCGGCCATGGTGGCCGGAAAACGTGAAAAGGGGGGGTAGGGTTTTTCCGCCTCAAAGGAGGAGAGAGAAGAGAGCTTTTTTTTTAAAATGTTTTTTAAAAAAAAAAAAAAAAAAAAAAAAAAAAAAAATAATGTTTGCTTTATTTGGCCGTGGAGTGGTTAATTATTATTCATTTTAGCGCGTGGTCTCTGGTTCAATCCTCCTTATCACCGCACTTCTCCTACCGACCTACTAATCGCTCCGCTTGTCCCTACACGCTTGAGGATTTTTCATGAGTAATTCCATCCGTGTTAGAGGCTTAGGTTAGCTACTCCCTTCACCCCGCAATGGCAATTAATCTCACCTGAGCATGGGAATCGAACCCAAGACCTCCCACACATGGTATCTCTTAGCCTAACTCTTTGACCATCGGGCCAAATGCCGCTGATTAAAATGTTGGCTTTATTTAGCCGCTGAGTGGTTAATTATTTAGTCATTTTTAGCGCGTGGTCTCGGTTCGAATCCTCCTTATCAATGCACTCTCCTACCGACCTACGAATCGCCTCCGCTGTCCTTACACGCTTGGAGGATTTTTATGAGTAATTCCATCCGTGTTAGAGGCTTAGGTTAGCTACCCTTCACCGCAGAATGGCAATTAATCTCACTTCACTGACATACGGGAATCGAACCCAAGACCTCCCACACATGGTATCTCTTAGCCTAACCTTGACCATCGGCCAAATGTCGTTGGATAAATGTTGGCTTTATTTAGCCGTTGAGTGGTTAATTATTTAGTCATTTTTAGCGCGTGGTCTCTGGTTCAATCCTCCTTATCACTGCACTCTCCTACCGACCTCCTTTAATCGCCTCCGCTGTCCCTACACGCTTGGAGGATTTTTGAGTAAT